>OX439012.1:27208934-27543934 GCA_949316495.1 Amphiduros pacificus
CTTTTTTCACAAACAAACAGCCTTTCCTAGAATTTCACCCATTATAGCATAATATAATTTTGACTGCCTTGCGATCGCTCACTGAATTATTTTACTTGTAACAACTGTGTCCAATAAACCAATTTTCTTGTTCCTAGTTCCAAGTTCACTACAATCCCTGTATACCTGAGAATATGCATATTCAAACATGCATGGAACATGTGCAAGGAAAATTACTAAATCTAAAGTCTGAACAATAAATTTAAAATTCCCTCAGAAAAGATGAATGTTTTTTGGAGTGGCACTTTTCTGTGGTACCCGGGAATGGGGGTGTAGCTTACGACTTGTACCCCGGGTCACACAGGTGTAGACAGATTATCAGGGGATTTAGCTAATCTACCCTCCAGGAGAGGGATTATCCTACCAGGTAATACTTGTTAGACTTGAGGACGGGTGCTGGACTTCTGATATTTTAGGAGAGAGGTTTTTTCTCTCGCCAAATTATTTGTGCAATAAAGATGTCTGCCACAGCCCACACCTCTGATCTTAAGAACGTCTTTAAAATTCACAGAAAATACTCAAATGTACATTATATGTGTGAGAGGAAACTTGGAAATGAATATGTGATTTGCTAATTGCAAATGGTGCAAGAAAGTAGATAATTTGGTTGTAGAAGTTTAAGCATTCTCAGAGAATCTGGCAATGGGATTTTTAATTAAACTCGTGTGACATTTTAGAGACATGCATTAGATTTGATAATTTGACAGTTCCATGGCATTCAGATACATTTAATGAGAAATCCATGGGATTTAAATCCATTTAATGAGACACCCATGGGATTTAAATCCATTTAATGAGACACCCATGGGATTTAAATCCATTTAATGAGACACCCATGAGATTTAAATCCATTTAATGAGACACCCATGGGATTTAAATCCATTTAATGAGACACCCATGGGATTTAAATCCATTTAATGAGACACCCATGGGATTTAAATCCATTTAATGAGACACCCATGGGATTTAAATCCATTTAATGAGACACCCATGGGATTTAAATCCATTTAATGAGACACCCATGGGATTTAAATCCATTTAATGAGACACCCATGGGATTTAAATCCATTTAATGAGACACCCATGGGATTTAAATCCATTTAATGAGACACCCATGGGATTTAAATCCATTTAATGAGACACCCATGGGATTTAAATATATTTAATGAGACACCCATGGGATTCTCAGCCAATTAATGAGACACCCATGGGATTCTCAGCCAATTAATGAGACACCCATGGGATTCTCAGCCAATTAATGAGACACCCATGGGATACTCAGCCAATTAATGAGACACCCATGGGATACTCAGCCAATTAATGAGACACCCATGGGACCGCATCCATTTATTGAGACTCTCATTGGTCTCTGATATAAACTGAACCTTGCATTTGTAGTCTATTTTATCTGACACACATTTTCTTATATTACTTATAAGTATGGTGGAGTATTTCTTAGTTAATCTCAAAGTATCTTAAAATAGGATCTGATTTGATTTATTACACAAAACAAGACCTTTATTCTGTCAATTGAATAATCATTGTGACTTTCATGGTTAGGTAGAGTGAATATCAACTAATGCAACAAATGACATGAGAAGTAAATTAGTATTGATAATGACTCATCATTTAAAATACCCTGGCCACCAGGGGGAGTGACAGGTGTCATTCGCCATCCTACCTTGTCTCATCTAAACTCTGAGAGTGCTTTTTCTCTTGCATTGAAGTTCCCAGTTCTGTGAAGAAAAGAGACTTAAAACAGACATTTTTGTGTGTTTTAAGTGCAAAAGTTGTTTTGGTAATGATGAGTTTTGTTTTCTTTTGATGCTACAAAACCTCCAAGAATCGTCCAAACAACTTGAGTCTTGGTCTAAACACTGAAAAATTTTAGAATTAGAACTGAAAGACAAAAAGGATTCCTTTTTCGGAAAGGTGCCTCAATATAACCAGATGTAGATAACCAGATGTAGATAACCAGATGCAGATAACCAGATGCAGATAACCAGATGGACATTGGTTTTGTATATCTGGCCTTGGTAAAAGATATTGAAGATATTTCTATTTTCATCATATTTGTCATTGCAAAAAACAAAACAAAAAAACCCATTTGACTGGGTGACATTTCCCTCACATGTGCAGGGCTGGTACCAGTCAAATGTAACAACTTCCTCTTCCAGTGAATCATATGTGTATTGTTGTACAAATCAAACATTTCTAATTGTTGATCCATACCTTGAGGACAATAATAGGTCACACAAAACGTGGTCAGTCATGGTCAGTTGTGGTCAGCAGTGGTCAGCAGTGGTCAGTTGTGGTCAGTCATGGCCAGCAGTGGTCAGCAGTGGTCAGCAATGGTCAACAGTGGTCAGCAGTGGTCAGCAGTGGTCAGTCATGGTTAGCAGTGGTCAGCAGTGGTCAGTAGTGGTCAGTAGTGGTCAGTACCGAGTAGATCTTGCACTTGGCATTGATATGGTGGGGTAAATATACAATATTTGAGCAGTGTTAATATTGAGGCAGTACTAATATTATGCTTGTATGTTTAAATCAGGTATTACACTTGACACAGCCTTTACCCAGTGTACTGGCATAAAAGGGATGTACCATAACATACCAGAGGGGGGTCACAAAGATCCAGTAAGCTGTGCCATTAAATACAAGAGAGTATATATAAGAATTATGGTGCTTTATCATAAGATAGATAACAATTTTTAGAACAGGACTTATAAGAATAAATATATAGAGCAGGACTCTATCCTGAGATATTGGGTCTCTATGCTGAGCGAATTGTCCCTCATGTTCTTCAATGTTCATCCACAATTTTCCACCCCCCCAAAAAAAACCCAAAAAACAATTATAATTTCAGTCTTCTGTAAAAGTTCCTCTGAATAGAAAGGTGCAGAGTGCATATTTAGATAAAAAGACATAGTTACTAAGCAAAACATTGTGAAAGATTGCACTATACATACCCATACTTGTAGCTCTACTCTCAAGAATTTATGAGAACAACATTTGATTGAACAATTAGTACATGGGAGAGATCTGATTCAAAGATGAAGTGCAGTAGAAAATCAGATTGGGAAATTTGTGTATTTTTTGTAATTGGTTTATTCTGGATACGGATCAGGGACAGGTAAGATGTCGTGGGGGCAGACTGGGTATGTTCTAAATTGGCTTGGTTAGGCTGAAATGTAACGATGGAAAGGTCACAAAAGGTCATTGCTTCATTCAATCCAGTTATATTTGGAGATGATATTTATTTATATCTGGTCACACATGGAAAAAAAACTTTATTAACTTTATTACATAGTTATTCAATGTACCAAATTCAATAAGATTTATGTGTGGTAAATAGATGAAAATCTTTGAATGTTTGAGCTAATTACCTACTAATTAGGTATAATATCTCTGCACATATTGTCTGTAATGGATTTGGATATGATACAGGTATATGACACCTATACACATAGGTATCGTCTGTGATTGATGTTTGTGGATTAAGGTATGATATTTATCATATCTACTCCAGACTTATGGATTTAGGTGCGATATTATCATGTCTACTCCAGGCCTATGGATTTAGGTACGATATTTATCATGTTTTCTCCAGGCTTATGGATTTAGATACGATATTTATCATGTCTACTCTAGGCCTATGGATTTAGATACGATATTTATCATGTCTACTCCAGACGTATGGATTTAGGTACAATATTTATCATGTGTACTCCAGACGTATGGATTTAGGTACAATATTATCATGTCTACTCCAGGCTTATGGATTTAGGTACGATATTTATCATTTATACTCCAGACTTATGGATTTGGGTACGATATTTATCATTTATACTCCAGACTTATGGATTTAGGTACGATATTTATCTTGTATACTCTAGACTTTTGGATTTGAGCGAGTGTCAACACACCACTGTAGAATGATACATAGCTGATCCTGTTTCAGGGCAAACATAACTATTTTATGAGGGTCCATATTTTATAGCTTGTAATATTGACATTATTCGCCTCAGAGGTCGGCCATTTATGAATGGAACAAGAAAGAGGTACAAAAAGGAGTTGTTCACAGCTCTGGCATTGTGCCAACCTGGAGGCCAACATAAGCACAAAGATGTCATGATCAGTCAGGGCCAGACATGCATAAGTTCACACGAAATATACACCATATAAGGGACAAGGAAATCACAAAGATGTCATGATCAGTCAGGGCCAGACATGCATAAGTTCACTCTAAATATGAACCACATAAGGGACAATACCAATCATTCAAGCCATTCTGGACTTGACCAGTACACAGTGTATATCAATATTATCATAATAATAGGTATTGATTTATCCACAATGCTGCATAGTAACATGGATGGTCATGTGACCAACTGAATCAAACCCTTGTAATACTATGCATTGGTTATCAATGTGCATTTAATATTTGCAATGATCATTTTGATCTGATTTGGTCAAATGTGTGCGTGATCAGATACATTTAAGACTCTGACTGCTGAGATTGAGAATCCCCATCAAGGAAAGTCTAGACCACTAGACCCATCAGGGAAAGTTTAGACCACTAGACCCATCAGGGAAAGTCTAGACCAATAGACCCATCAGGGAAAGTCTAGACCACTAGACCCATCTGGGAAAGTCTAGACCACTAGACCCATCAGGGAAAGTCTAGACCACTAGACCCATCAGGGAAAGTCTAGACCACTAGACCCATCAGGGAAAGTCCAGACCACTAGACCCATCAGGGAAAGTCTAGACTGGCATCATTAATGAACACAAACCTCAAATCTCAAACAAATCAGTCAGATATTTGCGTGAACACATCTGGGTCAGATCTGGACTTTTCATTTGTCTGGCTCATCGCCTAATGCACATGTTCTTTCCTGTGATGTGTGCTTCTGAGGAGAATAAATCATATTCAGGAACCCTGAAGTTAGTACACAATGACCAGAGTCATTTATGCAAAACTTCTCAGCACACAAGAGTCATCAGATACGTCCCTTTTTTCACGTTTACTTGTCATTAAATATATTTGATTTCTCATCAACTAAGATGCCGCTTACATTTACATGGCTAGTCAATTCAGACCAAAGAATAGAGAAATTTCGAAAATTATGTTATTTATAACTATGAAAAAACTGTCAGTAGAAACAGAACTATCAGTTAAAAAAAGGAACTGTCAAAAAGAAAGAACTTTTGAGAATAATCCTGTTTCAAAACTGTGAATAAACTATCAGAAAAAAAACCACTTGATACAAATATTTCGAGAACTACTAAAGCCATCTTTAACCTTAGCCTGGATGACTTGTTGGGACGAAACAAATTAGACATTTGTTGACAGGCACGATAGTGTATCCTGATAAAAATGAAGAGATTGTTAGCATGTTCAGGTAGCCAAAACTGTGAAATAGAAGTAAATGAGGATGAATTCTCAGAGAAACCTAAGGCCGTTTTTCCTGGCCCTGACCAGAGTTGCCATATCAGCTGGCAAGGTAAGAGGACTGTCTGCAGTAGATAACAGGCAGAACCATCCGATAAATGCCGAGATGTCAAGGAGAAAAGATTAGATAATTTTAACATGGTTTGAACGTATATTGACATCCATTTTGTAAATTTGGTACATTTATCTCTGTCGTGTTCCTTTTTGTTATTGATAATATGCAAACTTAGGGAAGCAAAGTTAAGGTGCAATACCAGCTTATATATCCGTCACTAGGTGGAGTAGCAGGTAGTGATCACATGATTCAATTGATTTAAAACAATTTTAGCTCAAAAAGGTTTAAAAAAAAACAAATAAAAAAAATTGTTGCCATGCTGGTAATTTTATTCAGTAATAATTCTCTGTTGTGTCTCATTCCTTTCTTATTTTTTCCTATCCCCCTTTTTGCTGGTAATCTACTGGTTGTCCCTGTGGTAGATAGCTTAGATAGGGATCGGTAACATTCTCCCATCCACGGTAAACACATACCCCATAACATGGACACTAGATTAACACATCCCAGTCTTCATCCTACGTCTGTCATGCAACTTGAACCAAATATTTAATTTTGAACTGTCTTAAGCGAATATTGTCATACCTAAAAATGCACATATGAATACCTGAATTGTTTAAAACTCTCCCAAGCAAGGCAAACTGATGTCCTTTATTTCTGAATTTGCTGACTTGAGTAATGGTGAATATAGTGTTTTGTGCAAGACAATTTGGAGTGATTTATTTGTGATTATGATTAGAATCATATATATCTTTTGAGATTTTCAAAAAATAAAAAACTCAATTTTTTATCATTTTCATCATAATCCTTTGAGCTTTTATGTAATTTGAATTAAAAACAAAGCAGGATTTTTCTCATATTAAACACAACGAAATATTGAGAGAGCTTAGTAATAGGTGATGCTACATAAGACGATTTAACAACGATCGCAGTCCCAACCAAGTGAAATATTGATAAATATAAGAAACGTGAAAAATAAATGGATTTTAAAATATATGCTTAGGAAAATTTTCTTCCAACAAAGAGCGTGTTTTTTGAGAAGCCGTGCCGTGGCATAGGAAGGGTTAGAGCGGTGCGTTACTTTCCACACTAGTGTTTAGCATGTAGTTTGTAAGGAGGGTACTGAGTGTTATAAACACACATTATATCACACCTCATGCCCCGCCTGTGGCCTCCGCCATTAATCAATTACCAGGTCATTCCCTGTGTGCATGCTATGGCGATGGCGGGAGTTCGTTCCTTCCTGAAGATTCTACGGCAGAAGGCAGGAACACATAAAGACTGTCTTTATTACTTCCTGCAGTAGGTCATTCCCTGGTCTCTCTATAGCATTAGGTCATTCCCTGGTGCCTCTATAGCAGTAGGTCATTCCCTGGTGCCTCTATAGCAGCAGGTCATTCCCTGGTGTTTCAATAGCAGTAGGTCATTTCCTGGTGTCTATAGCAGTAGGTCATTCCCTGTTGTCTCTATAGCAGTAGGTCATTCCCTGGTGTCTATAGCAGTAGGTCGTTCCCTTTGGGCCTCTATAGCAGTAGGTCATTCCCTGGTGTCTCTATAGCAGTAGGTCATTCCCTGGTGTCTATAGCAGTAGGTCATTCCCTTGTGTCTCTATAGCAGTAGGTCATTCCCTGGTGCCTCTATAGCAGTAATAATAATAATAATAATAATAATAATAATAATAATAATAATAATAATAATAATAATAATAATAATAATAATAATAATAATAATAATAATAATAATAATAATAATAATAATAATAATAATAATAATAATAATAATAATAATAATAATAATAACAGTAGCAGTAGGTCATTCCCTGGTGTCTCTATAGCAGTAGGTCATTCCCTGGTGTCTCTATAGCAGTAGGTCATTCCCTGGTGTCTATAGCAGTAGGTCGTTCCCTGGTGTCTCTATAGCAGTAGGTCATTCCTTGTAATTCTAAGGCAGAAGATCATTCCTTTTAATTCTAAGGCAGAAGGTCATTCCTTGATACCTCAATGACAGAAGGTCATTTTCCTCTACCAGTAGGTCATTCCTTGGTTCCTGTGAGGCAGATGTTCTGGCTACTGGCTACCTGTGGATGACCCCCAGAACAATTTCTGGATGCACCTCCCAGAATAATTTCTGGATACATCTCATCATGAACAATCCCCAGAACAATTTTGGATACACCTCATGATAAACAACCCCCACAAAATATCTGGATTCACCTCATCATAGATGACCCCAAAAATAATTTCTGGATGCACCTCATCATAAATGACCCCCAAAATAATTTCTGGATGCACCTCATCATAAATGACCCCCGGAACAATTTCTGGACAAGCCCATCATTATTGGCCTCCTCCCCCAAGGATAATATGTGTGGTGTTTTCAGATATGATAGACCTCTCCAGAGTAATACTTGGAGTGGTGACTTAGTTGCACAATATTGCACAATTGTGTGGTTAATAAATGAAGCCCCAGTGCACTATATGATCACCTGAAGGGCCGGGTAAACACCGCTGATGGTCTTATACATGTATAATGTTATATCATCATTGATCTTGTAAATCCTGTTACCATTAAACACTTACGGCTAATTGATTCTCGAGGGCAGCACAAGGCACAAAGTTAAGAACATCCCATGCTTCACTCCAGAAACTAAAAAGACTTTTCTCCTTAAGTGAACATATGAGGAGAAAGGTCCTTATAGAATATATATATAAACCATTTATTCTTTCTTAGAAAATCTACATTCTATCTTTATAGATATATGAATTTATATATATATATTTATATATATATATATATATATATATATATATATATATATATATATATATATATATATATATATATATATATATATAAAAGCCACTTTGACAAACCATTAAGCTGTGAGCAGACACATGTTTGACTCCAACTGATAAATGATCACACCATGAGCTAATAATCTACAAACTAAATGATGAGAATAGGTTTGATCTCTAACATGTGTCTTTACGTTATTGTTTATGACGGAAGGGAGAATTAAAATATTGTATTGAACAAACAATTTGTTTGACTATTACCATTCCACTTGGACCTTTGTTGTGGCGCCTGGATCCCAAGTGACATAAGGAGAGGGCTAGAAACTCAGTCAAACAATGTGGGCACAATCTTAACATTTCAGATTCCCCTGGTTCATATAAAGTTTGGCAGTCATGTGATTAGCAAGGTATTTGGGTTTGTATTGGTGTTGGTCATTGATGTATTATATGGGTATATGGGACATGACACCTGAGAAAAGGACAATATTATATTATAGCGTGGACAACGCTCTGACCATACAGGAGGAATGTTTGAATAATCTGTCAGAAATAGACCACCGAGACAAGCCACATAGAAAGTCAGGCTAAATAAGTCCTCAAGACAAGCCACATAGAAAGTCAACCAAAATAAGCCCTCAAGACAAGCCACATAGAAAGTCAGGCTAAATAAGCCCTCAAGACAAGCCACATAGAAAGTCAGGCTAAATAAGCCCTCAAGACAAGCCACATAGAAAGTCAGGCTAAATAAGCCCTCAAGACAAGCCACATAGAAAGTCAACCAAAATAAGCCCTCAAGACAAGCCACCTTGACAAGACACCTTGATATAAGCCACATAGAAAGTCAACCAAAATAAGCCCTCAAGACAAGCCACTTTAACATAAGCCACCTAAAAATTAAATTAAAATAAGCCCTCAAAAAAAGTCACCTTGACAAGCCACCTTAATAAGCCACTTGGATTTATCACCTTAAAAATCCACCAAGATAAGCCTCATGAAAAAGCCACTTTGACAAACCATCTTCAGGAGTCTGGAGTTATACATGGGTTTTGTGCACTTAATAATTTGCCAGTTTTTTTTAAACTTTAAGAGAAAAAAGAGGTCAAATTGTGTTAAACTCATGATTTTTATTGACAAAAGTCCATAAATTATCACAAAAGCACTTTAGAATAAGGACCTTTTATAAAATGTATTAAGGCTTTAAACCAGCTCTATTGACCTTTATGGAGACACATTAAACTTTCTGGAGCCACATGACCTTCTGAGGTCATATTAAAAGCAAAGCAATTTATTTGTCTATGTTTGCTTGTGAATTGCACCATATTTTCTGACAGGTGCATGCAGAAATTCTGGAAGTGCTTAGATTAAGCTTGTTAGGGCTTCTCTGCTTCTTTGAACATTGTGATCTGGGCTTTGTTTTAATGTGGATTTATCCAATTACATTAAAGCCAGCCTTACTTTCTTAAACCAATACATTATATAAATACTGTCACTCAATATTGTTTCATTCAGTAAAAATCACAGTTGCCCTTCTTTAAGAAGAGATCTTTTTACTCCATAAACTGTCCAGGTGCTTTCATATGTCTGTGTTGGCACTTGGGATTTTGGATAAAACTATATAGAGATTTGTACAGTTTCTATAGGAGAAGTCATTATTTAGTCTTTCCTGGGTAGTTCCACCTTATATCACAAATGCTACAAATTCTGGAAGATATTATCACAGCATTGACGGCCTTGATTCTAGGCTATCTTATAATAATGGGTTATAAGTTAACAAATTGACTAAAAAGTGGCATTCAAAGACACTCATTTATTTGATATAAGACCGCCCCCTACTGTTCCAAGTCAAGGAACTTTACCAAACCTTTTGTGATATTGATATAAACTTTACAATTTGACAATTTATAGTATTTTTCAGGGTGTTTATGACGTGTACATAACCTCTGTATGTGATGGAATGTGGGGGTTTTGAGATTAATTCATTGATTTTTAAGTGCAGTTACAATATTCATGATTATTTTGAAAGAATGCTGTTGAAGAAGGAAATATAAGAATAATGTTAATTTTTGTTTATTTTATTTTTTTTAAATGTACGTGGAAGTCAAAAGTCAGTTAGTTATAAAAATCCAGATTTCTTTTTTTCACTGGACAGAATAACATTTTCCGTCATGGAAAGCTGAAAAGATGGAAACATATAGGCCAAGAAAATATGTCTTTATATTTCTGTGGTTCTTTACAAATACAGTAATTACTATCTTAAAAAGATATAAATGTTGTTACTCTAAAGAAAACCAGAAAAAGACATTATTAAAAGAACAAAATATTTAATGACACAAACCTTTGTGTGGAATAAAAATGTCACGTTGAGTAATGAAATAAATCATAAATACATTTTTTTTTCTTCAAATATCCTCGTGGAAGGAAACAAAAGTGTCTCTTTCATAGCCTCAGCATTTTGCCTGGTTTAGTTTAACATCAGATTAAAATCAGGTTAATTGCTGGAGAAAAATAAGATGATTGATCTTCTCAGAGGAACATGTTAAAATTGATCCTTTCTCAATTAAACCAGAAAGTATAAGATGTCAAGGTCATTGTTTCATAGGTGAAGGTCAGCTTACAGACAAGATAAAACATCTGGATAAACAATCCACTGCCAGCTTTAATGTTGTACTCAAAAGAATTTCTTGGTTTTGTTTTGGTATTTTCAAATGTAGCTAGATTCTTCTTTCAATTTAGATTTGGAAAAGTTTGTTGGTTGATTGAATTCAATTTTAAGTAATCTTGAAATGATTGAATTCAATTTTAAGTAATCTTAGTCATAAGGTCATTAGGGACAGCTAGATTTTGAAATCCCAACAGGCTAATTGTGGAGTATTGTATCAAATGTTTTAATTTATGCAAGCAGCAACAGAAGTGTTCTTTCTCCATTTCAAGTCAATCAGCACATATAATGCAACTCAAAATGTAACATAGACTAACTATATATTTCATCTACCCATCATGCATTTCAAAATGTATTTTTAAAAGCTTCTCAAAACAAAACTTTTAAAATCTTTTTGAAACAAGTCTTCTCAAAAGCTTTTTGAAACAAAACCTTTTAAAAGCCAGAGATGAAATTTGAGATGAAACATTTTAAAATCTTCTTGAAACTTTAACTTTTTAAAATCTTCTTGAAACTAAACTTTTTAAAATCTTCTTGAAATAAATGTTGCTAATAAGATTCACATGCAGATATGACTGAGACACATGAGAGGAGAGTTCTATGAGAGTTCTCCGAGTGTCATGCTCCGAGTGTGGGATAGGTTTGTAAGTCTCTTCCCCGGGCGGAGGAAGTGCCTGGGATCGCATGTGTAAACAATTTGCCAGTTTTGTGGAAGCAACACGTGCCACGAGTTCACTGTCCGTGTGACACATGACAGTCACAGGTTAAACGCAAAGTACTAAAAAGAATTAGCAAAAACAGGGTGTTATGACATCAAGTTGCACAGGGTGTCTACATATGTTTCTGACAAGAAAAAAAAACAGTTTTTAACACAGGGTGTTCACAACATCTCCTAATGATATGCATGACAGTTCTGTATAATGAGAAGATTCTCCATCACGATGACCTCCAAAATGTCACAATTCATTTAATACTTAAATTTATCTTCTTTATTTGATATTAACTCTGGTAGAAATATTGAAGGGATTGATTTGTCAGTCCAGTCTAAATAAATATATGATCATGATTATTTATGACTCTATTAAGTTACAAATATCCAAAACTGTGACTCAGTTAAGTCACGTATTTATCACTGTGACTCAGTCAAGGCACATATATTTATCACTGTGACTCAGTCAAGGCACATATTTATCACTGTGACTCAGTCAAGTCACAAATATTTACAACTGTGACTCAGTCGAGTCACATATTTATCACTGTGACTCATTCAAGTCACATATTTATCACTGTGACTCAGTCAAGTCACATATTTATCACTGTGACTCAGTCAAGGCACATATATTTATCAGTCCCATTTTCTTCTTGCCACTTGCAAATTATTCCTGTATGACCCTATATGTTAACAGATATGTGTGACTTGATTATGACAACAATGGATAAAGGCCACATTTTACCATTACATATACAAAAAGAAATAAGTGGAAGTGCCTCCTCATAGATAGGTACAAAATGTCCAGTATTTCCTGTTCAATAGTAACACTTTGGATGTGCACTGACCTGAGTGAGGAGGAACTCCCAGAGGCTGAACAGGGCAAAAACCTCACGAAAAAAGTGAAGGTATGTAAACAAGAGACAGATGCAGGAGAAATTTTAATCCAAACAAGATCCTTCTGCTCCTCAGAGGGGTTAGTCTGGGGGCCAGAGGTATAATAAACTAAAGCCATACATGGAGGAGTGTTAGTCTGGGGGCCAGAAGTAAAATAAACTAAAGCCATACATGGAGGAGTGTTAGTCTGGGAGACAGAAGTAAAGGGTGGAAATATACACTCTGTATATAAATTAAAGCGATGCATGGAGGAGTGTTAGTCTGGGGGCCAGAAGTAAAATAAGCTAAAGCCATACATGGAGGAGTGTTAGTCTGGGGGCCAGAAGTAAAATAAACTAAAGCCATACATGGAGGAGTGTTAGTCTGGGAGACAGAAGTAAAGGGTGGAAATATACACTCTGTATATAAATTAAAGCGATGCATGGAGGAGTGTTAGTCTGGGGGCCAGAAGTAAAATAAGCTAAAGCCATACATGGAGGAGTGTTAGTCTGGGGGCCAGAAGTAAAATAAACTAAAGCCATACATGGAGGAGTGTTAGTCTGGGAGACAGAAGTAAAGGGTGGAAATATACACTCTGTATATAAATTAAAGCGATGCATGGAGGAGTGTTAGTCTGGGGGCCAGAAGTAAAATAAGCTAAAGCCATACATGGAGGAGTGTTAGTCTGGGGGCCAGAAGTAAAATAAACTAAAGCCATACATGGCAGAGTGTTAGTCTGGGAGACAGAAGTAAAGGGTGGAAATATACACTCTGTATATAAATTAAAGCGATGCATGGAGGAGTGTTAGTCTGGGGGCCAGAAGTAAAATAAGCTAAAGCCATACATGGAGGAGTGTTAGTCTGGGAGACAGAAGTAAAGGGTGGAAATATACACTCTGTATATAAATTAAAGCGATGCATGGAGGAGTGTTAGTCTGGGGGCCAGAAGTAAAATAAGCTAAAGCCATACATGGAGGAGTGTTAGTCTGGGGGCCAGAAGTAAAATAAACTAAAGCCATACATGGAGGAGTGTTAGTCTGGGAGACAGAAGTAAAGGGTGGAAATATACACTCTGTATATAAATTAAAGCGATGCATGGAGGAGTGTTAGTCTGGGGGCCAGAAGTAAAATAAGCTAAAGCCATACATGGAGGAGTGTTAGTCTGGGGGCCAGAAGTAAAATAAACTAAAGCCATACATGGCAGAGTGTTAGTCTGGGAGACAGAAGTAAAGGGTGGAAATATACACTCTGTATATAAATTAAAGCGATGCATGGAGGAGTGTTAGTCTGGGGGCCAGAAGTAAAATAAGCTAAAGCCATACATGGAGGAGTGTTAGTCTGGGGGCCAGAAGTAAAATAAACTAAAGTCATACATGGAGGAGTGTTAGTCTGGGAGCCAGAAGTAAAATAATCTAAAGCCATACATGGCAGAGTGTTAGTCTGGGAGACAGAAGTAAAGGGTGGAAATATACACTCTGTATATAAATTAAAGCGATGCATGGAGGAGTGTTAGTCTGGGGGCCAGAAGTAAAATAAACTAAAGCCATACATGGCAGAGTGTTAGTCTGGGAGACAGAAGTAAAGGGTGGAAATATACACTCTGTATATAAATTAAAGCGATGCATGGAGGAGTGTTAGTCTGGGGGCCAGAAGTAAAATAAGCTAAAGCCATACATGGAGGAGTGTTAGTCTGGGGGCCAGAAGTAAAATAAACTAAAGTCATACATGGAGGAGTATTAGTCTAGGAGCCAGAAGTAAAAATGTCTAAACTGAAGCCATACAGAGAGGACTGTGAGTCTGGAAGTCCGAAGTAAAATAAACTAAAACCATATATAAAGGGGTCTTATAAAATAAAATCTAAACTGAAGTCACACATAGACGAGTGTTAGGAGTGTTATAAATATTTGTATGTCATTTTTAAAACAGCCATACAGAGGAGTATTTTAGGCTGTGAGCCAGTTTTAAAATATACGTTTTTCTTCAAAAGCCATACATAGAGGATTGTTAGTCAAGGAGCTAGTTCAGAAATTTATTAATATCCTCTATACGTCAGCCATACATATAGGATTGTTAGTTAAGGAGCCATCTATAGGCTCACACATATTATGCATACTAAGTGTATCAACAAACTGAACTCAATTTATCAAGCATACTGGACATACAAAATCTCCTAGCCATACTAAACATACTGAACTCATGATGGATGATATTATGAAGCTTATCATTATAATATACCACATAAATGAAGCCAAAGTCCCTCTCACACCCAGTATTATAGGACCTTTAATGAAACATTCTAGCGATGATTGTTATTTGATTGAACTGTTTGGTGACTGCATGAAGTATGCAGTGTGAAGAACACTCAAAATTCTCAAGAGACCCGAGCTTGGGATAATGGCAATATCAAGTGGGACAGATCCGAGTGTTACGACACAGGCCCCTCATGTCTATAGCTGCAGACGGTCCACCATGTTACATGATTAGAGATATTACCAAAGAGAAATCCCCTTATTACTCTCTTAGCATAACTCACATCATCAGGGACCTCATCTCAAATCATACATGTACATGAAGATTTTTTACCTGTACATGAAAATTGTTATCGCCATGTTGGTGATTTTATATTATTTTTTAAAATATATTTGAAGTGGCAAAAAAATTCAATATTACTTTTCAGATAATGAGATGGATTATAAAAATTTAATCGCATATGGATTTTTGTGTATGTGATTTAATGATTATATAATCCTCAGTTGGATGAAAGATATGACCTAATGAGGTCAGGTCGGGTCATTGTGTGGTTCCATTTAGCCAGTCAAGGCCAAGGCATAGCGGAAATTTTGTGACCAAAGAAGTGGCTTCAGCGGTTACTTGCCTCCATTTTATATGGGTATCAAATTTTGTGTATCAATAAAACATTCAAAGGTTTGTAGATCAGAGTGGACACTGTGGAAGATTGCTCTCTGATCTGTATTTACTTTCTGCTGGGATAATCCCTAAATGATGGATTAAAGGGATTAAGAGATAATAAATATGGTGCTCAGCAAGTGATTGGAACGCTTTAGGTGGGAAGGTTATCTTGTTCATATCACATTGTTACAGTGGGTTACTCAATTTGTTATGAATCTTAATCCGGTACTTATGGATTACTCCGGAAAATATGTTTGTCCTGGCATATTTGGACCTGTCAATCATAAAACAAAGAAATTGAATACGATTTGTGTCATTTGGTCTAATTACTAGATCACAAGTTTTATTTCTGGAGATCATTATTCAATAGAGGAATTTTGCTCATCTTTAATATACTGATAAGAAAGTGCTGAAAAATATAATTATATTTATATATTTTATATTTTATATTTTAAAAAAAGAAGAATATTTATCACTAAATGACACTAGATGGTAGCTATAGATGGTAGGTGCCATCTGGTGAAGAAACAAAGAACCACCAACTTGCAAATAGTTTATTGAAGGGGGTTGGTTCAATAATATGAATGAATTATTTTATTTGACTCTTTGCATCGCACAGTTCAATTTTGGTTTTTTTTTGTATCCAAGCCTCAGGCCTATTAAAACTCTTGATTATAGCTCAGACTTTATGAAGACATGTTAGAAATCACAAGTTCTGGTCTCAGCCATTCACGATGTATATACTCCGTCATCTACTGTTTAAACATTTGGTAGTTCAGCAGTTTCTCTTCTCCTTTAATCTCAGTGGGAGCCTATCAAAAATAAAATTTCAAGTCATGAAACACCATTGCTGTATTTTTTGTTCAAAATAATTAAAATAAAACCTGATTTTTAACACTTAATATTTACATAATAATCACTTTTTTGTTCACAGTGCTCAAGGAATAGCGCTGATATTATTTAAAAAATAAGTTTTAAATAACCATTCACGTAATGTGCAGGTAGAATTACGGTTTGATTTATGGCTGTGATCTGTTCAGAAGGCTAACGGATTACTTTGTAATGTCAATATTTATATTTCAACCGATTCCAGAATAAAACAAAAGATAAGGAAACACTGGGTCCTCAACCTTAATACCTGTTAATGTTGACAAAGTTCTGGCAAAAAAAAAACCCATCGGCTTATTGATGGAGTTTTGATATTTTAGTCAATATGACCTGACGTGTTGATTAATTATTCTCAGTTGTTGTACGTTACGTAGGCAATGCATTCTCTGGCTGTGTAAACCAGGCTTGTTTGATCTGCCCAGTCACATGGTCACAGAACTTTTTGACCTTACCGGGCCAAGCAAATGTACGTGTCACCTTGCAAAATATTTGCGAGATCAACTTCAGCATGACCAATTAGTGTCACAAATATTTGTGTCCACATTGAAATTTGGACTTGACTGTTAATTAGAATTTGCCATAAATAAATATATACCATAAAATATTAAACCAATTTTATGGTACATAGATTTGTGAAAATTAATTATGGACCATTAAAAGATATTTTTGCAACAAAATATTCAGGAAGAGTAAGTTTCAGATAGAAAATTAACACCCAAACTGAGATATAAATCTTCTTTTCTTCTTGAGACTGGAAGTATCCCAGAGTGCAAAGCACTTTGCTTTTTCAAGCATACAAAGAGAGTAAGTTCGTTTATCCTCGGGTTGGGTATTTTAAAAATTAAAGAAAGAAATGGCCAATGGAACGATGGGAGACAGTACAATGTGGCGTTGAAAGGGAAATGGCAGGATGTCGGGGATTGAGTTTCCCTTTTAAAGCTTTACTAAAACTAAATCCGAACCATGACAGCTTAATAAAAAGATGGTTTGTAAAATTTGTTCTCCTCAAGTTAAGAAAAGAAAAAGATGTTGAAGTGCTTTTAATTTTTTTAAAGCGTTTATATATTTTTGGAAAAAGAATTTGATCCTGTCCTATTATACATGTACCTTTAGAATTCATGCTTTCCTCTTGATAAAACGTTTTAAAAATCATCTTTTGAAAGAGCATGTGATTTACTTAAATCAGTAAGGATGAATTTTTATTTCACTAGTCTGATGGGGGAGAATACGGTAGGGTTAGGCTAATCGTAAGGATGAGTTTTTATTCCAGTAGTCTGATTGGGGAGAATACGGTAGGGTTCGCCTGCTTTCTATGCATCAACACGTTTTATCAGTGAATGCTCTGGTTGAAGTGGTGGAAATAAGATCCTATCAAAATTGACCTGAAATGAGGTGAAATCATGTCAAGATGACAATATCCTTCTAACGATTTCCTTCTGGTAATCTTATTTGAATAGATATTCCTTCCTTTAAAGAAATATCTTTCAAGTTTATCCAACAAAGAAGTAATTCTTTATTCATCTTCAAAAGCTTATAGAATTAGTGAATATTTTTATAACAATATTGGTCACATCAAGTGGTTTGCACTGATATGTTTTGGAGACCACCCTGAAAAGAACAAGGTGGGACAAGGTCAACCTGCTGCTGACAAAATGAGGTCAAAGGTTGTGTCGAAAAGGTCAAAACAGGTGACCTGACCTTTAAATGGTGGGGACAAATTATAGTCCTTGTCAACAAAATCACAGTTTCGTAGGTTTACCGGACCCTGAAGATTAAAAACAACAAATTTAAGAGCATAGACATTCAGTAAAAAATATATATTTAGAATTATTGACGATTTAAAATTCACCATCAATGATTTTAAATATAAAATTTAAATGGAGATATTATTAACCAAATTTATTTGACAAGAATATGTGACATATTCATGGCAAATTATATGATTTTTTTTATCAGGATTACCTTTAAGAGTAAACTATAAATTAGACTATTGGTGCTATGCAAACTGATGAAGTAGTGGTGGTCGGACGTGGAGCATCTGTCAAGTAGGCAATATTTACATGTAAACAGAGTCCTCATCTGTCAGGGAGGTGACAACAATTAGGTCCCAGATTGCTGTCTTTGTTTGTCAACTGACCAATTGAAATATACAAGGTCATTAAATTACTGATCAACATTGACATCATGATCATTTTAGCCAGGTTATCTGTTAGTAAAAGTTATGCACCCAGGAAAAAGGTGTCAACAACCAAAAAACTTTACTTAAAAGGATTGTATAGTAATGAATAAAAATTCAGATTTATCTTCCGTTCAATCTTTATGTATTCTTTATTATTTTATTATAACTCATCGACTTCTTTGCTGCTTCTTTATTTAGGTTAAACTGATTCTTGAACTGAATATTATCATTGGCACTGACACAATAAATGCCATATTTTGATTCATACTTTAAACAAATAATTTTCTACCTTTATTGTCCACCAAAATTCATATTCTTACATATGTAGGTCAAAAAAGTAAATGCACCAAATTTGTGGTTGTTGGTCGTTGCAATTAGAACTAAACCTAGAATTTGGGGGATCACTTTTCTTGATTATTTGGCTTACTTCAGGCTCATTGCATCTCACAAAATACATTTAAACTTAAATCTTACTTTGAGATTGGCACTCAATCTCATTTCATGGTAAATTAAAAAGGCTCAATCACGCTTCACAGTAAAGGACCTTCGCTGTTGGACAAGGTTTTTACAAGGTTTGATTGAGTTTTATATTGTTTCACAAGCTCTAGAGGATTCAGTTTCACTCTTTTCTCTCTGATTTTATTTCTTTCTTTGCTGATTGTTATTGAGAAACTGTCACTCTTTGCAAATTGGCGATTATCTGCATTTGCTTTAATAATTGCACTGTCAGAGCGATTAGCAGCGCCCCCGAGTGAGCAGGACATAAACGGAGAGGTCAGCTGCCGCTTTACAAACAAAAACAGAAAGATGCGGAATTCTATTAGATTCTGGGTAAACTTTTATACATTTGTGCAATCTGATAACCTTATATATAACCTCATATTTTCCTATGTCTACAGCTGTCTGATAGCTTTTTAAAACCTAAAATGTTTATATCAAATTTACATGTATATCTTGGCAATTTGGTTACATGTATTATGGTTATGTATAAGTTATGACCAGTATGAATAATCCAGATTTTTTTCACCAATGATGGCAGAGACTGAAATACAGAGAGAAAAGTCCCAGCATTACCATATATTACCAAATATGAATTTCGAAATGACTTCAACTTTTTAATTTGACATTAAGAATAATATGGGAGTGAATTGTTGAGATTTGTGATTTTGTATTCTCCAACATGTTTTCCTTATCTTCAGTTTACTCAGTGAAAACAGTAAGAGAGAGAAATCTCTTTTGTTTGCTAATTAGGATCTATGGCATTGCCAAGCAAGATGGCGCATTCCTACGTGAAAGATAATCGCAAGTTTGGGGCCTGATCTGACAGAATGGCCGGGAGAATGAGTTTAGTTCTCCCAATGGATATTTGATTAAATCTTGGCTATCGGACCGCTGAGTGTATCTGAGAGAGCCATCTTACTCGCGGTATCCTACTGACGGGGCACAGAGGGTAATATGGAGTGGGAAGGGGACCACCAGAGTTCTGTGCTTGTTATGGTCGCCAGGCCCATAGACCCTGCACATTTTTGGGGGGGTTTCAATTTGACCCTAACGCCTATCAACTATAGGCATGCTAGGGGTGCATCTAAAATGAGATTGTCAGTAATCATAAGGATCAAGGCCCATAGACCCAAAATAGTGGAGGGGGTTGGGGGAAGGAGGGTGTACCCACACCAGGAAAATGTCTGATTTTCAGGTCCATATACTTTGAATATGCATGGAATTGTAAAACCACTTATATTTTTTGGAAAATGTTTTTCTTGTCATCATGTCTCAGTAAAGTGTAAAAATGATTTAACTCAGCATGCCTAAATAAGGCCATGTATGGCCATCATGTGAATCTATTTGGTCACGCAACCCGAAGAAAGGTACAGAAAAGTCATGTGATGGTGATCTTATTTATTACACCACTCAATTGTGATGCCCAGTAGATATTTGACCCAAAATATTGTAAATGCTTAAATGTTGATTGAAAAAAATTACAATTTGCTGCCCTCTGGTGGCAGGCCTTATCAAAAAGAGGATGGCGGCCATCTTGGCAATTTGCTTTAGCTACTAATAATATAAACGTGGTGATCCAGAAAACTATGCTCAAGACATAAAGCTGAACACAAAGCGTTTAATGAATTAGATAGAGATCAGGAGAAGGATTAGAATGTTTATGAGGTTTGATATTTGGCGGCCATGTTGGTGGTCCGAGGTCAATAATTCTCTCTCAGAGATGTGGCTCAGATGTCACATCAGAGCAAAGGTCACTCAGATGACCTTGGTTACATCACGGCTGCAATCTTTATATGTCTCTTTACGGGGAACTTTTTAGAATCCAGGAGAAGAAAATATATATGAAAATGAACTAACAAATTTTGGTTTAATTGTGCCACATGTGTAAAAGATGTTATTTATTTTGTTCTTTGCAAAGAAATCTGTTATCTATTATCATCCTTTGTGGACCTTTTTTATTCTGTGAGGTCCATACCTTCCTACCGTGAGGGAGACAGCTGACGCTCATTAAAAAACAACATAAAAATGACTTAAATTCTTCATGAAGCAGTATAATTGCTCTGTTATTAGTTTTTTGAGACACAAAAATATGTGAACATCATTTTTATTTTATATTAAAAATAAAGTGATTGTGTTTTTTATATCCTCTTGGAAAAGGATTCTTACAAATTATCATGAGGATGCCATTTCAGGATTCAAGGGTTAAATTTCAGTGGATATTTTTATATTTAATCATAAAATACTTATCTGCTGCGCACAAATCATTTAGAATAATACATAAAATGGAGAAAAACATCCGGTTTTGAAATACTTTGGATTATTTTATTTGCAATTTAATAACTTGCATAATATTATGATAGAGAATTGTTTCATAATATTTTGTTATGTTATCCCTCATAGCCATGTGTAATGTTAAACTTTTGAAACAACAGCTACCGAGAAATATCCTAAATCTTTTCAAAGAATTACAGTTTGTGTGTCGTTTGACTGTCATGATCATTTTGACCCATGACCTTTTGACGACAAGTGTGTAGATTTGGTTTTAAATTATTAAAAGCACTCCATTTTTTAAAGTCAGTTTAGGAGAACTGGCGTGACTTTATATGTTCACACAAATCTCTGATAACACAATAGTCTGTCAGACCAAAATATGTTTTAACTTACCATTTGAGAATATGACTATTATTTTCATAACAGCTCGGGGGGGGGGGGGGGGGGGGGGGATGGAAGGAGTGTTGTGTACATACAGGCATCCAGCGATGTGATATTTCTGACACGCAGACCCCGGCTGTCATAAAGGGTTGACAGTGATAATACTTGGTTCAATATTTGCGGAACCTTCCGGAGAATTACATGGTGTAGACGCGAATGACAAGAAAATGGCCCTCCAAGGTCGTGAGTTGAATTCACCACAAGGTCACCGACCGTAGGCATTATCTGTTGTCCTATTATGATATAGTACTCTCATGCAAAATGTCAAGTATTTTCCTGGTGTGACACTCGGGTTCTGCTTTTGATAGGCTCACGCTCGCATATTTTATCCAACCTTTTTGCTCTTGAAATTGTGTTCTTTTTGTGAGAGCCCAGTGCATATCTGCTGTACAAGCAGTCAATATTTAGTTATGCTCGGACTTATATAGTGTAATAGTGTATTTACACATATTAGCTCTTTGCTGAGGATAACATGTATTTTTTCTGCATCAAAACTTTGAGATGAAAACAATTATGTTTTTAGTTGTCCGTGAGCATATTGAAACATGTCCTGACTGGAAATATGAATGGGATTCCATTGTGAAGGAAACAGTCACATCAGAAACTGGTATAATCCTGTGAGGGAAAGCAGAGGCTAATTCCATAGAAGATTAATAGCTCATTGTATGCTTGACAAGAAACAAACAGGAAAAATGTTATCAAGGAGGATATCTGCAGTGTGTATATATAGTTCTCTGATAAATGGTGTGAAATGTGGTGAACATGAGAAAGAAAATGTCCTCTATGCTACAATGCTATTCCAAGGCAGTAGTAAGCTGTTACACTATTCCAAGGCAGTAGTAGGCTGTTACACTATACCAAGGCAGTAGTAGAATGTTATACTATACCAAGGCAGTAGTAGGCTGTTACACTATACCAAGGCAGTAGGAGACTGTTACACTATTCCAAGGCAGTAGTAAGCTGTTACACTATACCAAGGCAGTAATAGGCTGTTACACTATTCCAAGGCAGTAGTAGGCTGTTACACTATACCAAGGCAGTAGTAGAATGTTATACTATTCCAAGGTCGTAATGGGTCATCCACTCAACCCATCAAATTTGTTAGATCAAAGAATTAACCACATCAACTCAAAAGTAATTCCTGGTAAGTTTGAAATTAGCTTTTTATCACGGTAAATGATCAAAAGAACAGACTTTCAAATAGATTTTCCCATTTCAACCCTCTTTGTTCATCATCCTTATAAGATAAGTTAGTGACCCAAGAGAAACAAAAAATCCAATGAGAAATACTCGAATTAACTGCAGTCAAATCCCTTTAAGACATTAGATTTTAAAAGCAATTGACATGTTTCCTTGAGATAATTTCTGGACCAGCGTTCAGACAGGAGTATTGATTTGTTTTGCCAGACATTGCAAACATTTCTGTTGGTTGTTCACTTTGAGGGGTGAGGTTCTTCATCATTTCAGTGTAAACTTCATGGCACATCGCCGGGAGACTTCTGGTGGTTTGCAAACATCTGCAATGATTCCCTGAAAAGCTTTTTAAATGGCCGCATTAGATTTTTGACGTTGAGAAATGAGGCCTCTGAAATAAAACCCGAAAAGGAAACCAACGCTTAAAAAAATCAAAACATGGTTAAATATATTTTGAATGATATTTTTCTGCCAATTATGGTATACATTCAAACTTCTTACTTATCTATCATTTTTCATCCAGTTGTCTATTTTATGATTTCATCATCACAATAAACTGTTTGATTAGATAAAAATGGATATTTTTAAAATAATAAATATCAGATGGTACGTAAAGCACAGAGGGATATGAAACGAAGTGGAGAGAATGAATAGATTTAACTGTCAGGGGCCAGACATCTTAGCAGGTCATCTCAGGGCATCTATTCTGATGGACAAATAGCATCACAAAGGCTCCCACCTGTCCTTAATAGCAGGTTCACCTCTCTGAGATGTATAATTATGATATTTAATTTACATTTACGGTGGTAATGGCAGGCGGGGAACACCAGATAGTCACCGTGATAAGCATCTGATCTAATATAATATTACCTTCAATAAAAACTCCCATTTTTGGAAGTAAACTGTCACCAGGGGTCAGTAAGGTTTGCTTTTTAAGTATGAAGTCATGCTCAGCCGTATTGTAATCACAGTGTCTTAGAGCTGCGACTTATCATGAGCTTCTTCAGGTATGCGAGGATCTCTCGGGTACCTGTTTGTCCCACCTCTGGGATCCCAGTGAACCTGTTTGTCCCACCTCTGGGTTCCCAGTGAACCTGTTCGTCTCACCTCTTATATACCTCTGGGATCCCAGTTAACCTGTTTGACCCACCTCTGGGATCCCAGTGAACCTGTTTGTCCCACCTCTGGGATCCCAGTGAACCTGTTTTTCCCACCACTGGGATGCCAGTGAATCTGTTTGTCCCACCTCTGGGATCCCAGTGAACCTGTTTGTCCCACATCTGGGATCCCAGTGAACCTGTTTGTCCCACCTCTGGGATCCCAGTGAACCTGTTTGTCCCACCTCTGGGATCCCAGTGAACCTGTGTTATCCCACCTCTGGGATCCCAGTGAACCTGTTTGTCCCACCTCTGGGATCCCAGTGAACCTGTGTTATCCCACCTCTGGGATCCCTGTGAACCTGTTTGTCCCACCTCTTATATACCACTGGGATCCCAGTGAACCTGTGTTATCCCACCTCTGGGATCCCAGTGAACCTGTTTGTCCCACCTTTTATATACCACTGGGATCCCAGTGAACCTGTTTGTCCCACCTCTGGGATCCCAGTGAACCTGTTTGTCCCACCTCTGGGATCCCAGTGAACCTGTGTTATCCCACCTCTGGGATCCCAGTGAACCTGTTTGTCCCACCTCTGGGATCCCAGTGAACCTGTTTGTCCCACCTCTGGGATGCCAGTGAATCTGTTTGTCCCACCTCTGGGATCCCAGTGAACCTGTTTGTCCCACATCTGGGATCCCAGTGAACCTGTTTGTCCCACCTCTGGGATCCCAGTGAACCTGTTTGTCCCACCTCTGGGATCCCAGTGAACCTGTTTGTCCCACCTTTTATATACCACTGGGATCCCAGTGAATCTGTTTGTCCCACCTCTGGGATCCCAGTGAACCTGTTTGTCCCACCTCTGGGATCCCAGTGAACCTGTGTTATCCCACCTCTGGGATCCCAGTGAACCTGTTTGTCCCACCTCTGGGATCCCAGTGAACCTGTTTGTCCCACCTCTGGGATCCCAGTGAACCTCTGTTATCCCACCTCTGGGATCCCAGTGAACCTGTTTGTCCCACCTCTGGGATCCCAGTGAACCTGTGTTATCCCACCTCTGGGATCCCTGTGAACCTGTTTGTCCCACCTCTTATATACCACTGGGATCCCAGTGAACCTGTGTTATCCCACCTCTGGGATCCCAGTGAACCTGTTTGTCCCACCTCTGGGATCCCAGTGAACCTGTTTGACCCACCACTGGGATCCCAGTGAGCCTGTTTGTCTCACTTTTTTTAACCCTATTAAACCTCTTTGTCCCACTTTTGGGATCGAACTGAACCTATTTTGGGAAGCCTTGCGGACCTGTTTGCCTGGCTTCTGGGATTTCTGGTGAACCTGTTTCGACCACTTCTGGCATTACTAGTGAACCTATTTCTCCTGCTACGACTCTCGGAACATGTTTGGTTAAGTTCCCATGAAAAATTTTGAAATAAAAAAATATATCACATGATTTTTTCTTCAAAGCGTTTTTTTTTTCTTTTTTTTTTTCAGGGCTGGACCATGAGAGTGTAAAAGTTCTGTCTCATTTTGAACATGTTAACAGAAGATACATCATTTTCACAAGCAGACTTCTGAGATGTTTCTGACACTTTCTGTTTGAAACTCAATGTCATGAGCTTTCCAGTCATAGGGTCCTTGTTTGTAGAAATAGACACCTATGTAACATGACCCATGAGGTCAGAAAGGTCAAACTTTGGGAGGAGTAAGAAGTTAAATTGGTGTGACCCAGTTTTTGTGACAGCCACTTTGCAGGGAAGTGGGGCGAGGTTCCATGTCCCGAAGAGGTCACTGCAATGATAAACAATAAACCTGCAAATCCTCTAACTACCATATTAACTGTGCAGGTTCTTTAATAGGCTAAAACAATAACCTTGTTTCTGAGAACGTGCCCTGAAAGGATTGGGATTGGGGAAGATTTTTTATTTTATTTTTGTTAAACGTGATCAGTTATATTGAGAATGGATATGCATGAATGATTTTATAAATGAAATCATGTCTTTTCATCTGGAAAGTCAAAAAAAATTCAGGGTAGCTGGTTTGTGGCAGGTTAGGTAGGGAATTAGAAACAAGCTTCTTTCCTGTTAGGACTTTCAAATCACTCCTCTCCCCAGAAAGGGACCTTTGGTATGGAGAAAAGCTTACGTGATGTGGTTTCTTTCACAGAACTTGTATTGAAATAAGCATGTGAAATAGGACCCTTCTCTCGTAAAGCCCCTCGTCCTATTGGTACCCCTGTAGTGTGTGCATTATGGAATAGTTTGAAACTTGTATCAAGACACAAGGAATTATCTGAGCATCTGTATGGCCATAATGACATCACTTGAACCTATAAGTGAACTAAAGTAATATGTTGAGTAGTTGTTTCTTTTGGCTATTTAAAAATCAATATAGAATGAAAAATGTATGGTTTTTAAAAAAATATTAAATGGTGCAATTAATGTGTGCACAGCACTTGTGGTATCTAATCAGTAATGCTTGTAGTTATTTAATCAGAAATTAATCAGAGATATATAGTTTCATTTCAATTTTGGAATAATGTGGTGTCAACGTTATATTAAGGCTAATGAGGTGTATCATTTTATATCGTACTTTTAAAGTGAAATTTCACTTCATCAATTTGATGCGTTGTGTGTTCTCATTTTCTGTCACAATTCCATTAATCTGCCAAAGCATTAAATGGAGATTTTCTGAACTTCAGCGAAACTGAGGATAAGATCGTATTCTGAAATCTATCAGCTATCTATCTGAGATAAGAATAAGAATAAGAATAAGAAGTGTATTTATTTAGCAATCTAAACGATTGAAGACTTACAATAATACAGAGTTAAAGTTAAAATACAAAGTTAGAATTAGAAATACAAAGTTAAATTACAAAATACACAGTTAAATTACAAAAAACAAAGTTAAATTACAAAATACAAAGTTAAATTACAAAATACAAATATAAGGTACTATTACTAAATGGCAAATATTACAAATACAAGTCAATGCATGTATAAATTAAACAAATAATGGGTTCTGTAAGTGTGATGATGCATATATAATGAAACTTCCCATGGCTCTGTTTGTCCTTACTTGTGGAACTTCATACTTGTATTGTGACCTTAGGTTGTGTGTATAGTCTTTAGTGTCTGGAAGCAGGTGATGGATCTTATGGTTTTCATTTTGCATTTTTCCAAAGTATGTTTTACACAATAACACTCTTCTTACTGAAAGTCTATCTAGGTTGCTAACAGAAATGGCTTCATCATAGTCCAATGTGGGATACATAATCTTGAGTGCTCGTTTCTGGATCAGTTCGATATCGTTAGAGAGGCCACTGTTTAAGCCAGGATGCCATACCTGGCAGGCATATTCAAGTAGTGACCGAATGTGTGCAATGTATACTTTCTTGAGGTGGTCCACTGGTGCTTTACATCTGCGCAAGACAGTTAGGAAATAAAGTCTTTGACTGGCTTTAGCAGTGATGGCCTTAACATGGTGGTCCCATTTGAGATCACTTGAGATTATGAGACCTAAGAGCTTTGCTTTATTGACCCGTGCGATTATGTCATCACCAATATGTAGTGGCTCTAAACTAGGCAACGTTTGTGAAAAGCATATGAGACTTTCTTTTGTTTTTATTGGGTTTAGCTGAGTGTCATTATCATTTGTCCATTCTTCTAGACTATCCATAGCTCCTTGCATCTGACTTGCATCTGACAGTTTGTGGCCAATTTCAAGAATAGAAGTGTCGTCAACAAACTTTATTCCTTCACATGGTTGCTGGAATTGGAGGTCATTTATCATAATGAGGAAAAGTAAGGGGCCCAGTTTCGTACCCTGAGGCACGCCACCATTTATGGTCACCCACTCTGACATCACATTTCCTAATTTCACTCTCTGCATTCGGCCATGAAGAAAAGAGGTAATCCAATCAGTGAGGATAGGAGGAACACCAAGGTCTATCATTTTCCTCACTACAATGTTATGGTTTATGTGGTCAAAAGCCTTTTTGAAGTCCACTAGTACTAATCTCACATATGTGCCAGGATCGTCTGTAGCTGTATGGGTCACTTACAGGAAATGAACGTGCTTCATCATTAGATTCTGTAGGAAACTGATACCATGGCAAGCAGTTTGCTAATATCACACTTTTATCCTTCTTTTATTTTTCATGTTCCTCCTGAGAAAGATTTATCTATTTTGGTAGCATAACAACTAAGATGTGTGTCAGTCTGTTAGTTATGCACAAATCACTACAAATTAACAAAAAAGTTGAAACATTTACAAAATCATTAGTACAGTAATACTACATATATATGTATATGTACACACACACATACACACACACACACACACACACACACACACACATCCAGTCTGAGCTGATGATAACGGTGACCACACCTGCTGTAGGTCGTGTACGTGTGCTACCAGTCACACGTTGCATGTGTTGTGGAATCTGGATAATGGCCGCAGCAAGAGATATGATGCTGGCTGTCTAAGCGAGAGTAGTTCTCTTTATGTTGCAGCCAGTTATACTGTTTTGACAAGACACAAGTCGCTGGGATCTTTTGATGTGTATTTATGCTTGAGGAGAGGGTACTTAGGCGGAGAGCATGGTGTTTATGACGACCTGGACAGTGTTGACCACACAGTTTCTGGTCAGTGTCAGCATTCCGGAATATTCCCCATATCACCCCCTCCTCTCCTGGGTGGCCACCCTCTTCCAGATTATCTGGCATCCAGAGGGATCGTCACACAAAAATTGAGATTTAACATCTTTTTTGTTTCAATCCCCCAATATCATGATCTGATTTGTATCTACTTTATAGTTTAGATAAAAATAAGAAATAATATTGATGAACTAGCTGAAAGGTTAAAATCTCTGAATATTCTAATTTCTATATGAACATGGAATAAATATTCTGATTTATCCATGAATATTTTCAAAAGGATATTTTCAAAGGGACATTTACAAAGGTATAATTTCAAGGGGATATTTTCAAAGAGATGTTTTTCAAGGGATATTTTCAAAGAGATGTTTTCAAAGGTATATTTTCAAAGAGATGTTTTAAATGGATATTTTCAAAGAGATGTTTTAAAGGGATATTTTCAAAGAGATGTTTTTAAAGGTATATTTTCAAAGAGATGTTTTTAAAGGGATATTTTCAGAGATGTTTTTAAAGGGATATTTTCAAAGAGATGTTTTAAAGGGATATTTTCAAAGAGATGTTTTTAAAGGTATATTTTCAAAGAGATGTTTTTAAAGGGATATTTTCAAAGAGGTGTTTACAAAGGGATATGATGTTCAATGGGATATGATGTTCAATGGGATATGATGTTCAATGGGATATGATGTTCAATGGGATATGATGTTCAATGGGATATGATGTTCAATGGGATATGATGTTCAATGGGATATGATGTTCAATGGGATATGATGTTCAATGGGATATGATGTTCAATGGGATATGATGTTCAATGGGAGACATTCAATGTATCAAAATTTGCCTTTTTTCTAGTCTAGTGCTGATTTGATACAGAAATTAATGAAAGAGAATTTGACATTTGTTTGCCCTTCACTAGAGATGCAAGTATATGTACATAAGGTTAGGACAGCCACTTAGTCCAGGAAGTGACGCAGGACAAAATTACCTCCAACACAGGAAAGCTCTATCATTCCTTGCCGAGGCAGCCATCTGCGGTTTTCCTCATTTCACTGAAAAGCTGATGCATTTGAAAGTGTTTATGTACTGTGTAATTTCTAGCTTATCTAACTATGCTAACATGCCATTTCCTTGCTTGTTTGGATAAAAAAATAACTTCAGTAACATCCTGTGACTTGGCCAGTTGAATTATTACAAATGTTTCCCCAGTTTGTGATAGATAAAATATTTGTTTGTTTGTCATGAGCAACTGATTTATATCAAAAACTAACTTTTAGCTTGCTCTTTTTTGTTGCAATTTCTTAGAATTTCCACATCAATATAAAATATGTCAAAGAACAATGTTGACAGACATTGAATGTTATCATAATCCACCGTATTTGACAGTTTGATGTTTTACGAATAGACAAAATGCAAAAGGTACCTCCATAGAGAAAGATATACAAACATATCGCTGATTTTAGACTGATTATTTTTTTTTTTCGAAAGGTTTTTGAGTGGCTTTAAAAGTTCTTGATGTGTTGACTTGGAGAAGTCATTTGATACAGTGTGCTCAATGTATTGACTTGAACAAGGCATTTGACAAGTTTTGAAATGAGATATATCGCGATTGTATTGTGGTTTCCTCATCCACTCTGACAACCTCAATGATATTTGTATCTCGTGTAAACACTTCAAATCGTCAAGTTTTGACCGAGATCTGCAAAAAAAGCTAAATTATTCAACCTTAGGTGAGACTTTGTCAAGAGGCATTGGCAAGAACGTTCCATTTGTCACGAACAAATGATAAGCGAGATGGAAAGATGTGCTGGAGAGCTGGTGACAGTCTCAAACTCTCGCACAGCGATGTGTGCACATATGACAAGAAGGACATTAATTGCCAAATAAAACAATCAAACAAGTAAAACAATGTCCCCTTGCACCAGACAGGGCGGCAATCGTGCTCGTAAATGTGCGATCAAAAAATATAGCTTCAAGTACCAGAACGCTGTCACTGTTCATTCATGTGGAGGCAGATATATTTAGCAAAATCAGTCCGGACCAAACATATTTTGGCCACCTTCAGGGATAGTACAAATGTATTTGTTTTTTTTTTTGTTTTTTTTGTTTTTTGTTTTTTGTTTTTTGGTGTAGGGAATAGAAAAATGGTTGTATGCGATATGAGAAACTGAAATTGAAATGCTAATATTTATAATTTTTTAACTAGAATTGTAACACTTTAAATAGAATTTTATATATTTGTTTGAAAATACTGGCAAAACAGTTGAAAATGAAGAAAGGACTACCTACTAAAATAAACGTATAAAAGAATCCTTTTTTTCATATGAATTGAATGGATATATATATCCACAATTAACAGTTCACTTTGCAAAGTTATAGGTATCTCTCGCCATCAGACAGTTCATTCAGGGAATGTTACAATACATAAAGTGGCAGAGAAATATATTCAGAGTGAACTAATATTTGTTCCAAAAGTGCAAATGCAAAATTTCAACTGTGTTCAGGAGTAATTTTTGCCTGCAGTGTCACTGTGTGTCTGTTCAGCAGTTGTTCAGTCATTCTATGGCATCGAGTGTCACCGTGTGTCTGTTCAGCAGTTGTTTAGTCACTCTATGGTTTAACAAGTTTGGTCTTTTGCCAGCTTTGTCCATTCTAAATTCACTACAACATCATTAGTTGAGAAACTTTCCTGAGTTTTCATACCTTTTGTTTATCACTGGTCAATGAACTCTCCGGGTTATATTTTTAAGTTGAATTTAAATAAAATTTCTTTTTTGATAATTTTGTTCATAGTAGTTTGATCGTCTTTATCACACTCATTTATTTCAATTATTCAGCTCATGATCTGCAGCCAGAGGTAGTGGCTCAGTTGGTTGCCAGCTGATTAGTACCTTATCCTCTGATAATCCAGAGGTTGTGGGTTCGATTCCTGGCCATGCCGAGATTACATTCATGTCACAATTTCTCTGAGGTCCCAGCCTAAAGGGTTAACCCGTTGTCCTTGTAAATCTGTGAACGGGCGGGTTGTCATGTGAAGGACCTGCGACATGAGAATACAGTGAGGCAGCACTATATCTGCTACAAGTAGGTCTCATCACGAAATGACTGAAATAATGTTGAAAGTGATGTATAAATTCTAAACAGGCAAACTCTTCATAGGTTACTTCTAGTATCCTATTGCATCCTAGAAATTTGGGTAAAAAATTGACAAGTAAAAGTTTCGAAATTAGAAATTTGCTGATGTTAAAATGCTATTTAACTGACATAAAATGTTGTGATGCATACATTTTTCTCTTTTTCACTGGGCCATAATTGAATATGAAGAATAAATGCTCTGTGCAGATATTCTTAAGAGAAGAAAAGAGCAAGGCCTGAAGACACGATTTTATCTTCACTAAGTGTTCTGCTACATCATTTTTGATAGAAATCTTGTCAGAGTGAACAAATTATGAAAAAAGTAGTTCCCAAACATGCGATACCGGTCTTGGAAGTGACTGTTTGGGCTCACTGTGGGGGGTCTGTGATGTGAGGATTGCCTCCAGACAGATGACACGATGCCAGGTAAATCTAGCCAATTAACAGACAGCAGACTATTGACCCCAATATGAGGTCAATTATGTCACATGTCAAAGCCCAAGGCAATGTTGCATCATGGGAGGTGGAAACTTTGATAGGAAAGATGTGGCTTCGATATCGCTACGCCTGAACGTCTGTTTTGTGTTTAATCAAAGAACAGGTTTTTATGACAAAGGTCTGTTGTTTGGATCTTACTTTCTTTACAACTGCAGGGTATTGATCATGACTGGCCAGTAATAATGCATGTAACACAAGCATCTGATGCCATCCATTGTTGTAACTGTGGAGGTCACCGGTTGCTAAGGGCTGCAGGCATGGTTGCCAATGACAACACCTTAGAGACAAGCCATTATTTGTGCTGAGATCAAAGGGGATCAGTGTGTATTATGGATTGGGTATGTCCTGCTGTTCAGAAGACTTCAGGTGGGGGGGAGGGGGGGGGGAAGAACCCATCTCCGTGCAGTTTGTTTTTCCCTTCAGACAAATCCTCCCAGCATACCATCCAAGACACTCACTTCCATAGCAATGGATACTTGTTTCCATTATGATGGATTGTTAATAGACTGGAACCAATATAAACAAAATATTTGGTTTATAATCTCTTTGAGTCTTTGATTCCTTTGTTAATTCATTGGTTTATTCAGGGTCATCATGTGACTATAATGTATCACATGATCATAATGGGTTATCATGTGACTATAATGACCTTATTGGGTCATCATGTGACTATGTTGAGGTATCACATGACCATTTTTTGTCATGTGACCATATTGCTTTAAAACTTCAGAACAGAAGATTATGAACATGATAAATGCCTTTTGGGAGAAAATGCCAAAACAGATTACCATTTTTCCCTCCCTCTTGTCATTTTATAACACAGACTTTATCCAATAATATAAAGCTTCCAGACGCTCGATGTTATCAGACACAATCAGGAGAGACATTCCTGAGACTGCCGTTGTGAGCTGTGCAGATATTTTTTTAATGACAAATGCCATTCATGAAGATTTCTGTCAAGTTTAGAAATTATGTTTTCCATTATGATAAGCATGCCAGTCAGATTGGTCTTGTCACATAAGTTCCTGAGTAATTGATGGAAAAGTCTGGACAGTTTATAAGACATTTCTGTAAACAGTATGAAGATAAAACCAAGTCAGTGTGAAGCAATTAGTCTCGTTCTAACTACAGTCATGTTCCTGAACTGTTTCTGCATCATCAGTCCAGTCCAGACATATATGGAGTCACATATATTTGTTTGTTTGTTTATTTGGGATTTTACATCACTTCCAACATTATTTCAGTCATTTCGTGATGAGACCTACTTGTAGCAGATATAGTGCTGCCGGACTTGTCATGTCTTTGACATGACAACCCACCCGATCACAGATTTTACAAGGACAATGGGTTAACTCTTTGGCACGGGCCTCAGCTCATGTGTGAAATTGTATCATGATTTCAATCTTGGCATAGTCAGGAATCGAACCCATGACCTTTGGATCACCACAGAGGAACTGGTGCTAATGAGCTGGCATTCTAACACTTTCATAACCTGTTTTTTTCACATACCTGACTTTTGAGATGAATGATTGGAGTAAGGAACAGTCATGGGGGATTAAAACAGTTGAATAGAACACAGGGCAAAAACCTTCTTACCATTTGTGTAACCAGAAAAATTGTTTATAAACACCTAGGGCTTAAAATCGAAAGTTCCGAAGCCAAGATGGCCAAAACTTGGTTGAATATTGCATTAAATCTCTCAATGATATAATGGCATACATGATGATAGTTCCTGTTATATAAGTCCTAAAAACGGCATCATAGGACCTTAAAGGTACTATATCACATCACTAAATAGAGGCATCATAGGACCTTAAAGTTACTATATCACATCACTAAATAGAGGCATCATAGGACCTTAAAGTTACTATATCACATCACTAAATATAGGCATCATAGGACCTTTAAGTTACTATATCACATCACTAAATATAGGCATGGATTTGACTGATTAAGAAAAAAGAAGAAAAAAAGTAGTTAGCTAAGCGTTTGATTCTCTTTTATGTTACGTAATCCCCCAGATGATATATTGGTAGGCCCGTATAATGGGATAGGGGAAGTTCAGGAGGGGGGCCCATTTTTAACTGCTCACCAAAGTGTATGACAGACAGTGTCGCCTACTTGAAAAAAACCCAAATAAATGTCAGAGGAGAAAGGAATGAGATGGGAGGGTATTGATTGGAGCCCTCTGCCCGTCCTTAGCGTGTTTGTGTAGGAGGCAAGCTGATAGTAAAATACAGACAAATGCTGATAGAAGCAAGACTCAGCACGACTAAATACAAGCCACTGTAAAGCTCTTTTTATTTTATTTTATTTTTTTTTTGGGGGGGGGATAAAAATATTGTTAGGGGTGAACAAGCATTCTGCAAATAATGGACTGGAAATGAGAAAAATAAAATTGTTTGTTCCTTGCAGAGAGTTAGATGAGTAATTTTTTTGTTTCTGTTCCATATAATGTTTTGATATATATTATAGAATTGGAGTTAAAAAAATAGTTTTGTCCGTCAGAGCAAATTGATCATGAGTTACACATCCAGACAATATTGAATAAATCTCTTCTTCAAATATAACGTGTTAATCTATTACATTAAATATATTGAAGTCTCTTTCGCATGAAGGATTTAAATGAGCGAGTAAGAAGCAAAGCAACAAAGAATTTTCCAGACAGTTTGCAGGTGAACTCTTATTATGTGAGATTTCTTATGATATAATAATTATCATCAGGGCCAGATATCCTCATGCAATATGTAGAATGTGTACCTAGTAAAGACTAGAACCTGGCCAATAATTAAGCTGGTTATAATTAAAGACCTAATCAGGTCATCTTTATGCATGACCTTATCAGGTCATCTTTATGCATGACCTTATCAGGTCATCTTTTTGTGTGACCTTATCAGGTCCTCTTTATGCATGACCTAATCAGGTCATCTTTATGCATGACCTTACTAGGTCATCTTTTTGCATGACCTAATCAGGTCATCTTTATGCATGACCTTACCAGGTCATCTTTATGCATGACCTTACCAGGTCATCTTTGCATGACCTTATCAGGTCATCTTTTTGCATGACCTTATCAGGTCATTTTTATGCATGACATTATCAGGTCATCTCTTTGCATGACCTTATCAGGTCATCTTTATGCATGACTTTATCAGGTCATCTTTATACATGACCTAATCAGGTCATCTTTAAGCATGACCTTATCAGGTCATCTTTTTGTGTGACCTTATCAGGTCATCTTTATGCATGACCTTATCAGGTGATCTGCATGAAAGTTAAAATGTTATTCTCCAACTGTCAACAAAACCTTTAAAGTTCTTAAAAGATTTGTTTTGGTCTGATTAACATAAATTGAATCAGGATTATTGATACCACATTCTTGTTTTTTCACACCAGGTGGCATCATGGTGTGGAAGCAGTGAGAATTATATAATGCCCTGAGGGAAAATAAGAGTGGTTGTATACATGACATTTAAGATTGCATGGCTGATAATTGCAGGGTCGTATTTTGTCGAACAAGACAAATAATTGTATAAAGTTGTTCCTTGCTGTCAAGTCATCATATCAGGAATGTTGCGGAATGCAGGCTATCGCAGAATTCACCATATAATCTGTAATATGGGGTGAAGTGCAAGATAAGGTTATGAGTTGGTCCGGAAAGATCAAGGGCGTATCTGACCTTGTCACGACCTTGGAATATGCAAACACTATTCATAGGAAAAGTCATATCATGAGAAGTCATTGTGCTATGTCTTGAATTGAGAAAAAATGCCACATATATGAAAGTCATAATAACATGGATTTATCATGGAAGTTATCAGGTTGTTTGCAGACAACATATAAACTAGGAAGTGACTCTTCAAAAAAAAGGTGAAAAAACACATGGTTGAAAATAGATGCATTTTTTTTTTTTTAAGGACATACAAAATGTACTTTAACATGATGGTGATATAGGCACTTCTATAGATATAGGCACTTCTATTATGATGTCACACATCTTATATAGAATCAGTTTTATATCATGGGTCTTAAAGATCTTCAGGTCTTAAGGATTTTTCCTGTGAATTGTTATTTACTGATTATGGCTCCAGTTCAAGATCAGACAACACTATGGCATGAAAAGTTGCCAAAGTCAGACCACTGTTCTCAATTATCGGGAATGTCCTATCATGTCTGATCATTGTGACGGGTCAGGAAAGGTCCGGAGAACATCAGCCAATTTTGGGATGCTTTATGCAAACTTTTTGACAAATTTTAAATCATGTTTGGTTCTTAAAAGGACAACAGTAAAAATCCAGAATCCGTGACTGAGGCTGGATATCTCTAGACATACCCCCCTTGCCACAATCGTGTCGAGGATAGGAAATAAAGTCACAAAGTAAAGAATGTCTTTTTGTTTCTTCAAATACTTTCTCTCAAGAAATGATTTCTAGAAATATGGAGCAATTTCCTTTCCAGTTAGGGGGGCAGTTTACTATTTTGATTTTGTGTCAGAAGGAAGGCTGTGAAATAGACCAGATGTTTGACATGTCGACGGTCCAACAGCAGCTCCGACAGGTTCCTGCCAATTTATTATGAACGTTACATTGTACATATGTCTCTTTGAGGAAAACCCTAAACAGAATATGACAAGATGAAAACAAAAAAATGAAATTGATGAATATTAAAGATACGGGTAGATTGAAATTGACACTGCCAGGCATAACATTTTTTTCTTTTTTCTTGTTTTTTTAAAATGTGTTACATGTCCTTTTGTCATTCACCTTGAGAAATATCTCTGTGCTTTTCAGGAGTGTTTTTGAACATTTTTTTCTTATATAAGGGTTGTTTGTTTTTGTGCATTCATTGTATCTCATCTTATCTGATCACAGAGGATTAATATCATACTCAGCCTTGTTTATTTTTATCTTATTTTGAAAGATATCATCAACATTTTATTAAGAATTGAACTTATTGTTATTTTGGAACACGTATACTATCCTCCTACACTTTTCTGGCTGTATCACCCAATGCATGGATGTGGATTCAAATCCGCATCCACAAGGATGATGCCAGTTTTCGTAATCAGCAGTCAGTATTAAAACATTGCAAAATTGACATATTCACATATTTGGAGACACAATTACATAAACTTGCTTCGCTCGGGAGATTATATTGAAAGTGTAGGAGTATATTAAACTCAGGCCGTTATTTTTAATTGAAATGATATTGAGATCTCTATTAGTCACAAGCATTGCAAAAAGATGTAATCAGGCTGAGGGTATTGCAAGACAAACTGTAAGATATAAAAATAAAAATAGATAAAATGAAAGTTAATTTTAGATTGGTTTTGAATCATGACGAATATATTTGTCCTTTCAGATGTGAATGAATGCGCTGTAAATAATGGAGGATGTGAACACGACTGCTGTAATACCATTGGTTCATTTTTATGCAAATGTCCGCCAGGTTTTAAAATTTCTCAGGACGGCCATAGATGTGAAGGTAAATAACTTTTATTTGAACAAATAAGAAAATAAAGGTAGTAATATAAATATATGAAAAATCCAGACAAATAATTACAGGTACTTGTGACATGATTTACTTTCACTTTTGGTTTACAACTTTTTTCATGATTAAGTTTATCAAACTTTTAGGTAGGTGGCAGCACATACTTGAAAGTTTAACATAAAATGCTGCCACCTGTTGCCATTTTTTGTTACTTTTAATGATCTTCAATCAAAATGTCGTCTGCAAATATGTACCTTTTAGAAAGTGAACCACACTCTCAGATTTCAAATAGATCATATAACTTAAATATATGATACATGAAATATCATGATTACCTTCATGACAAGTAGATATATTTGTACGTATTGATATATATTATTTTCTGACCCAGATGTAGATGAGTGTAGCCAGCATAATGGCGGATGTCAGTCACAGTGCCATAACACACACGGAGGTTTCTCTTGTGAATGTCCCGTCGGGCAGAGACTGCACACGGACGGACGGACATGCATACGTGAGTCAACTTAGTTCATGCATCAAAAATCAACCAAATTCAAACATGCTCTGATACGAATAAGAATTTGCATGATCTTATGGTTGTTTGGACTTCATTGCTTAGTTTGTTTAAATAATTTGAAATAAGTTGACATTTTATAGAAAGCTTTTTTTATATACCTTTAAATTTGAAGTAAGTTCATGTTAAATAGAAGCAAATTATAAAGAACTAGAACAGGCTCAAGGGTTATTTTTATAGAGTAAAATGATTGTAATTTGGTTATATAAGCAAATTATATATGTTTAAATTAAGTTTTCAGCAGACAACAAATGTCTGTTTCACCTATCTAGGCACACAGTCTGCTAAACACATTTAAAGTATTGTGTAGAACTGTACAATGATATTGTTTAGTTTTCACATAAAATGATTAAGATAATCTTTGTGTTATTCATCAAAGGGCATTAAAGGTGGGTCCATTATATGAAGGGAGATGATGTTTTGATAAAGGAGATGGCAACCAAATTACCTTCTTATAACAAACATCTGATTGAAGGGTGGAGTTGCTGGGCCCAAGGTTGTTTTCTTTTAATTCACACAAATTAAGGCAGTTTATCAGTGTCATTGGTCAGTGCCTCTGGTGACAGATTTTCAAAGGGAACTACGGTACTTTCTTTTAACGCCAGAAGTGGAATGGAAGGCTTGGAGAGGGTGGTCACAGTGGGCTGGGAAAAGTCGAAGAGTTTTGAATTTGAGCAGGGAAAATCAGCACTTTGCACTTTGTTGAGGGAAAATTGGGTTTTAGTCAGGGAAATATTAAATTCTAAAAGCAGTTGCAACTATTTTCATGTTTGAAAGATTGTGAAAGAAATATGTGCTTAATAGAATATTTATGTTTTATGATAATCCTGAATGTAAGAGAAGATACAAGTTATAACAAGTTGTAATCTAAATTGATAAAAGAAATAAAACTCTCAGAGTTCCTCACAATAGAGGTCATGAGAATAGAGATTATGAGAATAGAGGTCATGAGATTATGAGAGTAGAGATTATGAGAATAGAGATTATGAGAGGAGAGGTTATGAGAGTAGAGATTATGAGAATAGAGATTATGAGAGTAGAGATTATGAGAGTAGAGGTCATGAGAATAGAGGTCATGAGAATAGAGATTATGAGAGTAGAGATTATGAGAATAGAGATTATGAGAGTAGAGATTATGAGAATAGAGGTCATGAGAATAGAGATTATGAGAATAGAGGTCATGAGAATAGAGATTATGAGAATAGAGGTCATGAGAATAGAGATTATGAGAGTAGAGATTATGAGAATAGAGATTATGAGAATAGAGATTATGAGAATAGAGGTCATGAGAATAGAGGTCATGAGAATAGAGGTCATGAGAATAGAGATTATGAGAGTAGAGATTATGAGAATAGAGATTATGAGAGTAGAGATTATGAGAATAGAGGTCATGAGAATAGAGATTATGAGAATAGAGGTCATGAGAATAGAGATTATGAGAGTAGAGATTATGAGAATAGAGATTATGAGAGTAGAGATTATGAGAGTAGAGATTATGAGAATAGAGGTCATGAGAATAGAGATTATGAGAATAGAGATTATGAGAGTAGAGATTATGAGAATAGAGATTATGAGAGGAGAGGTTATGAGAATAGAGATTATGAAAGTAGAGATTATGAGAATAGAGATTATGAGAGTAGAGGTCATGAGAACAGAGATTATTTGAGGCTGACTGCACAGATTTGATCATGATGACATCCTAGTGGTCAGTGGAAAATGAAGTTTTCTCAGAGTAAAGTCAGCAAAAGGTCAGAGAGGTTTAGAATCCAATCAAAATGGCAGCCCCCATGAAGGTATTGCCACTGATCACTCGTGTTGAGATTCATCTTTTCTCTCGGAGTGACCACTTTATGTTCGGCTAATTGGCAGTCTCATCTGATTTCTCAGTTTAAAGCATATATTTCTCTCAGTGTGTGTGCCATATGATTATATAAGATGTGTATTATACCCGGGAAAAAAACAGAAGTCTTGACAGATGAAAAAAAAAAAAATTATGCAATAAAAGTCACCATCTTGTTAAATAAAAATCATGCATCATCATTATGAACATCCCGATTCTAAGCGGAATGAATACTTTGTTGTGGCACTGAATAAAGAGAATGCTTTATGTTTTACACACTGGGGAGGTAAACCATAGCTCTATTTATTATATCTCTATGGGTAAACACATCTTATGTGCACTCCGTGACCTCTCAATTTACAAGAACGAGGTCAAAGTAATTTATACAGGACTCTCGGATTTCAACATTGTATGCTCTAGAAGGAAAATGACAAGGCCCTTGAATGAAGCCTGATGTCACCAATTTCGATGAAAAGATCGCACAAATAAGCAATCTGGCACAGCATAGTATTATGGGATAGGGGAGAACAGAGGCCACCATGCTAATTTGTGGGTAGCCACGTCTGTGTGCCATAAAAACCAACCATCCGAAAATAAATTCAGACATGCAAGAACTTAACTATTAGAATTCATGGATTCATTCAGGAAAGGTCTTGATGCTTGTCAGAAAAGCCCTAATTATGCACGTAGCATATAAACATGATATGATTGGAGGACATAGTGAGGAATTGAGGTCCTTCTGAATGTGATGAATATCTCACTTTGTTTGGCAACATTTTTCTGCATATTTTCATGTCCTGACAATTTATTTTTCACAAACTTTGACTGTGAGAAAATATTTTGCTGATTTTGCTTCTCATGTATACAAGAAATTGGATTTAATTTGAAAATAATTCACTCCTTAAAGATATCTGAAAACATTAAAGGAATTTTCAGAGTAGGTCATAGGTCATGTTAATGAAGTGACCCTCTTATGCATTTATCTGCTAAGGATTATGAACCAGAACAAAATTATCTCAATAAAATTATTGTGAAGAATGTTCATGGCAAATATATGAATAAAAAATACTTCTGTCTAATTAATGAATCAAATTAAAGAAAAAAGAACAATTATCTGTTTAAGAGCAAGAAGATATTTGAGTTCTTTGCAAGTATTATTTTCTGGGAATTCACCTTGATTGGATAAGTGATTTAACACCTAAAGGAGATCTTTTCAAAATGGCCGATTGAGATGTAAAATGTCCTTTTACAATCCTTTTTTGTGTCGGCTAAAATTCTGAAAATGTTTACCACTCGCCGCTTTTGTTGCTAATAGGAATAAAAACCTGATAAAATATGGGAGCTTGTGAATTCCTAAATCGACCTTCAGAACTTCTTTATGTGGCGTGAATGGGTGCATCTCCAGACATGATGTAGCCGATGATTTTGATAAGATTTCCCACTTTTTCGTCTCCTTTTTGAGTGATATATATCAGGAGATGTGGCATGCTTGAACTACTGGTTTTGTCCTCGGACAATACGCTTCCCTTGTCCAGTTTGTGGATGGATGGACTTGTATCATGGACTTACTAATAGGAACTGAAAGTCGGCCATCTTGAATGTAAAAATACAAAATCCAGTTGATACCATTTTATTTGGAGGGGGTGGGAGGTTGCTGAGAGAGGGTTGCAGTTTTGTTTTAAAGAATGTAAATATTATAGAGTAAAATGAATATTTTCATAAGCATCATCATGGAAATAAATGAATTGGTTTTAAATCTATCCTGTTTGAAAAACAAAAAAATGAAATAAACAAGATTATCTAAATAGATTTTAGTGTACAAAATCCCCCCATTATATTTTTGCTGCTCACACACCCAGAAGTAGTTTAGTATGATAAAATATGTCAGCCCCAGATCTGCAAATTAAATGTTGGCAGACAAATAATGCGCCAGATTTCATCAGATATGTGCGATAATGCAATTTCTTACTTTGATTTCAAAAGATGAAAAAGATATTTATCAAAATTAAAATTTTGTTGAAGTATCTGCTTTTAAATTACGAACTTATGTTGTAAATTGTGTTTTGAATTACTATTTGACTGTTGGAAGAAGATAAATAGTTTAGTTGACTTTCAGCGATAGTGAGAATTTGGTGCTTTAGACTCAGTAGACATAAATCTTGAATCTAAAAATCTCCTGCACAGTTCAAACCCTTCCTCATCAGAAATCTTACGGGACCACTTCTAAGACATTGATAGACAAAGTTCAGTTCTCATCCACTGGATGATTTTTGGAAGAAAAAAAAAACAGTCTAAAAAATGCTGAGAAAATTTAAGCCATTTTGACAGTGAATTTTGGCATTGTTTGTAATATCTGCTTGACTTTTCTCCCTTGCAAGTCCAGTTTGGCTCCATGTTTGTCTGCTTGATGAAATATCAGATGAAAATATTTGAAGGTGCAGTGGTTTTAAATCAATAACTAAATTGATGATGCAGATAAATCAATAACTAAAGTGATGATGCAGATAAATCAATAACTAAAGTGATGATGCAGATAAATCAATAACTAAAGTGATGATGCAGATAAATCAATAACTAAAGTGATGATGCAGATAACTAAATAACTAAAGTGATGATGCAGATAAATCAATAACTAAAGTGATGATGCAGATATCTAAATAACTAAAGTGATGATGCAAATAAATCAATAATTAAAGTGATGATGCAGATAAATCAATAACTAAAGTGATGATGCAGATAAAACAATAACTAAAGTGATGATGCAGATAAAACAATAACTAAAGTGATGATGCAAATAAATCAATAACTAAAGTGATGATGCAGATAACTAAATAACTAAAGTGATGATGCAGATAAATCAATAACTAAAGTGATGATGCAGATATCTAAATAACTAAAGTGATGATGCAAATAATCAATAACTAAAGTGATGATGCAGATAAATCAATAACTTAACTAACTGATGATGCAGATAAATCAATAACTAAAGTGATGATGCAGATAAATCAATAACTAAAGTTGGATGCAGATAAATCAATAACTAAAGTGATGATGCAGATAAGTCAATAACTCAAGTGATGATGCAAATGATCAATAAGTTAAGTTTTTATGAAATAAATCATTAGAAATAATCAATAGTCACTATTTAAAATCATTTTTAGAAATGAGTGAAGCATCTATTAGACTTGAAGTATATATGCTGAAATAGTCACTGAAATGAAATGCAGGGAGAGTGTGAAATCAACACTCCTGTCGGTTTCATTCACATCAAATTTGAACTTTTTTTAACAAGACACATAAAAGTAACACAAATATACAAATATATTTTGTATGATGTATCTCAATAGGAAGTTTTGAGACCATAACTTATGTCAAATATGAATGTACATCCCACCAAGAAACAGACGAGGCTTTGTAAGGTACATGACAACCTCACAAAGATTTTAATTTATGATCGCAAAAAATAATTAATAAAAAAATATGATTAATTTCTGTGTTAAGAACAGCCTGCTGGGAATGAATTGACGAGCTTTATATTAAAGTTGTGATTTGTCCCGTAGACAGACTTATATCCACGGTGATGAGTGTGAAACGTTCCGATAAAGCTTTGATAATAAAAACACAATGTTTATCTGTGATTCTAAGGCTTAAAGTTGAAAATGATTACCAAAAAAATGGCGCCAAAAAACTACTTTGTTCATGTTTGAAAGCCTCATGCTTTGGCAAAAGGTGACCAAGTTTGTTTAAGTGACAAAGCTGATTTTTGAAGAAATGTTTAGAATCAGGTAGTGCAGAAATATAATGATTTCAATGAAGGTGTCTGTAGTGAATGGGAAGGATTGAAGATTTATGACTCAAGACCACACATACAAGGCTGAGACTGACAGTTAGGTTCAAACTCTATCTGGTCACGCAAAAATGTGACTGTGTTGAATCATGCACCAATCTAGCACGACTGTTTTGTGCCATGTTTAAAATATTGTCATCTCTAACTGAAATTGGGTAAGAGATTACATGGAAGTTCACTTTGAAGCAAACTGATTTATAAAGGATAAGATGAACTGTCTGGTCAAAATTATCTCCAGTCATGCAAATGTTTGGCTTTAAACGAACTTATGGGCCAATTTTGCATGACTGTTTAGTGTCTTATTTAAAATAAAGTCACATTTAAAATTAGCACAAACTGGGTGACAATTTTCATGAAAATATATTTTGGACCAATCATATTGCAAGAGAGAAGTGTGTGTATCTAACGCTACGTATTTCTCCTAGTGAGTGTCCACTGATGTCATAATAGGCTAAAGAAATAAGATTTATTCTGTCCTTTTATAAAACAACACTTATATAACCATGATCTCCCCATTAGAGAGGGGGCAAAGGGGGGAGCAAGAATATGTTTCTCAAAGTATTTCAACATCCTTGGCAAATTTTCATAGGACCTCAAATTTACTTAGGACGGCCAATTTTCTTAGGATGGCCAATTTTTTAGGATGATTATATCTTTCCGAAATGATTTTTTTTTTCTGAAATGAGATTTTTTTTTTTGACAAAAATATTTGATCTGGTCAACAATTTACAGGCAAGAGTGAAGAAGAATGCCTGAACTTCTGATGACTTCATCACTGATGATGTAGATCAGAGATAGCTCATCTTGCGACATAAATTGCCATCTGATATTGCATTATAGCCATGATTATGAGGCCACGCTTGCGATTCTCTATACAGCACTGTAGCAGGCTGTGTCCCCATGAAAGATAACCCTTCAAAACTTTCAAAGTTTTTTATGAAAGGAATATTTGATAAAATCTTTACATTATATAAATATTGCGGCTGTCTGTATTTTCTTACTTGAAAAACAGGTTTGAGCTATTTGAATACATGTACTTCACAGACCCGACAGACTGTTTTGAGTGCACTTTAAATTTACTAGATTGAGGCAATTCAAATTACAACATTGAAAATCCACGCGGCTCTGGGGTTTCTGTCAAGGACTCTGTGCATGCCTCCAAATGTGGAATTCTGACATGTTGAGAGGGAATCTTAAATGTTGAGAGGGAATCTTAAATGTTGAGAGGGAATCTTAGATGTTGAGAGGGAATCTTAAATGTTGAGAGGGAATCTTAAATGTTGAGAGGGAATCTTAGATGTTGAGAGGGACTCTTAAATGTTGAGAGGGAATCTTAAATGTTGAGAGGGAATCTTAGATGTTGAGAGGGACTCTTAAATGTTGAGAGGGAATCTTAAATGTAGAAAGGAAATCTTATGTGTTGAGAGGGAATCTGACATGTGAAGAGGGAATCTGACTTATTTAGATGTGCTGTAAAAAATATGGGATATTGCAATATTTTGAAACAAACAGGTTGCCATGGTTACCACAAGTTTATGGACTTTCAGAAAAAAAAGCATGGTGACATTGAAAGACGGATCAGAACTTGACTAGTAGTGCAATGGAGATAATGTGTTTAAATTTAATATAATATCTTTTTCACAGAACCAAACAACACAGGTAGGTATAAAATAGTTTGCACAGGGTGTTAAGAAAGGTGATAAGTCGTTTTCCAATCCCAGAATACACCTCACTCAACCCACTCAATTTACAACATTGCAAACACCCTGTGACTAACTCTTTGTAAGACATTCAGGATGAAGTTCCTCGGTGGACATACTTATTACAAATGACACAATAATATATGGAGCGTGAACATGTACATCCAAATCTTATTTGAAATTTCAGAAATAAATCAGATGAAGGTGAAAGAAATTAAATGTTCATTTGAATTTATCTGAAATATTCAAACATGATTAGGTTTTGCAGTTTTATTGATTAAACTTACTTTTGTCACCTTCACAAATACACACAAATTTTATGTAGACAATTGTTTTAAATTTACAAAAAAAACCTGAAAATGATAAAAATCAGAACCACTGTGTGACAGCTGTAAATATAGATATGATTAATAATATGGGTGCGGTGGTTGGTTGTGTCTATGATGTATTATTATTATATGTGTATTAATAACTTTTGTACATAATTTATAATGTTGAATATATCCGTGTAATTCTCGCAATCTGCTCTCCGGTATTTTTAGTTGGTCTGTGAAAACGCGATTGCCTTGAGAGAGGAGTGCATGCTGGGATATATTTTGTATTGTAAATTTCTTCAAGAAGGGAGAAAAATCACGGATTCACATCATTCATTAATGAGCCATTGTCAGCGTTTTTTATGCAAATGTTATATTAGTATATTGTAATCTGCGTGATATATGTCACCATTCTAAGTAAAAGCTAAAAGGCAGAAGAGACAATGTCCTGAACAGGCCATCGCCATTGCTTCAGAAGTGCTGTGTGCAAAGAATTGGGTCAAATACGATCGCAGCGTCACCAAAAGTACAGCGGATATGGGAGAGCAGATAGCAAGAATTAAAAAGAATTATTGCAATGGGTGTCTACAAGTAAAATTTGCTCATTATTTGATACAGTGTGGTAACATACATTTTTGGACTCATATTTTGATTTTCTGAGAATCAGAAACAATGAAAAATAAAAAAATTGCAGTGGTATCAGCCATTTTGTTATTTATGCATGTCACAAGGGATTATAATGGTGGAAATTCGTTGATTCACTGATATACACGTTTTTTTTTAAAGTTTTAAGTTATAACTTTTTGATATGTATTCAGTGTATAAAGAATCAAGTATTTTACCCTATTTGCTGTGATGTGGTGTTTTTGTATATATATTCTCCTTATATTCTTGGGCTATAACTTTATATTTGGAAGAAAAATAAACTTAATAACATATTAATAAGACTAGTATAACATCGATAGCTTTAACAATGCTCAGTCCATTTTTTTATATTTTATGTAACCATGGTAACATTTAATTTTTATTCTTATTCTTACCAGAATTCACAGACAAAATTTGGAGCACAAACAATTTAGTGACATAATTGTTAACAATAGACATGATTTTTATGCTTTGCACTGTATGATATACAACAGAAAAAACAAAATACAACATTGTAAAAAAACACAAACTCCTTGCACTATATTATATGACCATGAATAGGGTTGTATTTGTGGAGTGATATTTCCTTAATATTTGTGAATATTGTTACAGCAATGGGAGGGTGTGAGAGTGACAATGGAGGGTGCCAACATATCTGTGTCAACGGTTACCATGGTCACTACCACTGCCGATGTCACCCTGGCTCGCGTCTCAACGGCGACGGTAAAACATGCGAAGGTTAGATGGACACTTTAAACTTTACTATACACAAAATTATTAGATGTAGGATAGATAATACAGTCAGATAGAAACCATTTGTTGGTATTGGCAGGGACTGCGATCGCTGTCCAGTTCATTTGGAGGATCTTTGCCATTTTCACTTAATATGTGATAAATTTGTATTTGCAAAAAATTTACATTATTTTTTACTTTTTATAAAATATTTCCAGACAGTTGAGTTGAATGTATTTGTGTTGATATCAATTGAATCATTTATTTGTTTTGTTGTAATTTTGTAATTTTCCCCACTGGAGGGCACCACCATACAGTCTCAGCCAATTGCTTACCAAGTCTGATGATAAAATTTGCTTTGAACATAATCTGTTTTATATAATTGCCCATTTATGAAATTGTCTAATTTTATAGAATTAGATCCCTGTCGACAAAGCAATGGCGGATGTCAGCAGAAATGTGCGAACTACGGAGGCCGGGCAGTGTGTCAGTGTTACGCCGGATATCAACTCACAACGGACAGAAGAACCTGCGAAGGTACAAACACCACACCAATATGCACTTAATAACGGACATTGAGTAATCTCTCCTCAAAAATTTACCAATTTTTTTCTAATGAATTCAGTATGTTTATATTAAATAATTTTAAATTACTTATGAACATTGGGCAAAAATTTTCTTTTAATAATGTTTGCTATGATATAAATCAATATATATTTGAAGATGATAGGACTAAATCGAGTAAAAAGATTATGATAATTATGTATATAGATACCCATGATGGATTTTAATAGATATTGATGAAATGTCTTTTAGATATTGATGAAATGTTATTTAGATATTGATGAGATGAAATTTAGATATTGATGAGATGAAATTTAGATATTGATGAGATGTTATTTAGATATTAATAAAATGTTGTTTAGATATTGATGAAATGTTATCTAGATATTAATGAGATGTTATTTAGATATTGATGCAATGTTATTCAGATATTGATGCAATGTTATTCAGATATTGATGCAATGTAATTCAGATATTGATGCAATGTTATTCAGATATTGATGCAATGTTATTCAGATATTGATGAGTGTAAGCTGGATAAGGGAGGGTGCACGCAGGCCTGTGCTAACACTCAGGGTTCCTTCACGTGTACCTGCACCCCGGGATACCAGCTCGGCACGGACGGACGCTCCTGCTACCGTCAGTACCTCCTACTTACCCACCATTCCTAATATAAACAAAACCAATGCAATATCAATGGACTGATTCTATATGGTAAAATAAGCATGCTGGTAAATGTTGATCTGTTCAGTTTGTAGTATTGGATGGGGTCAGCTCAAGTTTGATAACATGACTATGGGTACCATGTGTCTAAATGAAATCTAAACTTTGTATTCTTATATTTGTATCCAAGTCTCGGACCTATTATAGTAATTATAGTAAAGGAGAAATGCTGGATACTACGGAAATTGGTGTCAGCCATTTATGAAGAGTATCATTTCCTGTATTTTCTCAGAAATATCACTTCCCACGTCTGTTTAAGAGGCCTGGGGCTCCAATTCCTGCTGGTGTTGAAATAAAAATTCTTTTCTTAAAAATATTTTAAAATTAAGGTCTATTATTTTTTTTGGATACTCAATACTGTTTTTAAAACAAATTTCAAAATGGTTTAAAATTATTTCATTATTTTTATTCTAAGGAATTGAGATGGAGGTGATTGACAGTTGTGCAACCAACAATGGCGGGTGTGACCACGACTGTCGGCACGGGGTCGGTGGTCCGCAGTGCTCCTGCCATAAAGGCTACATGCTCAGCGCGGACGGACGAACCTGCGAAGGTCAGTACAGATTGTGCTCTCAGATATTAGATAAAACGTTGACTGTTTGTTTTTGTTGTTTTTTTTTTTGAGTGCAAAAAACCCAAACAACAGGCTTTTGAAATATATCCCTTCCATGTACCATGGGAGTGTCACCTAGTGGTGAAAAGAAATAATGCTGACACCTGGTGGCATAATTCAAAACTAGTTCTAATCAACAGAACAGAGAGAACCTTTGTGTGAACAACATTGATATTGTACATATTAATAGTAGGGTGTGAACTACAGCAGACTGATGTGTTAAATTTAGCATAATTTTAGAAAAGAAAAAAACCCAAATAAGTATGTGCTTATTTTAAAACATTAACTGGTCTTTTACATCTTTGCTGAACAATGTTAGCGCTCAGGAGAAACCAAATGTTTATATTACTGTTAATGCTTATTTTGCCGGTGTTGGGCAACTAATAATGTGTACATAAATAGCCTACAAGTCCAGACATGAGAGAATAGAATCACGCTTACATGTGACTCATCAGGGGTCTAGTGAGTACAGTATCTCAACAAGTTTCTTGGCAAAAATTGTCATTTTCCATTCCAGGACAAACTTGATATATTAATTAATTCTTTCAAATTGATCATATAATTCTTTCCAGTGAAGTATGTTTGAAATGAAAGGCTGTTTTCCTGACACTTTAGTATTCCTTGAGAGAAATTTGTATCATTTCTTACTTTTTAGAATACAGAAGTATCCTTTGTTTATCTTTTGAAATCTGAGGTTTCCTTGCATATAAAATGGCTACTTTCTCCTGTTGCCATGGATACGTTGACCTGAGTCATGATAACTTTTCATGTCTGGACTTGGCATAGATGCTTCAAGATTGACATGCATTAGATTTGCCAGTATCTCACATAAATAATCTTAAAAGCCACAACCCAAGAAACTCTTGATATTTAGAACATTTACATTGCAAACAATGGGAAATATTTGTTCAGGAAAAGGTCAATCTTGTAAATCTAATGTTTGGAAATCCTGAGTTTGATATAAACATGTAACATGTAATTGGTGATGTTTATTTTGTTTATTCCTTATTTTTACTTCACTGCTGCTGTCTCCATGGCAACCATCATTATCATCACCAAACATATACCCTGCTATTTCCATGGCAATTACTTGCTGTTTTCCATGGCAACATTCATTGAATATTTCCATGGAAACCCACCACAATGGCTTTCCCGATATTTTATTCACAATCGGTAACTGCTACCATGGAAACCACATGACATATATCACCTTGACAACCAGATATGGATGAATGTGAACTTGGGACCTCATGCTGTGAGCAGCTGTGCTCTAACATTCTCGGAAGTGTTACGTGCGGATGTAAAGTTGGATTCACTCTTAGCAGCGACGGCTGCAATTGCTTAGGTTGGTCGCTATGCACCCTTAGCAACAGAGTTGTAACCATGGTAACCTAGACTAAGGAGTCTCACATGGAACAGTTCCACATATTGCTAATGACATTGTCCTTATTAAACTTTATTTGTTCCGCTAATCATTGGGCTTACGCTTACAGCTTCTAACATTGATAACAAGGACACAGTGATAACAGGGTGACCTTCCCAGTGATAACAATCATTTCCCACTTATTTTTGAAGGTTTCTTTATTCACTTGAAAGTAACATATCAATGCTACAAAGCATTGTAAATCAATCTTTTTTCCTTACATTTTACTTACTATTTATAACAGATTTTGGTCCAAGGTCCAACTTTCAGAAAAGAACTCTCAGAAAAGAACATTGATGTTGTTATCAGAGGAGAACAAAGACGCTACTATCAGAAATGAATATTAGTGCTACTATCAGAAATGCACATAGATGTTACTATCAGAAATGAACAGATGTTACAATCAGAAACAAACAGATGTAACTGTCAGAAAAGAACATCAGAAACAAACATGTTACTATCAGAAACAAACACAGATGTTACTATCAGAAACGAACATAGATGTTACTATTAGAAAAGAACATAGATGTTACTATCAGAAAATAACAGATATTACAGTTAGAAACAACATACCGGTAGATGTACAGTGTTGTCACCTGGAAGGCCAACCCTGCTGATGTCCAATATTTGCTAATCTTGCATCATTACATATATTCACTATTAACTTAATGATAAGAGAAGTTAATTTTGTTTTCAGGACAAATGTGGCACAAAAACTGAATGATTGATTGATCGATTGATTGAATGATTGATTGGTAATAAACATGGATGTGGCACAAAAACTGATTGATTGATTGACTGATTGATTGATAATAAACATACATGGATGTGGCACAAAAACTGATTGATTAATTGAATGATTGATTAATTGAATGATTAATGATTGACATGCATAAGTTTCAAAATGTTTTAATAAATTTTAGTCATTTTTAGACATATAAGACACTGCATATTTTGCATGTGAAGTGGGAAGCGATAATGTGCATGATTATAATACGATTCAGATAAATGTAACAAGCAACATTATCAAGAATTGTTGCGATGTTCCTTGCCATGACTTAACATTAATTATAAATGCATGACACGTTTCTTTGATATCTATTAATGAGCGATAACTTTATATCTGAATTTTTTGCATGTATGATTCTTTCACCATTTTATGACGTAGCCAGAATCATTGAACATAATCAGGTCATGTGATATCTTAATGATAATATACAAAAGATGTCGTAATAAACTAATTACAGGTGATGAAATGTCAGAAGGATCTTTTTCTTTTTAATAGTTATTAAATCATTCATGAAACACTTCTTGTTTCAGTTTTTAAAAAGTTATAACATTTTATTCAGGACTTGACCTTAGTCTTTGTTTTATGCTTCAATAATGATTAAATATAGTAAAGCTTGTCAATTTTACATTGATTATTTAAATAATGAGACTAAACTACAGATGACAATTGGAATATCTGATAGATTATATAATACGCCTGAAGTGTAATGTAATTTTACAACCACTGCTTGTAACTAGGTCAGGTCGTTTTCATTACTGTAACTAGGTCAGGTCGTTTTTACACCCGTAACTAGGTCAAGTTTCTTTCACAGATGTGGATGAATGTCTGAACGATAATGGGGGATGTGAGCAGATATGTGTGAACAGCGAGGGCTCGTTTGAGTGTGTGTGCAACATGGGATACAGACTGGCGGCCGATCACCGCAGCTGTGACAAAGGTAAGACTCTTGCGGACTTATAATCTGTAGTCATACAACGCCACTGTAATTTCTCATTTTTACCCTCAGCCCCTGATGTAATCAGGCTGAGGGTATTGCAGTACTCCTGGCGTGGGTATGTATGTATGTATGTATGTATGTATGTCTGTATGTATGTCTGTAGCGAACATCCTTGTCATCGCGATAACTCAAGAACAAATGATGGCAGCTTCATGAAACTTGACACACATATGTATCTGGTGAAAACCTCGGACGAGTTCAATGGACGGCGACCTTGACCTATTTTATAAGGTCACAGGGACAATTATGTGAAATCCCAAGAAAAACTCAAGAACAAATGATGGCAGCTTTATGAGATTTGACACACATAAGTATCTGGTGAAGACCTCAGAATTGTTTCTATAAAACATGACCTTCACCTACTTTTCAAGGTCACAGGGACAATTATGTGAAATCATCCTTGTCATCGCGATAACACGAGAACTAATGATGGCAGCTTCATGAAACTTGACACACAAAAGCATCTGGTGAAAACCTCGGACGAGTTCAATGGACGGCGACCTTGACCTATTTTTCAAGGTCACGGACAATTATGTGAAATCCCAAGAATCGCAATAACTCAAGAACGAATGATGGCAGCTTTATGAGATTTGACACACACAAGCATCTGGTGAAGACCTCAGAATTTTTTCTATGAAACATGACCTTCACCTACTTTTCAAGGTCACAGGGACAATTATGTGAAATCATCCTTGTCATCGTGATAACTCAAGAACAAATGATGGCAGCTTCATGAAAATTGACACACATAAGCATCTTGGATGACTCCAGATGAGTTTGATGGACGGTGACCTTAACCTGCTTTTCAAGGTCACCGGCCCATATCAATAATTCTAGAGTAAATGATGACAGTTTCATGATACTTGACACACCTAAGCTATCAAAGGAAGTAGATGTTATGGGTTTTTTTACCCCTGCATCAATTTGCCTTGGTGCAGTGATGTTTTGTTCACAAATATTGTGTGGAGCGAATGTTGTGCAATGAGTTACCAGGGCTGAGGGTTGATGCATCTCTGATGCCTATGTTTTAAAATAAAGTACCATCTATCTCGATCTATCAGAAATACATGTATGTTGTTTTAATAGACTGTTGTATACAGCACGGTATGTATTGGCATCAGCTATCCCACCTGATGGGTAAAACGTTAAATGTTTCTGAACTCCAAACGTGTACCTCTGTTAATCATGTAAATATATTATGATACCTTTTCAAATATGAAATATCTGATATATGCACATGCATCAAAAGTGTGCTCACAGTAGAAAAAGATTAACCAAAATATTGAAATTCTTACAAGATAAATTTGTTCACGGCATATTACCGTTTCTTTTTTAAAGAAATCTTTCTTGTTCATACCATGCCATCTGAACAGAAAATTGAATTAGAATGATTTCAATTATTGAAACCACAGCATTCATATTGAAAACTAGAAGTGGATAGATTGCTCACAACTCTGTCAAACCATCATAAACTGGCCACCTGTTGGTCTGCTGTTGGCCTGCTGTTGGCCTGCTGTTGGCCTGCTGTTGGCCTGCTGTTGGTCTGCTGTCGGCCTGCTGTTGGCCACCTGTTGGTCTGCTGTTGGCCTGCTATTGACCTGCTGTTGGCCTGCTGTCGGCCTGCTGTTGGCCTGCTGTTGGCCTGCTGTTGGCCTGCTATTGGCCTGCTGTTGGCCTGCTGTTGGTCGGCCTGCTGTCGGCCTGCTGTTGCTAAGATTTCATATTTTCGACCAGTGATTAATTCTGTGATGATTTAGAGAGGTCCTTATTGTTGCCATGCTCCCTTTACCTGTGTCAGCACGGAGGTCATACTGGCACAACTCCGAGAAATGGTCAGGTAATGTACGCCTTCTGACATGCTCACATTTTGACCCGCGTTTCAAACCCTGCTTTATTCTGATGGTTTCTCGCGAATGTCTATAGCCTAATGATGTCATGATTTTAAAGGATTTTGTTGGTATTTAACCCACCATGCAAAGCTTAGATGTAGGCCCTTTACAGTCATGGCTAGTAGTCATGGGAGGATGATCGTGGGAGGATGGTCGTGGGAGGACGGTCATGGAACGACAGTCATGGGATGACAGTCATGCGAGGACAGTCATGGGAGGACAGTCATGGGACGACAGTCATGGGACGACAGTCATAAACATATTGTAAACAGGATATATATCAAGGCTATATTATAGGAATTATAAACAGGATATACATGTCTATCAAGGCTATATTATGGGAATTGTAAATAGGATATACAAGTCTATCAAGGCTAGATTATAGGAATTGTAAACAGGATATACATGTCTATCAAGGCTATATTATAGGAATTGTAAACAGGATATATATCAAGGCTATATTATAGGAATTGAAAACAGGATATACATGTCTATCAAGGCTATATTATAGGAATTGTAAACAGGATATATATCAAGGCTATATTATAGGAATTGTAAACAGGATATACATGTCTATCAAGGCTATATTATAGGAATTGTAAACAGGATATACAAGTCTATCAAGGCTATATTATAGGAATTGTAAACATGATATACATGTCTATCAAGGCTATATTATAGGAATTGTAAACAGGATATATATCAAGGCTATATTATAGGAATTGTAAACAGGATATATATCAAGGCTATATTATAGGAATTGTAAACAGGATATATATTATTTTACATTAGATACAATGTAAGCAGGAAATGTATGCAACATATTTATAATGAGCAGACATATTAGATTTGACCTACAACAATAGGACAACCTTCTATCCAGCTTTGATTTCTGTTTACTTATCACACACAGTTTGTGCTTTGTTACAGGAAAATTTTCTTAAAGGACAACATGACTTTAGTGTTGTTTTCTTAAAGCATATAGGTCTAATTTATATTTATATATTGAAAAAGTGTCAAGAGAAAAATGTTGTCCTTTAAAGTTCTTTGCAGATTGCCTTTTGAGGTATGACGTTATTGGTTTATATTCACATACAATATATCTTTGCAAAGAATTCTGCTTCATCAAATTTTGAGTTTTGTGTTTGTAGTAAAACTCAAGAATATTCAAAATGGGCAATAGTATGCAAAAATTGATACACAAGATTACTTGTTAAAAAGTAATTGATTGAAAATATTTTAAATCATTTCGCATCATATATTGCATCAGTCTATTCTGTAATATTGCAGAGTTTTCACAGATAAGTTGCTTACAGTTTTATTATAGAGCCAAGCTTATACCCGTATCTGCCATTGGTATACACACTTTATTTAAGACATTCTAGGATTTTGCATGTTTGAAAGAATCTCTTACAGACAATGTAAATAATGAAAACAACCACAGAAAAATATTAGAGCAATTTGTGAGACAAACTTTTAAATAAATAAATATTAAATGAAGTTTCCTGGTTCTCCTGCTGTCTTAATGGACTGTGCTAAATTACTCATCTCAGATTCATCATGAAGAAAAAACCAACAAAAAAAACCAGAAGAAAAACAATCAGGCATTATATGAAATCTAATTTATTGCAAAAATCTAATTTTATTTTATTTTATTTTATTTTTCAGTTTTTATCATCATGGAAAATATTTGATTTAGGTTTGATATTGGCTTGGTTTTCAGAGTATGGATATGATGACAATCGCGGAGATCAGCCTCCGGTGATCAGAATAGCGACTCCGCAGCCGATCATTCCCATCACGGACGAATACGATATCAGTCACCGTGAGCAGGTCAGACCTGAGGCACGCATAGGTAGGTGGCGCCACTGGCAAGACTTCTATAAATAGATAATACACCAGATGGCACTTCAGTCTGTCTCTGTGGGCTGATTATCATAGATAAGTTGAAACAGTGCCACCTGGTGGAATGTATTAATGTCTTAATGGCCTTGACCTTTTATCTTAATAAAGTTCACACACAAGGCTGTTATTTTGTTAAGAAATACATAATCTTAGAATTTATAAGATGTATTTTATGAATAAGTAGAATAATGATAAGGTAATATTGAGTAAGAATACATTTTTAACCAAATTGAATATTAATAACATAACTGTATTCTTTCCCTTAAAACAAAAAAATGACCACTACATTAAACTTAAATAAAAATCATATTTTAATTATTGTTTCTATCTTTGATCCGTCATATTTCTTCTTGATGAAAAATGATATTCCCTGTAGTATTCTCAAGCACTTAAGACCTGAGCTTTAATAAGGCTATTCCTGTGTACTTAGTTCCAAAGGGAATATAAACTGAATTTTGTTTGATATTTTTACGGACATATAACTCTTTTACCAACCTATATACATATGATCCTGATGTGTAAATATATATACAGTAAAACAGTGATTTAGAAAACATAATAAAATAATTAAAATAATAAGGTAAATAAAATAAAAGACCAAAATCAAAATAAAGACCAATATCAACATGATAAAACTCCATTAAATGAGAGCTTACCTAGTATTTAAATATGCTTATATCATTGAACTATAAGCTTTGCTGATCTTGCTTTGGTTTTGTCCTTGCTACCAGGAATAAAAGTAATCCGCAAAGGTAAAGTGATGACCGGTGCCTCTACCACTCTCTATAGACTTAACGGTGGTTGTAGGATTTATACACTTCCTGACAAATCTTATACTTGCAAATTGTACACTTTATGGTTTTGGTGTCGTGGGGTGTGGTTTTCTTATTGTTTAATTTTTTTACTTTCTTTGATCACTTTCTAAGATTTCAGGGTTTAGACCAAATATCTTGAATATATGTTTTTCCAGATTTACAAGGTCAAGTAAAAATAAGAGTGTCTTTGTAAACTTGGATACTTATTTCTTATTCTTCACTTTTTATTGTCTGATACAACATAATACCTCTTGATAATTTGTTTTTAGAAAAATCTTTTCTTTTCTATGTGTTCCTTATTTTAATGTTTCCCTGCAGGAGAGGATGTTTTTGCACTTTTTACACACTAAATTCATTTCCAATATTCAACAGAAAATATCTCATTATCATTTCATTCCATAATTATTTCACAGAACGCATCATTATTCCAGAAATATTCTATAGAATATACATCATTTTCTGACTCGCATAAAATTTTAAAATATTTTCTATTCAATCAGATATTTATGTTCAAAATATTCTCAGAAAAAGAAATTTGAATAAAGAACATTAAACTTAATATTCTCCTATTACATTGATGAACATCACATTTATTTCTTTGTATCTTAACCGAGCTTTGAACTTACCATTAATATATATACATATATAAATACATAATCTAGTTGACCCTGATAACATTATAAATTATACACTTTTAACGTCAACAGAAATTCTTGGTCGTATCGAAGATGATTTGGGATCAGGAAAAGGAGGTAAATCAGTTGTTACCATGGCAACAACCCATAGTAACCATTGGTTTCCATGGCCCTACCATGGCAACCATATTTGCAGAGGAACAATATAATGCTGTGCTTTTTATCAGGCTCCGTTTTAGGCTTTGCCATGAATCCGGAATCTATATCAATTCAGGATTCCATGACTTTCCAATCCCTCAAGGCTTTTAACAAAGTCTAATCTTAGTAGAAATACACGAATATTAACCGTGATCTGTTTGATAAAATTCCAAACCAGATTTTCACCACCATAATGGTTTGTTTTTATATTTCCTGTATCATTGACACTCACTAATTGTCAAGCTTTTATCTCTTCACATTGACATAACAACTAATATCTGATTGTTTTCATTTAATATTCTACACATAGATAATGTTATTTATTTCAGCTTATGAAATATCTCACCTAACATTATTTATATTTAGACTTTAGAGGTTTTTTTCAAGACATAAGCCAATTAAGAATATTGAACAGGATGTTGTTTTTATTAAGATATCAGTAGACCTTTGTGTTGTTTCAAGGGGTAGAAGGAGTTGATATTTAAGCTAAAGCAAAAGAACACAATGATAATGTGTTACGCAGCTTCTAAGCATGCAGTTATTTATTGTAGTATTACATACAGAAGTCAACTTCCTGACATGGGTCAATGTCCGTCCCTTAATTTATAGGCATAGACACAGTGAATATATTCAGTACCACATATATTGAGAAATAAAATAAAAAATATTGCTTAAATATTTTTAAGAAAGTGAAAAAAAAATGTTTTTAAGAAAGTGAAAAAAATTCTTTTTTCAGTGGTAGATTTTTTTAAAATTGCAATTTCATTGTATCTAATTATTGTCAACAGGCATGATATAATGTGGTGTGCTAATATATTTAATGACATATAATAAAATGTTTTGGGTTTCTTATCAATTCAGGAATGATTGTTGTACTATTAAATGTAATATTGAGACAAGAGTAATGAAATAAAATTTACAGAAAAATTGTAAAACTTGAATAGTGTTGAATGGTATTGACGGTATATAGAAGTGAGTTTGGTGATTATTTCAGAGTGTATCCCTGGGACATTTGGCCCAGACTGTGAGTTTTCCTGCGACATGTGTCATAATGGCGGGTCGTGTAATGACGTACATCGTGGGTGTGAGTGTCGTCCGGGTTGGACTGGCATCATCTGTAACGAGACTTGCTCCAAGGTAACGTTGATGTTGTATTTAAAAACATATATTTTGATGGGTCAAATCTATGAGAAAAACATTTTGATTGATGTTTCATATGTGCCTAATTTTCTTTCATGAATAGATTTTATAAATCATCAAAAAAAGACTTTTTTTTATATCGCACAAAAAGGATCATTTGTTTGTCACACAAAAAGGATCATTTGTTTATCATACAAAAGGGACAATTTGAATGTCATATACAATGGTTAGTTTTGTGTTATGCATTTGAATGGCTATTTTAAATCCCCAAATATCAAACAGTCCATGTGAAGCATTTATTGTTTTTAATTTTTCAAATTATAACTTTAGATTTTCGGAATATTGAATAAACAAAAAAAACCTCTTGGTTATTTGCAGGGAACATATGGGGAAGGTTGTAACCATATCTGTATGTGTGAGAACGGCGGGACATGTGATCATGTGACCGGGATGTGCCACTGTCCCCCTGGTGTGGAAGGCAAGAACTGCGAGGACGGATGTCCCCCGGGAAAGTATGGCGCCAGCTGTGATATAAGGTGTCCACAACAATGTGCCAGCGGCTACTGTAACAGGTAGGTGTGAAAAACAGTTTCAGGTGTGTCTTCAGTGGTCAAAATTTATTTGTATGTTTTGTTAATCTCAAACCAAAATCTTCTTGATGGCTTTGCATGACCTGTAAGGTATTATTATGGCATCATGATGAGTCATAAGCCAATTGCAGGTAGCCATCTTGTTTTGTTTTAAAGAATGGATTTTAGAGAGTTTTTTGTCTCCTTTAAATTTTTTTGTGCACTTCTGTTATGTTGTTTTCAATGGGGCAATATGGTGACCCGCGATCGGCCTTTAGACTCGAGCAGCGCCGTTCAAGTCCCTCTAGCCACCAATATTACTGGTCCCTAAAGAACATAAAGTGGGACATTCAAAGTGTGAACAAGGACAACGATCATTAAAACTTCTTCAAAGTGTTCATTGATTGGTCATATAAACCCTGCTTTGTTTATGTGAAGATTTCTATAATTAACTATGCACAAGTTTGGCCAGAGATATTTAAACACATGTTAATGTCTCTGTTTTGGCATTTCCAGAAAATGTTCACAAACATTACAAAAATAAAGCAACGATCAGCTGTAAGGCCATGCTGTTTATTCTTCCAGATTGTTTGGATATTGTGAGTGTGCAGCGGGGATGTTTGGACCGAGTTGTAATCTGCCGTGCCCCAAGGACACGTGGGGGCCCAACTGTATCAGCACATGTTCCTGTAACAAGCAGCACACCGACCGCTGTAATCCTAAGGTAGCATTTCACTATTCATTCTCAGTAATCAGTCTGTATGTCCTGTGTCCGTCTGTTCGTGTGTGTGAATCATACATTCGTCACATCTTCTCTTTCCTTTGTTCGTTCATTTGTCTGCTCCAGTGCAAATCTACTATACAAGGTTATGGGTGTATTTATATATGAGGCACCTGAAAAGCCATGAGATTACAGGCAACTTAAAATTGATTTCATCTCACTCTTCATTATCTCTTACTGGGAAAAGACACCATTTTCTAGAGAAAAAAAATTGAAATTGATTCAAATTATGTTCTGAAGAATTATATTTATGGCAATTTCTCTTCTGATATTTCCAGTAAATATGCTTAAAATTTCTTTTCAAACTTATTTTAAGGTTTAACAGTAGACATCAAGTGAAAATAAATTGAAAATTGATTGAATTGCATTTTATTGTTTGATGAATGATAGATTTTTTACTTCAAATTTTAGGACGGGAAATGTGAATGTAAACCTGGATACCAAGGAAGTGACTGCAGCGACAAATGTCCATCTGGTTTCTATGGCAGCGGATGTCAGATGCAGTGCCGCTGCGCCACGGGGACTGTCTGCGACTTCGCCACTGGAATGTGTCTGCGAGACTGCCCTGCTGGATGGATGGGAGAACAGTGCGATCAACGTCAGTCATGCCTTACTTCCTTATGCTTCTCTAAGCTTGAAACACTTTTTCGTATATTGTTGCAATGTTTTCCAGTACAATTTTAAAGATCTCAAATGATATCAATGTAACACAGGGCAAATGAAATTAAGTTGCAGAGAAAAAATATTTTTTGTTGGGAAACACTGCAATAAATTGCGATCTAGTAATTATTGTAGATACCAAATTATGTAGTACCAAATTATGACACAATAGTCCATTTATTTCAGCGTGCACTGCGGGTCAGTATGGAAAGAACTGTCTGTTTGACTGCGCCTGCGCGGGAAGCTCATGTGACCCAGAAAATGGTGACTGTGTCTGTGAGGCCGGAAAAACAGGCGATAATTGCCAACAAGGTTTGTGCTCAGATCAACCCATTTTTATTTTAAAAAACTTAACCCAATTTTTTGTTATATTTACTTTGACCTTATTTATATTATAGGTTATTCATGGAACAAATAACCATAATAGATTTTGTTTGGTTTAAACAGCTTTGAGTGAAATTAAATTTTGATTGTTATTTTTTTCTTTCAGATTGCAAGTCTGGGTTCTGGGGGATAGGTTGCAAGTACCAGTGTGACTGTGAGCATGCGTCCGGGTGTGACAGCGTATCCGGGGAGTGTCTCTGTCAGCCCGGGTGGGTCGGCACACGCTGTGAAGAAAGTATGTCAATTATTGCAAATTCCATTATCACACCATCTCACAATATTATTGCCAAATTTCTCAACAAATATCAATAAATATATTATGATAACTGAAAAATAGAACATTTTTCTCTTGAACTTTACCTTATCACTTTTAAACACACTAAGAAAAAATGGAATGAAAATTAATAATATTATGATTTTTTCTGATGAATATGAATAATAGAATATTTTTCTCTGTAACTTTGGCAAAAATTATAGCCTGTCACTTTTAAACGCATAAAGAAAGAATGTGATAAAAATATAGCTCAAATTGATTGTATGTTTTAATGCTTTTGATTTTTTATTTCAGCTTGCCCAGAGGACCGGTATGGCTCAGACTGTATGTTGAGGTGTATGTGTGAAAACAACGCCATGTGTGACCCCATGAGTGGCAAGTGTACCTGCAAGGCCGGCTGGATGGGGCAGATGTGTGATCAACGTGAGGCTTTAATCTTTATAGCAAAAATGATGATGATGTAGGTTGTGGGTTCACAGGATGGGTGTCTGTGTCCCACGAGGACCTTAGTCAACATTAGTCTGCTCGAATGAATGAAATCTATGCAATATTAAATTGCAAGAGGGCCGTAGCCTGGAGAGGCGGCCCTGCAGTGTGATATTGCTGTGAATTGCAATCATGTCTTGTTAAATTTGGTCATTGATTATTGCTATTGAAAAAATGGACTATTGTTGTTGTGAGTTGGTTAACTGAAAGGTTTTTTTTTTAGACCATTCACACCGGGTTCCCCCTACTCTTTTCAATAAGTGCTACTGGGTTCTTTAACGTGCTCTGGGATAGGGTCAGATACACGGGACCACGACGTTTTACGCCCAATCCGAGCGGGCGAGCAATAACCTTGCTGGGGGACAATTTAACCAGGCATTGTCAAAGGGGGACCTACCCATAGTGAGTTTAGAGGTGGTTTTATGTTGTGTTCAGATTTTGTGTGTGGGTTGTATATATGAGAAGTTATGTAGACATTTTTGATTAAAAAGTAGTGAGAATTGCATTTTACCCAGTGGGGTGTCCATAGGCAAAAGTGAACTTTTTTGTTTACGCTGTTTTGTTTGCTTTTGGATGTCAGAATAATTCAGAAGATTCATATTATTATGTGTTCCATCTTATTATGTGTATAAATGCCTAATTTCTACTCCTTCCACTGTAGTTATAAGCTGAGGGATCTGCAGGCTCCAAAATGTGTGATCAATGCAAATATGATATGTATAGATAGAGAAGTGTCATCAGTGTGAGCTTATGTATTCACAGCATGCCCACCGGGTAAATATGGTGAGAACTGTCAGAAGACGTGCGACTGTAAGAACAGCGCGGAGTGTGACCCAGTGGATGGAGAGTGCATATGTGCGCCGGGCTGGCGTGGTATCGGGTGCGACCAAAGTGAGTGAAATCTTGGCTATTAAATCTCAGTGATTATTGAAACACATCTTGGCTATTAAATCTCAGTGATTATTGAAACACATCTTGGCTATTAAATCTCAGTGATTATTGAAACACATTTTGGTCCTTTTTTGTCCATTGAAAAACTGGGTAACATATTTTTTTGTCAGATAAAAATTGTTTAAATTTGAATATAAGCATTAAATTTTCCACGGTTGAATCTTACATTATTTCGCCATTTCTGAAAGTTGTTTAAATTTGAATATAGGGGTTGAATTTACGGACTAAAAATCAATATAAGGGTTGAATCTTTCATTATTTAGCCATTTCTGACCAAAATTAAAACATTGTAGAGTGTGTAAACTTCACATATGGGCCTGGATGCAAGCGGGAATGTCGCTGTAAGAATGGAGCGGTGTGCGACCACGTGTCGGGAGCCTGCACCTGCACACAGGGCTGGCGGGGAATGTGGTAAGTCTACCTCGTTCCTAGAGACCAGTCAAAGATCTTTATAAAACACTCAAATAAATTTATTTTTGGATCAAATATAATTTTGGACCAAATATAATTTTGGACCAAATATAATTTTGGACCAAATATAATTTTGGACCAAATATAATTTTGGACCAAATATAATTTTTGATCAAATATAATTTTGGATTAAATATATATTTTCTAGAAAATAGGAAATTAAATATATTTTTATACATTTTTAGATTAAATATATTTAGATCAAATATATTTAGATCAAATTTATTTAGATCAAATTCATTTTGATAAAATATAGTAAGATAAAATATAGTAAGATAAAATATAGTAAGATCAAATATAGTAAGATCAAATATAGTAAGATCAAATATAGTAAGATCAAATATAGTAAGATCAAATATAGTAAGATCAAATATAGTAAGATCAAATATAGTAAGATCAAATATAGTAAGATCAAATATAGTAAGATCAAATATAGTAAGATCAAATATAGTAAGATCAAATTCATTTAGATTAACCATTTTTAGATTAACCATTTTTAGATCAAATATAATTAGATCAAATATATTTAGATCAAATATAATTAGATCAAATATATTTAGATCAAATATATTTAGATCAAATTAATTTAGATTAAACATATTTAGATTAAACATATTTAGATCAAATATGCTTCAGTTACAGTTGAGTCAGCCCTAATATGTTAGAATTACATTAACTGTATTCAAAGGTGTGAAAAACCATGTCCAGAAGGATTCTATGGGTTGGAATGCCAGGGCATCTGTAACTGTGAGAACGGCGCCCGCTGTAACCCGGTCACGGGTGACTGCACATGCTCGGCAGGTTGGGCGGGGCGTGGGTGCAGCACAGCGTGTCCGTCCGGCTTCTGGGGCGAGTTATGCCGCAATATGTGCGAGTGCCAGAATCGAGCTAGCTGTGATCCGGTCTCCGGCAAATGTATCTGTACTCCTGGATGGTCCGGCCTACACTGCCAGGAAAGTGAGTCAAATATTCAGATTTTTTTTCTTTTTTTTTAAATTTAAAAGAAAGAAATTAAAAAAATTAAAAGAAAGAAATTTAAAATTTAAAAGGACCTACCCAGTTTTTAAAACTTTTGTGCCCATTTTCTTCCATTTTCATTATGTTAGACAAACTGAAGTCATATTTAATATGTTATACCGGGTGTTACACTTGATATAATTTATTTATTTATACAAAAGGACTTTTGATGAAGAGAATGGCTCAAATAATTTTTTCCTGAACACAGAAATATAGACTATGAAATTCTACATAGATAGATAAGAAAAGTAAAACTTATTATCCAAAAAAAATATTATTGATGATTTTTCTTTTTTTACTATAGAATGTCCGGAGGATTTTTACGGCATGGGATGTGCCCAGAGATGTGTGTGTAAGAACGGAGGTGTATGTCATCACATGACCGGAGACTGCGACTGTAAGGCCGGGTGGACAGGTCTAGCCTGCGAGAGAGGTGGGTCGCAACACTGGTAGAGTCTATATTAGGACACCAGTATAGTCTATATCAGGACACCGGTATAGTCTATATTAGGACACCAGTATAGTCTATATTAGGACACCAGTATCGTCTATATTAGGACACAAGTATAGTCTGTATTAGGGCGACGGTATAGTCTATATTAGGACACCGGTATAGTCTATATTAGGACACCGGTATAGTCTATATTAGGACACCAGTACAGTCTATATTAGGACACCAGTATAGTCTATATTAGGACACCGGTATAGTCTATATTAGGACACCAGTACAGTCTATATTAGGACACCAGTATAGTCTGTATTAGGACACCAGTATAATCGATATTAGGACACCAGAATAGTCTATATTAGGACACCAGTATAGTCTATATTAGGACACAATGATCAATGCTCAACACCAGTATAGTCTATATTAGGACACCAGTATAGTCTATATTAGGACACTGGTATAGTCTAAATTAGGACACAATGATAAATGCTCAACACCAGTACAGAAAAAAGTGCTTTAGGCATATACCTGTATCTGGTTGTTATGCTCAGGCTTGAGAACCATATATCTATTTATTGTCATCAAGTTTAAGGAATATATATTCTGCATATTATCATCAGACTTTTGAACAATATATTATCTGAATTTAACACCAAGCTTTACAATTATATGTTATCTTAATTGAACATTAGTTTTGAGAAGAAAATATACTGTGGTGCAGGTTTCAATGTTCTATTTATTGATACTGGTTGATTTCAGAGTGTGCTGCGGGGTACTATGGACCGAACTGTGACTACCGGTGCGACTGTGTTCACTCCACCATGTGCGAACCCACCACCGGAGAGTGTAAATGTAAAACCGGATACACTGGAGTCAAGTGTGATCAATGTGAGTTCCAGCCATTTCAGTTCAGGAAAAATCAGGCATCACTCAGTAAAAATTGCCAATATCAAATTACCTTCTTAATCGGTCAGGTGACCTTGACCTTGACCTTGACGATTCAAATACTAATTTCTTTACTTTAAAGGTAGCATTTTCTCCATGGAAACATATATGATATCTATGATTTAGAACCTAAGACATTAACTTAATACAAAATATGAAATGATGTAAATAAAACCTAACAAATTAATCTAATATAAATATAGAATAATTCAAAACCTAAAATATAATGTATTTTAGATTTTATAATTTATGCTTTAATTGCAGCTTGATGGAAGTCATAAATATCGCTACTATATAATCTGTATTTTTCCTTTAATCATTATTTGTTTCTGTGCGGTGTTTTAGCTTGTGCGAGTGGTTACTATGGCGAGAGATGTGAAGAGCAGTGTCAGTGTCGGAACAGAGCTACATGTGATCACCAGACCGGACACTGTCACTGCGCGCCTGGCTGGAGAGGTCGCACTTGCCACAAAGGTAACTGACCATGACCTGATAATATCAAACTAGGTCACGAGGTCACACTGGCCACAAAGGTAACTGACCATGACCCGATAATATCAAACTAGGTCACAAGGTCGCACTTGCCACAAAGGTAACTGACCATGACCTGATAATATCAAACAAGGTCACGAGGTCGCACTTGCCACAAAGGTAACTGACCATGACCTGATTATGTCAAACTAGGTCACAAGGTCGCACTTGCCACAAAGGTAACTGAACATGACCCGATAATATCAAACTAGGTCACGAGGTCGCACTTGCCACAAAGGTAACTGACCTTGACCCGATAATGTCAAAGTAGGTCATGTGGTGGTGTTGTCCTTAAAGATATTAATTATCATATCTGTGAATATTGTTCAGATCAATACAGATAATGAGAGATGTGATTTAATTTTAAATGAAATATATTTTGTTTTATGTTATGAGATAATAACTATAAAGTTATAGAAGTTTTATACATACCACTTAATTTCAACTTTTTTAAATATGAATTACATAATAATTATTTCTCAGATTTCAAATATATATATTGAGTAGTAACTAGTGTCCTTAGTAATAAGAAATATTTTTGCATATTTAAAACCAAAAGTTTATATCAAGCATTGTTGTCCTTTAATAACATAAAAATATTGTGTATTAACATTTAAAAATACACTTATTCATTACAGCTTGTTTGCCTGGTTTTTATGGGGCTCAATGTGAGAGAAAATGCAAATGTCCCTTGGGAGAACCCTGCAACCACATCACGGGCGAATGCAACTGTCCTCCAGGATTTACAGGGCTCGCCTGCGAAGAAGGTTAGACCAATTTTCAATTGCCAAAATTAAACAAGTAACTTAATTATGTCTCAACGGCAGGTATGATGTGTTATTTTCTACCTACCTTCCTACAATCCGCATTGCACAGACGTTTTTATTTGCGATTATTTCAACACTTTTTGTTCACACCATATAGGATCTTTCCATGAAAAATTGTGCCATAGTGCTGGCATAATGCTTTTTGTACCTTGAATTCCATCCAAGGGGAGAATATTTGCAAAAGTGTGATAATTATTTTTTTATAACAGTTTGTCCGCCTGGAAGCTTTGGGCCTAATTGTGTGGGGATATGTGTCTGTGGTCGAAACTCAGTGTGCGACCATGTGACTGGTGAATGCGTTTGCAAACCTGGCCACAGGGGGCGACACTGTAGCAGAGGTGAGTATTAAACTCAATAAAGCTTCAGCAGATCTGACTCATTTCAACCTCCAAATGTGCAATAAAATAGGATAAAGAGTGTTTGTTTATGAAAGATTTCTGCTTTTGAAAATGTTTGGTATGAGATTAGACACTATTGCTTTTCATTTTGCTCCAGTATTGTGGGCCACGCTTGAGCAAAGCAGAATCAAGCACAAGAGATGGGTATGGCATCGAGCATGAGATGTTATTTTCTCCATTACAGGCTGCAAAGAAGGTTATTATGGACCAAATTGTCTGGAATATTGTGATTGCAAGAACGAATCTCCCTGTGACATTGTAACCGGAAAATGCACTTGTCCAGTCGGATGGATTGGTCCGACATGTAACGAAAAATGCCCTCTTGGTCACTATGGTACCAATTGTTCCCAGACTTGCCATTGTCTCAATGGCGCCCCCTGTGATCATGTGACAGGAAGTTGTCAATGTCTTCCAGGATATGCTGGAGAGAAATGTGAACAACGTATGTATAATTTCACCAATTGTTTAAACCAGTATCCAAATGCAAAATTCTATTAATTTTTTTTTATATTTTTTACAAAAATTGGAACCATGACAGGACCATGATATATTTGATGTAATCCTTGTATAATTCCAGCCTGTCCAGATGGTTTCTATGGTTACAATTGTAACAATCCATGCCGGTGTGAAAATGGTGCTAGATGTGACCCAGTTCTTGGGACATGCCATTGTGGGATGGGGTGGACAGACGAGCATTGCACCACCCCATGCCCCCCGGGCAAGTTTGGACCCAATTGTTTACTCACATGCAACTGCCAGAACAGTGCAATATGTGACAAGGTTACTGGGTGCTGCAGCTGCACGGACGGCTGGTACGGACAGCAGTGTGACCGAGGTATGAAACCGCTTACTCCCATTTTGCGCCACGTGGCACAGCGCCACAGCGCCGTATATATATATCATATGCAGGGTGATGAAAACATAAGCTGTAAAAAGGGCTTCTATAAGCTTCAAATTTTAATGTCCACATAAACTTTCCTTCCTCGTTGCCTTCCTCCTGGTTTGAATTATATTTAAGTGGTGAATGGAGATTGTTCTCACAGTTATAGGTTCTGTAACAAGAAAGTTTTCCACCAACAAATTTTTGATTGAATTCTACCAAGATCTGAATATATGTGCTACCAACATTAAGTTTCCAGTATCATGCGAGTTGTGTTATTTTTTACCTAGTTTATTTATTTGCTTTACAGCTTGCCCAGAGGGTTTCTATGGGCCCTACTGTAGCCAAACCTGCGACTGTAAGAACGGAGCAAAGTGTGAGGCAGCCACCGGCCAGTGTAAATGCAAGCCGGGATATATGGGAGATATGTGCCAAAATGGTCAGTGCTTACATATATATACGGTATATTCATAAAAATAATCCTTGTGACACTTTTCCAAATTTCATCATTAGCTGGGAAATTGGTATTTGAAAATTATTCTGAATTAAAATATTGCAAAAACTTATTTTTAAAATTCAATCCATGTGAAACACACTGATTTTTCACATTTCTACCACTCCTTTGATGATGTAATACGGCCTTTGTTTTTTCAGTGTGTCCGTCTGGTTACTATGGTGACCATTGTCGTGAGTTGTGTTCATGTGGGTCAGGAGTGAAGTGTGATCATGTGACCGGGAAATGCCTGTGTCCACCAGGACAGGAAGGAACAAACTGTAACCAAGGTAACGAGAACAGAATATTTAATATTTAATGCAGCTTGGACTTAATCTCTTATATTTGACGAAGACAGCCTTATATTTGGCCAAGACAGCCTTATATTTGACGAAGACAGCCTTATATTTGACGAAGACAGCCTTATATTTGACGAAGACAGCCTTATATTTGATGAAGACAGCCTTATATTTGGCAAAGACAACCTTATATTTGATCAAGACTTTCTTATATTTGACCAAGACAACATTATATTTGGCCAAGACAGCCTTATATTTGACCAAGACAACCCTATATTTGACCAAGACAGCCCTATATTTGACCAAAACATCTTTATATTTGACCATAACAACCTTATATTTGACCCAGACAGCCTTATATTTGACCAAGACAACCTTTTTTTTGACCAAACAACCTGATTTTTGACCAAGACAACCTTACATTTGTCTGAGACAACCATTAGGAATAATTAAGTTGAATTAAGTAGAATATAAGTTCATAATGTAGTATCCATTATTTAGTCTTAAGATGCTGTTTCTGAGGGTTGAGTCAGTCACAGTAAACCTTATCATTGAGAAATATTCCTGGATCTAGAAATGGTCAAGACAATACCCTCCAACCCTAATTCATATATATGCTTGTCACATGACCAATTATTCTTTTGACTTTCATTAAAAATTGCAAACAAATACATAAAATACATGATGTTTGAGTTATTGAGTGATATTAACAATAAATGAAGATCGTTAATGAATTAGACTTGGAAAAAAAGGTCTTTTCATGGTCTGTATTGTGATATAACAAAAAAGGCATGAGATAAAATTTGACTCATCCCTGAATGTTTTGCTGTTGGTAGTTTGTCGTCGTGGTCGGTATGGTCCGAGCTGTGAATTATTCTGTGACTGTGATAACGGGGCTTCATGTGATGCGATCGGCGGCCATTGTAAATGCCAGGCTGGCTGGATCGGAGCCAACTGCCGCATCGGAGAAGGTACGGTACCACTCTCAAACATCAATCCTAATCTTACATCTTTTATACTGTACTCTGGAAATCATCTTTACGTGTCTGTCTGTGGGAGAGACTTATGATTCTCTACTAATATCAATTATTGTGACCTTCACTTGGTTGCACAAGGTCATCACCTTGGTTACACAAAGTCGGCACTGCATAAGGCTATTTCTGTGTCACATACAGTCACCGCCAAACATTTCTTCACAGTTTTACTAAATCAAAATTGAAGTTGTAAACAATTAATCCAAAACCTTAGGTGAAATATTAATTTTTTTTAAGTAGAATACTTTAAGAAATGTTCTGACCATGATTGAAGAAATTTTAAAGGAAATAAAAGATTAAATCAAATTTGTGTGGAAAAAGAAATGTGAAGAGAAGTTTGAAAGTGACTGGAAAATGCCTTCCTTGGTGATGGCTTATCACACTCATTATACAGCTTACACCTGTTTTCACCTTTCACTGCCTGTTTAATATTGTGCGGAAGAAAACTAACAAACCTTATTTCCAGACTATCAGAGTGACTATCAGAGTTAAAATCAGGGTTAAAATCAAAATGCATGATTCAATTCCATTAAATTCTGATTTTCTTTACCCACTTATTCTTCATGGAATGAAATGTCTGTTCTGATTTCTGTTGATACTTATTCTCCATCTTTCATATTAATTTTAACATTTTTAAAGTTTGGGATATCTTGTTCGAGAAGCATGAAATTAACACAGATAAACTCGTTAATAGTAACTGTCATTAATTAATAAAACAGAGAATTGAAAGCATGGAAAGAAATATAATGTTATGAATTATATCACTAAGTATTATATAAAATGTGTATGAATGTATGTAAATAGAATAAGTTGCATGAAAATATATCCAAAATCAGGATTCATTGAGCTAATTTTAACCAAAAAAATGCTTATAACTTTTTATTTAGAGAAAAAAACAAAAATATACTTCACTAAAGCATCCTGATTTTGGTTTACATGAAAATTTACCATTTTGTGTATTTTCTAATTCTCACTACTTGAGTGGGCCCTGCTGCCACCTGGTGTGTTAAGATCTGTCTCAAGCAGTGAGAATTAGATTGCTTCAGCCTTGTACTCGCACTTATTCCTGTCTGGACACTTCCTTAATTTGGCTGAGAATTGTGAATAGATCTCTGATATTTCTCTACGCGAGTATCTCACATTCTTTGAGCATTTTCCATGAATGATTTTTTCTTCTGTGATGGCATTGATGTCATGATAATTATCAATGTCATGTTTGTTATCTTCTATTTGAAGAATATATGAATAAATTTCATTGACAAAAACAAAAAATTCTTTAAAAATACAAATATTTAAATAATGAATTATAGAAATTAAAGACCAAAAAAGCATGTACTCAGGTATGCTTTGTCCTGTATAATAATTCTCAGTACGTTGTGTAGATGTGCCAAATTTATATTTAGCTGTATTATAAATCAGCCAATATATCCGGCATGTTTACACAGCCATTAAAATCATATAGATATATTTAAGATTTATTAAAATTGTGTTGTATTTTCCTTAGTTTCAGCACCACCCTAGATACATAGGCACGTGTATATTTCCCTTACCTATAGTTGCTCCGTAGACTGAGTTGAGCTTTTTGCTTATAGGCAGTTGTGTTGCCATTTGCTGCAGGGTTGCCATTTGCTGCGAATCAAACTGGTGTTAGTTATACTGCATAGGCTTTGAGTGTCCACAAGACACAAGTGGAGTGGCCAAAATATCAAATCAAATCTAATCAAATCAAAGTTTTAAGTGAAAAATCACAATTGTCCTTGGTTAGAGTTATTTTATCCACAATATACAATGCTTTTTCAATGAAACATCATAAAGAATTACTTCTTTAAAAGATACCCCAATTTTTTCCACCCAAATCTTTATCCATATTTTCAAGGGGAATGTGGCTCAAGAGGGAATGTGGCTCAGTCAAGGGGAATGTGGCTCAAGAGGAAATGTGGCTCAGCCAAGAGGGAATGTGGTTCAGTCAAGAGGGAATGTGGCTCAGTCAAGAGGGAATGTGGCTCAGTCAAGAAGGAATGTGGCTCAGTCAAGAGGGAATGTGGCTCAGCCAAGAGGGAATGAGACTCAGTCAAGAGGGAATGTGGCTCAGTCAAGAAGGAATGTGGCTCAGTCAAGAGGGAATGAGGCTCAAGAGGGAATGTGGCTCAGCCAAGAGGGAATGTGGTTCAGTCAAGAGGGAATGTGGCTCAGTCAAGAAGGAATGTGGCTCAGTCAAGAGGGAATGTGGCTCAGTCAAGAAGGAATGTGGTTCAGTCAAGAGGGAATGTGGCTCAGTCAAGAAGGAATGTGGCTCAGTCAAGAGGGAATGTGGCTCAGTCAAGAAGGAATGTGGCTCAGTCAAGAGGGAATGTGGCTCAGTCAAGAAGGAATGTGGCTCAGTCAAGAGGGAATGTGGCTCAGTCAAGAAGGAATGTGGCTCAGTCAAGAGGGAATGTGGCTCAGTCAAGAGGGAATGTGGCTCAGTCAAGAAGGAATGTGGCTCAGTCAAGAGGGAATGTGGCTCAGTCAAGAAGGAATGTGGTTCAGTCAAGAGGGAATGTGGCTCAGTCAAGAAGGAATGTGGCTCAGTCAAGAAGGAATGTGGTTCAGTCAAGAGGGAATGTGGCTCAGTCAAGAAGGAATGTGGCTCAGTCAAGAGGGAATGTGGCTCAGTCAAGAGGGAATGTGGCTCAGTCAAGAGGGAATGAGGCTCAGTCAAGAGGGAATGTCGCTCAGACAAGAAGGAATGTGGCTCAGTCAAGAGGGAATGTGGCTCAGTCAAGAGGGAATGTGGCTCAGTCAAGAGGGAATGTGGCTCAGTCAAGAGGGAATGTGGCTCAGTCAAGAGGGAATGTGGCTCAGTCAAGAGGGAATGAGGCTCAGTCAAGAGGGAATGTCGCTCAGACAAGAAGGAATGTGGCTCAGTCAAGAGGGAATGTGGCTCAGTCAAGAGGGAATGTGGCTCAGTCAAGAGGGAATGTGGCTCAGTCAAAGCTTGGTTTTACCAATCACCTGGCAAATATCTTCCATCACGCCATTATGAAGATTTGCTATTGAAAATTTATAAGGACTGTGGAATGTTGGAGAAAGTTTAAGTTTCTATCTATTTACCACTGTTCAATTTCAGTCTTGCCAACGCTATCAGAAAAACCTCCCTGGAAACGAAGGAAAATCATAGCATCAACTTTTGAGCCAATTGATTGCTGAGTTAGATATCAACATCCCGAGGTTAATGAGAGTAGAAGATGTGATAAGATTTCATTGACAAATATAATCAGAATGAAACTTATTAATCCTAAAAGCTGAAACCTTATATGACCTAATGTTATATTAAAGACTCTGAATATATAGCTCATATTCTCAAATTATCTATATTCAAGTTAATTCGAGACTATTAATTTGAGACTATGAATGTACATCTTTTATGATTCATGTTCCAATGTTAATCTTTGGAAGGACATAGGACTGCCAACTTGGATTAGAATATCAAATATTCTACATATTTACATATAATGTCAGTTTTAATGAAATGTCATATGGATATAATTGTTATTCATATGGCTTTTAAACTGTACATATTTACTGATTTGTATCTTTATATTTGCCTCGAGCTCAAATGCCAAAATCATGTGATATGAACAAATGGTTGGTGGCCTATAAACTCATTTAAAAGATTGCTTTACCTCTGATATAGAAAACACTACATGAATTACAATATAATAATTTTTTTCGTCCTCTCTCTATAAATTAATAAGTTCATAATTTCAGAACTTTGAATGCTATGACCACACTTTGTCCTTAGACATTAGAAACGTTTTTAGGTCGCTTCTGGTGCCAGTGCAAAATGTGGTATATTCCTTAGTTTGAGTAATATGCGATTTATAATTGCTTAAGGCATTTTGCTGCTGTTTATACTGCTCTGCAAAGTATCATTGCTTCAAAAGCTTTGCTTTATCATTATAGCTTCAAGCTTTGCTTTATCATTATTGCTTCAAGCTGTTTGTACAAGCTTTGCAATTAACTTGATTTTATATAAAATATCACTTCAAGCTTTGCTCCTGAACATGTATTTTATATCAGTGTTGCTTCAAGCTTTTTGGTAGATACTGCTTTTCATCTTTAAACATTTGTCAGTATTGCTTTAAGCTTTCACTAGATACTGCTGTTCATCTAAAAACAACAGCAATGCTCCACAGATAATCTCATACTCATACTGCTGTTGCTGTTTGCTGTTGAAGTAATGCTTACTGCATAAAACTCAACTTATTGAGTGCAATACAGAACTAACCTGCATTATGGTGTTATATATGCGCATTGTGTTTCTATTTACAAGTTTTAAGACGATCACGAAGAAGCCGTAGAAAATTAAGATATTTACGAAGAAGAGTAAGTAAACATTTCCCGGGAGGTTGCGAGGAGGGTTTTTGTGCATGGTGGCGCACTCTGGTGTCAGAAGTGTGAATCATTTTGGTGCTGGCGGTCATAAATGAATTGTGGTTTATTTGACAAATAAAATAAAGCATGACTTTTGAAATTGGTTCAAAAGGGTTGTATTTTCTTATGTCTTTTGTTTTTATATAAGATATTTTTTGTTTTATTTTGAAGATTGTGATACAATGAAGGTCAACTTTTACTGTTGTTCATTTTTGCTAATTAGGTTTGGTGTAATTAGTGATGGTTGATACAGTTTGGTTTACAGTCATAGTTTTCGTGGCATACATAAGGTGTGGGAAGAGGAGCATGTGTTCTGTCAGGAGTAGTTTATATATAATATGTCAATAGAAATACCCAAATAAAATGGGTTATGTCAATAGAAATTACACAACATAAAATGGGTTATGTCAATAGAAATTACACAAAATAAAATTTAGTTATGTCAATAGAAATTACACAAAATAAAATTTGGTTATGTCAATAGAAATTACACAAATAAAATTTGGTTATGTCAATAGAAATTACACAAATATAATTTGGTTATGTCAATAGAAATTACACAAATAAAATTTGGTTATGTCAATAGAAATTACACAAATATAATTTGGTTATGTCAATAGAAATTACACAAATATAATTTGCTTATGTCAATAGAAATTACACAAAATAAAATTTGGTTATGTCAATAGAAATGACACAAATATAAATTGGTTATGTCAATAGAAATTACACAAATAAAATTTGGTTATGTCAATAGAAATTACACAAATATAATTTGGTTATGTCAATAGAAATTACACAAATAAAATTTGGTTATGTCAATAGAAATTACACAAATATAATTTGGTTATGTCAATAGAAATTACACAAATATAATTTGGTTATATCAATAGAAATTACACAAAATAAAATTTGGTTATGTCAATAGAAATTACACAAATATAATTTGGTTATGTCAATAGAAATTACACAAATAAAATTTGGTTATGTCAATAGAAATTACACAAAATAAATTGGTTATGTCAATAGAAATTACACAAAATAAATTGGTTATGTCAATAGAAATTACACAAATAAGATTTAGATTTGACAATTCAAAAGGAATCTTTTAATTGTTTTATAACTGTTTCATTGTTTATGTCAAAAATGATATTTTTTGGTAATTCATATGAGTTTAGATATTTACAATATATTGTGATGTTGTTACAGAGAAGGGGCCACAAAGGGGCGATATCCCGGGACCATTAGGAAGCTGAGGGGAACTGTAAGGATATTTGCAAGTCACGGCTACCTCGTAGTACTCACATGTCTTGCTCAGATAGACAAAAGATTCTTCATGGCATAATATCTACATTGAGATCAAAGTCTCTAAAACATTTAAGAATATGTTGCAATTGGATATGTTATTGTAACACACTGAAGAAGACTTTCTACAACAGTATGGATGGTTTTGGGATATTTCCTTAACAAATCATAAACGCTTAATCCAAATTGAGTTAATTTTACGAACAATATTTGTTTTTGGATATTATTTAGCAGGATGCTGTGTGGCTGTTCTTGAATGTGTGAGAACATGCAATATTATGATGAACTGATGACCAGTTTTTTCCTTAAATATTTAAATTATGTAAACAGCACTCCAATTGGTCCTCAGGTGATGCTCAAATAAAAGTAGTGACATCTAGTGGCAGAAAATGAAACCACAAAGTAATAATTGTCATTAACTTTGCGCTAAATGTGTTTCTCTTGACATCTATGCAGGCAAGATCAATGCAATGCATTATGGGAAAATAGAGAGTGGAGGTGGTTGTTTTATATGTAAATGACAATGGTTGATTAACTATGTGTTTTATTATTTCATTGCTCAGAAGTATTTATATTTAAATGAAGTTCTTCGTCAAGAGGAAATATGACTGGACACCAAATGAAGTGTTTTACAACTGTAAGCGTTTGCAAATGTTTGCAAATGTTTGCAAATTACTTACTCTCACAATTTATGCATAATATAACTAACAAATAAGAATTTCTTCAGTTCTTACGACCTTTATGTTATGTTGTGAATATTTATTATGGCATTTTGTTGAATAAGAGGGAGTTTTGGAACTTATCTCATACCTTGTATTCTGAACTAAAATAGAAAAACATATTTTCAATTTTTGATTTAAAAAAAAATTAAGTCCTTTTTTATTACAATTAAATATTTATTGTTTTAGCACCAGTATTAAGTATTTCTGGCTAAGTTGGTCTGTGGGGAGATGAAAGTTGGGATTATGAGACTAAGGTTTTCAAGGTTTTGAGATTATTTCTACTCAAGAACATTAAAATGTGTCTAAACGATCTTTATGAAAGGAGAACTTTACCCTTATCAGAGTTTTGATATAAATTAGAATTGAGCCGTGGTATGACACATTAATGCTTTCGGTCCTATTTCCATTGACCTTGCTCTTCCGAAATAAGTCATCTGTTATTTGGGTATAATTATGGTACCATAATCATTGTATATTACAAGTGTTCAAAACAACATAAATAATATTACTCACTCATATTTCAATAATACAATAATCTTCACTATTACATGTATTTGTTTACAGGAATCTCAATGTTTTGTGTCATTTCCAAATAATAAATATATAGACAAATATCACGTGGCATCAACCAAATTGAAGGTTTCAGAATTTTGGAACATGCTGTGCTTGAAAGTATGTATATATCATACTCTCCTTAAGATAACATAATAAATTTGGTATCTTCTTCAACAATGTGTGGTCAGATTATGTTGCTAGGTAACACACATATTTATATATAGATTATAGGAATTAAAAAGAAAATATGTTTGATGTATTGTGGAATATTAACCTTTAAATGGTAACATTTAAATTTATGTGAAAAAATACCTCAAGATCTTCTGATAATTTTTTTTTAATCTTGTGTTTTATTCAAACGGTGTACACAATATATTAATTGACATACATTTCACACCATTATAATTTGAGACAACATTCTGGGAGAATCATTGAAAAAATCCACAACTTGACATACATGTAAATGTGTATTCATGTGTCAATAAGAATTTGCTGCCATTAAGATAGAAATGTTTCCGAAAATCAATAAAATGAAGATTAGATTCAATAAAATGAAGATCAAATTTAATAAAATGAAGATCAAATTTAATAAAATGAAGATCAAATTTAATAAAATGAAGATCAAATTTAATAAAATGAAGATCTATTTCAATAGAATTGATGTTATCACAACTAAGAAAATAAATAACTCTTGATTAATATGTTTCATCATCTACAATTTACATTTCATTCCTATAAGAAAGTTAAAGTATTGCGAATGAGAAAATTAGTGTACATTCAAGAAGCAGATTTTCTCATAACTTTTATTGTATTTATGAAAAAGGTGAACTTTTAATTACAGATATTCTAATAACATATATTGTGTACATATTATAATCACAGACAAGTGTGTATTGTATGGTAAAATATATCTATTTTTTGCATTGGTGCTATAAGTGTATGTTTTGTCAAAAAGTATTAAGTATTAAACTTAATTTTACGGATCACATACATTAAAGATTAGGGCTTCGAATCAATGTTCTGTCATTGTGTGATCTAATCCTACCTGTGTGTTTATAAAGGAATATGTTCTGGTTCACTTTATACAGTTTATATACATGTATTTTGGTTTGTAGCTACTCTGCAAAGTTTGCATATAGCTGATAGATAAATATCAAATTTGAAATGAATTTTTAAACCAATTTATTAAACTCACCAACATAATCTGATTTAACCTGAATATGAAATCATTAATTTTCTTCAAAGAGAATGTTAATTTCACATCAAAATATAATTTAGGAAATTTGTCTTTGAATTTGAATTTTCTTGTCTGAAACAATTAATATATTCACAGTATCTGGCATAACCAAATTTTTATATTATATCTCAATATCATTATTATTCTGTTTATTTTGACATTAATTTAATTATTTTGCACACAAATATCACAATCAGAAAGCTCATATTTCAATAGTCTATTCTTATTATCAGATATGACAATGAAATTAAATTGAAACAAGAAAAATACAAAAAATGATCTAATACTGAAAATGAAATCCACCATCGTGACATCACGTAAGAAGTAAATCAATTTCAGTCAAGTTATAATCCATGTAACGTGCATACGTAAATAAAGGATTATTTTATTGTGTAAATACTTGAACTATATTAAACTTCAAATAAACTAACCAAACCATCAGCCATTTTGTACTGGAACATGGGGACATATTTGACAAATTACAACTAGATTATGTATTTTAAGAAAAATATATTTATTCACCCATATCTCTCAAGAGTTCAAAACAGTTCTAAATTAATAATGATAAATAACATCAATTATTTGCTATTAATAAATATGTAGAAGGAAGAGAAATACATTTTACGTTATGGCAAAATGTGAAATGATTGTATTTGTTGCAAATGTTTTTTTAGATGATGTAATGTTTTCATTTCCGAATCATTTGAAAGAAAAACAATTAAAATTCAATTTTCTTCAACATTATAGAGATCAGTTTGATTTATTTATCTAAAAGTGAGAACAATAGACACAACAGTTTAAATTATTACTTTGAACATTGAGATTCTCTGTATTATTTAGTGAGAAACAGCAGTAATGGAAGCTGAACTGATATGGAAAAATAATTTGGTGATGATCAAATAAATGTATGAAAAGCAATAGAGTATACCGGTATATACTTGTAAATAGAAAAACCAGTTCTGTAATGTCAATATTTATTATGAGGATATTTACTGGCATTAAATGTAAACTACTTTTTATACAGTGTTGTTTATTTCTCACAGATAAATTGATGTTCTCAACTTATCAAGTATTAAGATATTGCTTCTACCAGAATTTGATCATTTTTGGTTTGCTGCATTTAAAGATCTTGGTTGTCAAATGGTTTTGCAATAGTTAGGTAGCTGATTTGTTTGTTTGTTTGGGGTTTTACATCACTTTCAACATTATTTCAGTCATTTCATGATGAGACCTACATGTAGCAGATATAGTGCTGCCTCACTGAATTGTCATGTGGGAAATTGTATCATGAGTTCAATCTCGGCACGGCCGGGGTTCGAACCCACGTCCTTTGGATCACCACAGAGGAACTGGTGCTAATAAGCTGGTGTTCTAACCAACTGCGCCACGGCCCGTGGCCTTAGGTAGCTTATGGACTAGTTATATTCTGCATAAAATTACTTTAAATTTTACTTCTAAAGTCTTTCTATCTGATGATTACAAACAATTCTATCATTGAAAAGGACATATTTGTATGGAATTTACTCTCTTAGGTCAACTAGGAACTAGTAACTAGGAAATCCATTTATTTAGACCCTGAGCGTAGATACATATCAATGTGTGTGTACATGAGGCAGTTTAACATACATAAAACACTATAAATCAAAATAATTTATAAATATCAAAATTGCTTGTAAGTTATAATAATAACGTGTCAGGGAGACCACATCAAGATATCTATGTGTCCCTACCATGTTGGCCACCCTGATATAGTCGGTCTAATTGTATATTAAGACATACATATTTATAAAGTTATGGTACAGGATAATAAGTATAATAAGTACAGGACAAGGTTTGGCCATATATATTTACTTAATTTCACTTTGTCAATACAGGACAAGGTTCGGCCATATATTTACTTCATTTCACCTTGTCAATACAGGACAAGGTTTGGCCATATATATTTACTTCATTTCACCTTGTCAGTACAGGACAAGGTTTGGCCATATATATATTTACTTCATTTCACCTTGCCAATACAGGACAAAGTTTGGCCATATGTATTTACTTCATTTCACCTTGTCAATACAGGACAAAGTTTGGCCATATGTATTTACTTCATTTCACCTTGTCAATACAGGACAAAGTTTGGCCATATGTATTTACTTCATTTCACCTTGTCAATACAGGATAAGGTTTGGCCATATATATTTACTTCATTTCACCTTGTCAATACAGGTCAAGGTTTGGCCATATATATATTTACTTCATTTCACCTTGCCAATACAGGACAAGGTTTGGCCATATATATATTTACTTCATTTCACCTTGCCAATACAGGACAAGGTTTGGCCATATATATATTTACTTCATTTCACCTTGCCAATACAGGACATGGTTTGGCCATATATATATTTACTTCATTTCACCTTGTCAATACAGGACAAGGTTTGGCCATATATATATTTACTTCATTTCACCTTGCCAATACAGGACAAGGTTTAGCCATATGTATTTACTTCATTTCACCTTGTCAATACAGGACAAGGTTTGGCCATATATATATTTACTTCATTTCACCTTGCCAATACAGGACAAGGTTTAGCCATATATATTTACTTCATTTCACCTTGCCAATACAGGACATGGTTTGGCCATATATATTTATTTCATTTCACCTTGTCAATACAGGACAGGGTTTGGCCATATATATATATATACTTCATTTCACCTTGTCAATACAGGACAAGGCTTGGCCATATATATTTACTTCATTTCACCTTGTCAATACAGGACATGGTTTGGCCATATATATTTATTTCATTTCACCTTGTCAATACAGGACAGGGTTTGGCCATATATATATATACTTCATTTCACCTTGTCAATACAGGACAAGGTTTAGCCATATATATTTACTTCATTTCACCTTGCCAATACAGGACAAGGCTTGGCCATATATATTTACTTCATTTCACCTTGCCAATACAGGACAAGGTTTGGCCATATATATTTACTTCATTTCACCTTGTCAATACAGGACAAGGTTTGGCCATATATATTTATTTCATTTCACCTTGTCAATACAGGACAGGGTTTGGCCATATATATATATACTATATTTCACCTTGTCAATACAGGACAAGGTTTGGCCATATATATTTACTTCATTTCACCTTGTCAATACAGGACAAGGTTTGGCCATATATATATTTACTTCATTTCACCTTGCCAATACAGGACAAGGTTTGGCCATATATATTTACTTCATTTCACCTTGCCAATACAGGACAAGGTTTGGCCATATATATATTTACTTCATTTCACCTTGTCAATAAAGGACAAGGTTTGGCCATATATATATTTACTTCATTTAACCATGTCAATACAGGACAAGGTTTGGCCATATATGTATTTACTTCATTTCACCTTGTCAATACAGGACAAGGTTTGGCCATATATGTATTTACTTCATTTCACCTTGCCAATACAGGACAAGGTTTGGCCATATATATATTTACTTCATTTCACCTTGTCAATACAGGACAAGGTTTGGCCATATATATATTTACTTCATTTCACCTTGTCAATACAGGACAAGGTTTGGCCATATATATATTTACTTCATTTCACCTTGTCAATACAGGACAAGGTTTGGCCATATATATATTTACTTCATTTCACCTTGTCAATACAGGACAAGGTTTGGCCATATATATATTTACTTCATTTCACCTTGTCAATACAGGACAAGGTTTGGCCATATATATTTACTTCATTTCACCTTGTCAATACAGGACAAGGTTTGGCCATATATATTTACTTCATTTCACCTGAGGTGTTGCATGAACCAGCTATCCCAGTTCAGTACGAGCTAACTCGGATGTTGTACCAGCAAAAGCAACCAGGCATCTCAGATAACAGATAAGATAACAATTAACCATTACTTGTTTTTCCCTTAAGCCAACATACCTGACAAAAAGAGGAAAGTCTCAGATCAGGGTACCAATCGTAGAGATTAAAAATGTGAGTTGGCATCATGCTGGGAACACTTGCTTGCTGAGATTAGTACTCAGACTAGTGGGGTATGTCATCACTTTCACATGTCTAAAATAGTGGTCAAAACACTGCACACACATCTGAGCATTATTACTACACATATTTCTTCAAATTGTGGTTTTAGTCTAATTCTATATTGTTAATAATGTTTAAACAACAGTTAAACTTGAGAATTATTTTGGAGGCATTGACGCCATTTCCAAGAGGTGATCTTTGCACGTTGACTGATTGAACTGGAAAACAGAGAAATGCACATACAGGAGAAATGTGACCTGTTGATTTCAATCCTGACTGATATGATCAAATATTGACAACTCCACATTCTGCAGAAAACTTACAGTCACAGCAATGTATGCATTGTATTGCATTGCATTGCTCAAACTTAACCCAAATATTTTGATGCCATCTTTGTTTTTTGTGTGAAGACATTTTATTTCATTTTTTTTAATTGTCTCCATTTGCAAAAAAGAAAAAAGAAAAAAAAGAAGAAAAACATTCTGTGTTCTGACTTTCATATTGCTCAAAAACGATCCCAACATTATATTTTATAATTTCTATCAAAATAAAAAATACTTGTTTCCACCAGGAATTGAACCCCAGACTTTTAGCATGGGAGACAGTTGTCTTACCCACTGAGCCATGTTGAATAGTATGATTTGACTTTCCCACAGGTAAATCACACAAATAGTCAACATCTTTATCACTTTATCAAGTTATTTTATAAAGGGAATTTCAGTAATTTCACAAAGCAGCCTGACTTAAATTTATAGACTAACATTTCCAAAAATATGTTTGTCTAAGATTATATCAATAGTTATGCAAATAGATCAAAAGAAACATATCTATAACTCATCTCATTTAAATCTACCCATTTTCTAGTTGGTTATCTGCAGGTAGGTATACATGGTTAGCATGTAACTATTTATATTGAAGGTGTGTCATATGAAGGTGTGTCATATAATGTCATAGACACATTCTATATATTCAGCTGGAGTGGTGCATATTTTTCTGGAGAAGTCATATGGAAAGTTGTCTGGTAAGATGTTAAATTCATAGGGAATTAATGTGTAGATCTGTACCTATTAGTTCAATCATAACAGAAATCAAGATGGCCAAATGATGGTTGAGAATGTGCTTGATTTCTCTTAAAGCATTCATGAAACCTGGAAGGTTCCAGGCAATTTTACAGTGGTTTAAGATATCTGAAAACAATATATGATTTAACATACATACAGGCTATCTGTCTGAAATCCACAAAAGAACATCTGCTCTGAGAATTATGATTTTTTGTGACCACCAAGTACTGACAGTACTGGGCAGGAAGTGTGCTGTATGACCTTGACCTTTGAACTGTCAGGGGGCTCTGTAAGTCACATGAGGTGTTGTTTACCAATTGTCAAAATTGGAGTAACACATTTTCGGCCATTTTTTTTCACTATTCAGAGAATGAATTGGAAGAAAACTTATGATGATAGTGCCTTTTCTTGGCTTTCTTTTGTAAAAAGTAAAAAAAATTCTATATAGCCCAGCCCTTAAGGTGGAATCCATGCAGCCTTTGGTGTCTTCCCATTCAGTGGTGTGAAAACCCCAAATTTCATCAAAGAGGGTCAAATCTTAAATTTCACTGATACCAATTATCATAAAATATTTGTCACAACCATGACAGTTATTTCATTGATTTAAATAATATTAAAATAATCTTACGTTATTAACACTGAAGTATACTCCTGGCAATTAATTGTACAGAACATCTCCACCCTGTTTCCCAAGCTGGACAGGTACCCAACTGGTAACTCATTAGGTGTTACATGAGATCACAGACTGTCTGAAATCCACAAAAGAACATCTGCTCTGAGAATTATGATTTTTTGTGACCACCAAGTACTGACAGTACTGGGCAGGAAGTGTGCTGTATGACCTTGACCTTTGAACTGTCAGGGGGCTCTGTAAGTCACATGAGGTGTTGTTTACCAATTGTCAAAATTGGAGTAACACATTTTCGGCCATTTTTTTTCACTATTCAGAGAATGAATTGGAAGAAAACTTATGATGATAGTGCCTTTTCTTGGCTTTCTTTTGTAAAAAGTAAAAAAAATTCTATATAGCCCAGCCCTTAAGGTGGAATCCATGCAGCCTTTGGTGTCTTCCCATTCAGTGGTGTGAAAACCCCAAATTTCATCAAAGAGGGTCAAATCTTAAATTTCACTGATACCAATTATCATAAAATATTTGTCACAACCATGACAGTTATTTCATTGATTTAAATAATATTAAAATAATCTTACGTTATTAACACTGAAGTATACTCCTGGCAATTAATTGTACAGAACATCTCCACCCTGTTTCCCAAGCTGGACAGGTACCCAACTGGTAACTCATTAGGTGTTACATGAGATCACAGACCAGCTAAACAAAGCTTATTGAGAAAGTGTTCAATTGCCGGTGAAGGTTTTAGCAGACAGCTGATCAACTTTCAAATGCCACAGAAAGTTGTTAACAGGGAATATTTTGGGTAATACCACATAAAAGCACTGTTTAGGGTATAAACATTCATGTTATGTAAAGAAAATGTGTCTGAAAGTCTGGTTTCATGAATGTTTTAAGGGAAGTAAACATCTTGTTTGTATTTGTTCAGAGAGGAACCCATACAGCTCAATGTAGCCAGTTGTTATCAGAACAAACCCTCAGCATTAAAGGTTCAATCACAGTGAAAACAGTCTGACCAACAAAATGACACCCAGCTATCACAAAGGGATTTTATATTTAGTTGATTACTACAAATGAATAAATTGGCTTATCTGATCAAAATGTCAAAAACGGAGGTCCATAATAAAGATATATTGCTTCATGGAAGAAAGACCCATTCCCAATTAGGCTCATTATACATAGATAGACCTGTTGCACCTAATTAGGCTCATTGTACCTAATTAGGCTCAGTATACCTAATTAGGCTTCTTGTAACTAATTAGATCATTGTACCTAATTAGACTCGTAGTTATTTAGGCTCAGTATACCTAATTAGGATTGTTGTATCTAATTAGGATTGTTGTATCTAATTAGATCATTGCACCTAATTAGGCTCATTATACCTAATTAGGCTCAGCATACCTAATTAGGATTGTAACTAATTAGATCATTGTACCTAATATGGCTCATGACTTATTAGGCTCGGAGTACCTAAATTAGGCTCATAGCTAATACAAATAATAATATAGGGCCAATGTGGCATTGCTTGCCTATGCAATCTCGGTTTCATTAGTTCTCTGGTAGGATTTTCCTGGTAACACAATAGATGCAAACACTTTCACTGCTCTCCCCTGTTCAACTGTTTAACCCCTGGCTGCTCCTTACTCCAATATTTCACATATAGCGTCAATAACTACCCCACAGGCCAATTTATTGCTTTGCTGAGGGTTAAAGTTTTATGCAATATCTTGTGTCGATCTATAATTTAAATATTTATTCAGATTTGCCATTTGCCACGAAGATCTTTACGTATCTTTCATACACACCTTCTCAAATCTCTGACAAAATATATTAGTGTGTATCCAGGAAAGATCGCTTACTTTCTCACCACCAGATGTCCCTCCAGAAGGATTCAGCACAACTGCGTCAACTCAGCTAAATTGATTAAATATGTTTAGCGTACAGTGCATACAGAAAAAGAGGGTCAGATATATTTTTATACTTTGGTAGCCTGAGCCTTATATGTTTTAAATCAACTTGTTTCATTTTTATCACATACATTTGTAAATATTTGATAACCCAATTGCTGTAAGAAAAAAATATATTAAAAAAAGTAATTCTGTTATCATTCCCAGGTAATAAGATAAAGGACCCAGCCATTCCTAAAATGGCTTCTCTCTGACCTGAAATAGTCCATCATGTAACCCTTAATATGCCATACAAACACAAACCATTTAAAGGAGTCAATCATAACCCTTCTGGCCTCTTGTTCCCCTGAGAGAAAATATCAAACATTGAGAAGAAAGTCTTTGGTGTGGAACAAGCAAGGAGGATAAAAGGTTCAAGAGAGGAGAGCAGTGACCACATTCGTAACAATTCTCACTGCTCCAGTGGGCCATGCTGCCACCTGGTGTGATAAAATCTGTCATACATGCGTGAATTTTTTAGACATGCAACTTGGCGCATAGTAGTAACAAATGTTGATTGGTATGTCATTTTCCTCTAATGCTTTAATTTATATGCGTAGTTGTCTATTCATTTTTCTTAAAATTCCAAGTCTGATTATTTCTTCTGTATCTGCATTTGTTGCCAAAATATCAGCACATTCTCTTCACAGCATACAGAATGGTAGTCATATCAGCTACAAACCTATACCAGTATGCATTGTCCTTGACATAAAAGCCACCTGGTGAATCACAAATGTTGAAACTCAGGCAGTGAGAATTGTAATACAGTAAAATTAATTTGTGATATCTCTTGTTAAACTGTGAAAGCACTGAAACTAAGATGGCAGAAAGTTCGTCGAACATACAACAAAATCTCTTAATTGCTTAACACATAATGATATCAACTTTAAAACATTTATAAAAAATAGAACAAAGCATGACATTTATTATCAGAACGATCCAGCTATTTGAGCTATTTTTAGCACCATTCAGCTCTTTGAGCTATTGTCAGCACTATTTGCCTATTTGAGCTATTACTAGCATTATTTAGCTATTTGAGCTATTTTAGCACCATTTAGCTCTTTGAGCTATTATCAGCACTATTTAGCTATTTGAGCTATTACTAGCATTATTTAGCTATTTGAGCTATTTTAGCACCATTTAGCTCTTTGAGCTATTATCAGCACTATTTAGCTATTTGAGCTATTACTAGCATTATTTAGCTATTTGAGCTATTTTAGCACCATTTAGCTCTTTGAGCTATTGTCAGCACTATTTGCCTATTTGAGCTATTACTAGCATTATTTAGCTATTTGAGCTATTTTAGCACCATTTAGCTCTTTGAGCTATTATCAGCACTATTTAGCTATTTGAGCTATTACTAGCATTATTTAGCTATTTGAGCTATTTTAGCACCATTTAGCTCTTTGAGCTATTATCAGCACTATTTAGCTATTTGAGCTATTACTAGCATCATTTAGCTATTTGAGCTATTATCAGCATCATTTAGCTATTTAAGCTATTATCAGCATCATTTAGCTATTTGAGCTATTATCAGCACTATTTAGCTATTTGAGCTATCATCAGCACCATTTAGCTCTTTGAGCTATTATCAGCACTATTTAGCTCTTTGAGCTATTATCAGCACTATTTAGCTGTTTGAGCTATTACTAGCATTATTTAGCTATTTGAGCTATTATCAGCATCATTTAGCTATTTGAGCTATTATCAGCACTATTTAGCTATTTGAGCTATTATCAGCACTATTTAGCTCTTTGAGCTAGCTATTATCAGCACTATAGCAATATTGAAAAAAATGTATATAATTATACTCTTTATGTCAGATAACACAATGCAAAGTCTGTTAAATTGACTCGAGTTAGAATCTTTGAATCTTCTTTGATAGAATTAGATTAACCGGGGAATGTGATTTAGAAGCCTTCCATTTATATTTATTTTAGACATATTCCAAAAAATGACACACAATGTGGCAGCCCATCTCACCAGTGTTTTTGGGCAATGTGATATTTTTTGTCAATGTTGGCTGTAATGGTAGGTTGCCATCACGTGACCCATTATGACCGCCCCCTACCGAACATCTCTGAACTAGTTATGGTAATAAGGCAACAAACACAAATTGGGAAAATTGTTCCTCTATCCTGCATTATGCCAAGTCAGGCATCGCCGTCTCAACTCTCGGCGTGGACGAGAATTTCTTTTGTGACCCTTCAGCGACAATCAGTCTCTCATTTTAGGTTTTTGTCGGGAGAAAAATGTAATTTACCTAACAAGAAAAGTTGTGATTGAAATGACTACAATTCGCGTTTACCCAGTTATTCTTGCTGCCTGAGGCGAACGTGTTTTTGAGGGGAGCATTTTCACTGCGGAAGGAAATGTCACAATAGGTGTATTTGAGTGTAGAATATCTCATACAAAGTCTGGTATTGTATGTAAATCTACTTGTCTGTAGTGTATTTCTTTTGAGCTACCAGTTCACCTCCAGGGGGTGCACTCATCCTCCATTGTTCATTCCTGCAATAGTTCTGTCTTATTTAGTAGTTTGCTCAGAACATTATGGTGAATGATAATATTTTTGTCATTTAAACTATTTTATCATCTCATCAGATAGAATAGCACTTTTTGATTTAATTTTTTTCTTTTTAACTCATGTCGACACAGTGCTATACAATTTCACAAACATAATGCGTGTGAAGTTGTGAACTTGATTTATTTGTATCTTTTTATCCATTTTGATTCATTTGGTGTCAGAGCTGTGAGGAAACTATCCCAACTCTCACAGTTATGAGGAATCCTTTCTTGCACAGTTAGCAAAGCTATGATATAATTGACCTCACTGGTATAGCTTGCAGACCAGTAAGGAAACAAACATGTTTATATTTTCTGTTTCCTTGATATGATAATAAGATAATAGTTTATTATGTAGCACTGAAACCAGACAATGTCTGTTCAAGGCGTTTGATACAAACTGGCTTGGATTTGAACCGGGAATTACTTGTCTCAAAGCAACTCTACCAATTTCGAACAATTGGTAGATGGATACCTATTTGTGGTGAAAAAAATGGCAAAATGAAAGTGTAATCTTATGCCATTTAGAAGAAGACCTTTAAAGCATTGGTGAAACCTGACTTTCAGACACATTTTCTTTACATAACATGAATGTTTATACCCTAAACAGTGCTTTTATGTAGTAGTACCCAAAATATTCCCTGTTAACAAATTTCTGTGGCACTTGAAAGTTGATCAGTTGTCTGCTAAAACCTACACCAGCAATTGAACACTTTGTCAACAAGCTTTGTTTAGCTGGTATGTGATCTTGTGTAAACACCTAATGAGTTACCAGTTGTGCACCTGTCCAGCTTGGGAAACAGGGTGAAGATGTTTTGTACAATTTATCAATTTATTGCCAGGAGTATACTTCAGAACAACATAAGATTATTTTAATATTATTTGAATCAATGAAATAACTCATGGCCGTGAAAAATATTTTATGGTTGTGACAAATATCTTATGGTTGTGAAAGATATATCATTTATGGGAAAAGTATACTATTTATTTGAAAAGTATCTTATGCATATGAAAACCTTTCTGTCAAAAAGGGAAGACATGACTCAAAGGTTGCATGGAATCCCCCTTAACTTGAAGGCCGTGATATTGAAAAAGTGACATTAAACCCTTTGATCACTGGTTTGGCCTTAAATCACAATGACTTTGAATGGCAAAACTGTGAATGCTGATAATTGGTATCAGTAAAATTTATGATATGACCCTCTTTGATGAAATTTGGGGTTTTTCACACCATTGAATGGGAAGACATCAAAGGCTGCATGGATTCCACCTTAAAAGCCGGGCTGTATAGAATTTTTTTAAACTTTTTTTTGCAAACATATATAATATAAAAAATAATGATTTCTTCATTTATAACTTCATAAATATTCATCCGTTTTTAATAGATTTACCACCAAAAGAAAGCCAAGAAAAGGCACTATCATCATGATAAGTATTATCTTCCAATTCATTCTCTAAATAGTGGAAAAAAATGGCCAAAAATGTGTTGCTCCAATTTTGACAATTGGTAAACAACACCTCCTATGACTTACGGAGCCCCCTGACAGTTCAAAGGTCAAGGTCACACAACACACTTCCTGTTTAGTCCTGGCAGTACTTGGTGGTCACAAAAAATCATAATTCTCAGGGCAGATGTTCTTTAGTGGATTTCAGATAGATAGCCTGTATGTATGTCAATTTTAAGATCATATATTGTTTTCAGATACCTTAAACCACTGTAAAATTGCCTGGAACCTTCCAGGTTTCATGAATGCTTTAACAATGAACTTGAAAGCAACAGTATGTCCTTCTGACTGACAAACTTGTATCATCTACAAAGAGAGCATTTCTACGGGTTTCATCCTGCACCTTACTAAACAGCAGTAAATACCAAGACGACTCTTTGATGCTTTGATGCGCTGATCCTCTTCACAGAGAGTGAGACACAAACAACGCTGAACAGGAAGTAGTTTTGTGACAATGGAAGCCAAAAGTGAAATGGGTGTTGTAAAACCTACTTGCCATTTCACTCCCGTGTCTACCCATCATGCATCAAATCACGGGATTGGTGAGACGAGCCTGTTGAGATGTAATTTCTGGCCCTAAATTAGCCTCCAAATTGCAATCTCAGCTTAAAATTAGCAATAACTAGGCTACAAATTACAGTGGTAATTTCACTTCCCGTGACACTCCAAGTCACACGAGAATAATCTGCTGCTAACGAGACCTTACAAGATGTGTACCCACAATGCCTTGCAGAATAATAAACATAGAGCGTTTCAGGAGAATTCAATACCCTTGTAGCCTTTGCTAATCTACTTATTTACATTTTCTCACTTTTCCAGGAATCATATGAGACTGTGGTAATTCTTCTGTTATGATTTATAAATATAATCGAAGCAGGATTGAAAAGCGTGTATAGATATTGACTTTTTTCTTATTTATTCTTTTATTCAATGTTTGCAAGTGTTGTATCGCATCAAAATGTGACCATTTAGAAATCTTATGTTTTTAAAGGGAAAAATAGTACTTTTAAATAATTGTTTACCACCGTATGATCCATATCAAACTGAATATATGTTTGTTTAAATATTATAAATGTGCCTTCTGATACCATGAAAAACTTTAATCATTGTTTTATTGTTCCTGATGGTCGTGATGAACTAACCACATCCTTTCTACCTTTCTGGACAAGTTATCCTAATTGTGTCCCACTACTCGTTTTCTTTTTTTGCAAAATTGGGAAAAGATCTCCATCTACTCTTCGAAAGGGGAAGGGCATATCCTCTTCAACAGCAGCTGGTATGTTTCTCCCAGGTTCGAGTGGATTTAATTACCTACAAAACTCCACCAATAAATACTAGTTTACAAATTTTGAGGGCCATTTCCTCTGATAATTCTAAAATATTAGTTCAGTGTTTTAAAAATGAAAGGCATTGCTTGAAAGTCACCTGTTTTCATATGATTATGATAATAAAAAAATGAAAAACATTGGCCAATGGCACTGGAGCTGCTGATCATTGCTTTTTTGTAACGTTTGTAACGTTGTAACGTGAATTTTCTGGAAATTGTTTCATAAATGTTTATTTAAATCCTTTTCAAGAGCAGACTTGAGCAGATGATATTTTGACCAATCAAAATGCATGTTACTTATCAAATTTGGCCAAAAACTTATCTCGATTCTCTTTGGCTAATATTTGTAATGTTATTATTAAAAAGTGGCAGCCTCCTCAACAACGTAGTGATAACTATTAGATTTATGAAAAAATAAAAATAAATGGAGAACGATCCGAGCTTAATAGAAAATAGATAAAATTGACAGCCGAAAATACAACACATTTCCTACTAATAGCTAAAAACTCAAGCCAGTGCACGTGCTTTCAGAGGAGAAATCAAAGTTGATGGACAGAATGACAAAAAATATTCCCCATCACTGCAGAAGCATTGTTGCATGCCATTGAAGCATGCTTCTTGTACATTCTGTAAATCTCTGTGTACAAGTGTCAATGCCCGCTACCACAGAGGCAAGCCCACAACCTCTCCTGAAAGCTACAACAATAATTTCATGTGAGATTTGTTTTTTTGTTTTTTTTTTGTTCTCTGCAGGAACAATGAGATTTGAATTACTCTGTAGCACATTGAAAGGTGAGGATTGCGTGAGAGTTTTGGGTCACCTTTGAGCATTTCATGTTGATTCTTCGTGCACACGTGAAAGGTGAAGGTGTTGTTTTTCATTGTGTAGCAGTCTATGCAACCCAGGTGAAGGTTGTTGACTTTTTCAAACAATGATTTGCACATTTCTTACAGCAATCACCTCAAGGCCTCGCCACATTGCAAGCGTGAGAAAAATGATTTAAAACTATCTGATTCACACCAAAGTACATGTTAACCTGATTCACAGCAGACCAAATGGTGACCTGATTCAATACAGACCAAATGGTGACCTGATTCAATACAGACCAAATGGTGACCTGATTCAATCCAGACCAAATGGTGACCTGATTCAATACAGACCAAATGGTGACCTGATTCAATACAGACCAAATGGTGACCTGATTCACAGCAGACAATATAATGACCTGATTCAATCGAGACCAAATGGTGACCTTATTCAATCCAGACCAATGGGGACCTGATTCACACAAGACCAAATGTTGACCTGGTTCACACCAGACCAAATGTTGACCTGATTCACACCAGACCAAATGTTGACCTGGATCACACCAGACCAAATGTTGACCTGATTCACACCAGACCAAATGTTGACCTGATTCACACCAGACCAAATGTTGACCTGATTCACACCAGACCAAATGGTGACCTGATTCACACCAGAGCAAATAATGACCTGATTCACACCAGACCAAATAGTGACCTGATTCACACCAGAGCAAATGTTGGCCTGATTCACACCAGACCAAATAGTGGCCTGATTCACACCAGACCAAATGTTGGCCTGATTCACACCAGACCAAATGGTGACCTGATTCACACCAGACCAAATGTTGACCTGATTCAATACAGACCAAATGGTGACCTGATTCAATCCAGACCAAATGTTGACCTGATTCACACCAGACCAAATGGTGACCTGATTCACACCAGACCAAATGTTGACCTGATTCAATACAGACCAAATGGTGACCTGATTCACACCAGACCAAATGGTGACCTGATTCACACCAGACCAAATGTTGACCTGATTCAATACAGACCAAATGGTGACCTGATTCACACCAGACCAAATGGTGACCTGATTCACACCAGACCAAATGTTGACCTGATTCATTCGAGATCAAATAGTGACCTGATCCAATCCAGACCAAATAGTGACCTGATTCATTCCAGACCAAATAGTGACCTGATTCATTCCAGACCAAATAGTTACCTGATTCATTCCAGACTAAATAGTTACCTGATTCATTCCAGACCAAATAGTTACCTGATTCATTCCAGACCAAATAGTGACCTGATTCATTCCAGACCAAATAGTGACCTGATTCATTCCAGACCAAATAGTGACCTGATTCATTCCAGACCAAATAGTTACCTGATTCATTCCAGACCAAATAGTTACCTGATTCATTCCAGACCAAATAGTTACCTGATTCATTCCAGACCAAATAGTGACCTGATCCAATCCAAACCAAATAGTGACCTGATTCATTCCAGACCAAATAGTTACCTGATTCATTCCAGACCAAATAGTTACCTGATTCAATACAGACCAAATGGTGACCTGATTCAATACAGACCAAATGGTGACCTGATTCAATCCAGACCAAATGGTGACCTGATTCACACCAGACCAAATGTTGGCCTGATTCACACCAGACCAAATGGTGGCCTGATTCACACCAGACCAAATGTTGACCTGATTCATTCGAGATCAAATAGTGACCTGATCCAATCCAGAACAAATGGTGACCTGATTCTTAGGCAGACCCGGATGTCACACATGACACACATATTCCTAGATCGAACATAAAACTCCATTTTATGTTCGATAAAACCCCATTCCATAAAACCCCATTCTTGCTGATCAATGTATGATCTATCCAGGAATCTAAACGACAAGATCTCGTACACACGAGACTTTGCAAATTCCACAGAGACGCATATTAAAGATTTCCATCTCTCCACAACGTATACGTGCTGGTATTAAGATTTATACTGTCAAAAAGGAAATAATAAAACTTTAAAAAATCTAATCTGCGAACACCTACGTTTGTATTTAATAACTATGAATACATGATTACATTAACTAAAGAAATGGGCGCTATATGCCTTTATTTTCTTTATGTTTATAAAAGATGTATGTGTTGTCCCTCTTCCATATGCATTATTTGTACACTTTTGTACTTTATCGTGCAGTGACATCGCAGAGTCACGTGAAGTCATCTTTAAAACCAGTTTACTCCACCTGATGTATGAGGTTGGTTTTGTAACAAGATAAGGTGTACCAAGAAACAACCTCATTAGATTCTCTCTGGGAGTCTCTTATAAGGATATAAGCCTCTCTCCCCCTTTATATATTTCCCCTGAGTCACCGGGGTAGCACCCTCATGAATCTCCCCGCTTCTGCATCAAGTGCGGGATTACATTTCCTGAGACTCTGTCTTGAGCGGCGTCTATTGCCTCCCGCAGCAAATTCTATTTGCAGGAGATGAAATGTTATTAACTGTGAAATGATTTCTTGCCTCTCTAGTAAATTGTATTTTGATATTTATCATCCCAGCACTTCACTTTTATATATGGATTTTGATTTATCTGTAAGTTGTTTCTCAAGCCAGTGTTGTCTAGCCAATGGCTTCTTTTTCTGTTTTTAGAAAACTTTCACACCTCCAGTCTGTGTCAATATATAACTCAGTCTCTCAGCTCCTGAGTGCTAAAGCCCATTTTCTAGGAAAGAAATTAAAAGTCAAGGAAAGGCAGCCTTGGTTCATGGTTCACAAATGGGGCTGTCAACAGGTCCCTTAAGACCTCTGACATTAGGCCTCGGCCCAATGACAGAATGCATCTCGCTTGCCCATTAATTTGGAATATTCTACTTCTGGTTAGAAGGGTTCAAAAGGACAAAAAACCTGTATCAGGTCTATCTGAGATCTAACAGCAATCAATGGGCCATCTTTTCCCGCCAAATCACCATTCTAAGGACGCGGGACTAATGGGTGGAGTGACAATTCCAGTGGAAAATTGTCGTCTGCTAAATTGATGAAATGGGAAATGTCTGAGTTTGTATTCTGGATGTGTTGGTTTTGCCTACTGGCCGGTAATAACGTGTGGGCTGAATCCACAAAATATGCTCTCTGTCCTCTGGCTAAAGTTGCCCATAAAGAAAGTGACAGAGCAGGGCAAATTCACAGAAAAAAATATTTCAATCAGGTGCAGTAGACTGTTTTAATTCAATAAAATATGTTTCTTTTTTAAAGTTTCTAGTATTAATATTTTAAAATTATGTTCCAACATTAAGAGAGTAGATTAATTTCTTGAAATTAATTGAGATTATTAAGATATAGCTATATGTTTCAAAATATGATTGAAAACATTGATTAAAACGATCTTGATCATTGTAGTAAGGAGTCACAACACACCAACACTAAACAAATATAATGCTTATGAGAGAATGAGACATTATACATCGACACTGAACAAATAGCATACTTGTGTAACAATAAAAACACAACACTTGCGTACAGATAATGAGTTACTTTACACCAATACTGAACAAATACGACGAATACAATATTTGTGTGACTTTTTAAGTAACTTTTCTTTCACCTACACTAAACAGATACAACAAATACAAACAAAGTGCAATTCTTGTGTGAGAGTGATGAGTTACTATACATCTACACTAAACTATTACAATACTCGAGTGAGAATCTTACATGTGGAGACAAGAATATGATGCTTGGACAAACCTCATCATACCCACATAATTACCTATCTGAGAGGGACGGACAAGACAATAAGAGCTCATCATTGTCAGACAGTGGCGCGGTGACTGGCTTATATCCCATCATTGCCCTGCCTGACTACTGCCTGGAGGGTGATTTACATCCGGGGCTGCTCCACACAATAGTGGACAAAACACATCACGTGATATTGTACTCTCACTAACCGACCATTCTTACCTCTACCACTGGAGAGTTAAGGAGGCATTCGGATATTTATCCTGATTTTGTAGAGTGGGTTAGGACACACTATGCCTTGTTGTTGCTTGGGTATTGTCTAAAACGGGGATGGAGTGTGACATATTTTGGTATTCTAAAGATGAATTTGCACAAATCAATACCTGTGATATCACAAAGATCCCTATATCTTTTATCATGTACAATGGTATGGTGCGGTTCTGAACCTATCCCACTCTTTATAAAAACGGTAATCTTCAAACATATTCTTAGCAAGTCTCATAAATAGTAAATGTGTAAAGGTGATACTGCTACCCAGGCAGAGAAGACGGCTCTCGTCAGGCCAGGAATCAAAGGTTGATGACCCATAGATGGCGCTGTCAGTGTTGTCAGCAGCGGAAGAGGACCTCGCTGACTCGCAGGTGACAAGTCATTTCATTATGAATTTAAAGGATATGGTTACTATCATTCTGAGAAATACACAGAATTAAAGATTTCTCACTTTCTCCTTAGTTGTATATTTCTGGGATATATATTGAAAAAGGTTTTGAAATATCTGTGTTAGTTTCGATGGAAAAAACATTTTTATCTTGACCATATAATATCCCTCCTGCTCACCATCCCGGCTTAACAAAGATTTTAATTTCATTTCACCTTTTTCAACAAAAGCCAAATAGTGTTTATCCACAACATTTGAATAAAATGCCACTAATTATATAAAACATAGGCATCAGAGATGCATCAACCCTCAGCCCTGGCAACTTATTGCACAACATTCGCTCCACACAATATTTGTGAACAAAACGTCACTGCACCAAGGCAAACTGATGCAGGGGTAAAAAAACCCATAAAATCTACTTCCTTTGATAGCTTATGTGTGTCAATTATCATGAAACTGTCATAATTTACTCTAGAATTATTGAGATGATGGGCCAGTGACCTTGAAAAGCAGGTTAAGGTCACCGTCCATCAAACTCATCTGGAGTCTTCCCAGATGCTTATGTGTGTCAATTTTCATGAAGCTGCCATTATTTGTTCTTGAGTTATTGCAATGACGTGGATTTGACATGATTGTCCCTGTGACCTTGAAAAGTAGGTGAAGGTCATGTTCCATCAAGGGAAGTCTGAGGTCTTCACCAGATGCTTATGTGTGTCAAGTCTCATAAAGCTGCCATCATTCGTTCTCAAGTTAGAGCAATGATAGGGATTTCACATAATTGTACCTGTGACCTTGAAAAGTAGGTGAAGGTCATGTTTCATAGAAAAATATCTGAGGTCTTCACCAGATGCAAATGGGTGTCAAATCTCATAAAGCTGCCATCATTTGTTCTTGAGTTATTGCGATTCTTGGGATTTCACATAATTGTCTCTGTGACCTCATAAAATAGGTCAAGGTCGCCATCCACCGAACTAGTCTAAGGTTTTCATCAGATGCTTATGCGTGTCAAGTTTCACGAAGCTGCCATCATTTTTTCTCGAGTTATCACGATGACAAGGATGATTTCAAATAATTGTCCCTGTGACCTTGAAAAGTAGGTGAAGGTCATGTTTCATAGAGAAAATTCTGAGGTCTTCACCAGATGCTTATGGGTGTCAAATCTCACAAATCTCATTGGGATTTCACATCATTGTCCCTGTGACCTTGAAAAATAGGTCAAGGTCGCCGTCCATCGAACTCTTCCGAGGTTTTCACCAGATGCTTATGTGTGTCAAGTTTCATGAAGCTGCCATCATTTGTTCTTGAGTTATCGCGATGACAAGGATGTTCGCTACAGACATACATACATACATACATACCCACGCCAGGAGTACTGCAATACCCTCAGCCTGATTACATCAGGGGCTGAGGGTAAAAACCACTATTACAGCACTGTGGTAATCCAGCATAGTTGAGGAATGAATAACAATCGGGATGTGACAGTAGATTGACATACAACCTCCATGATATAGGAATATTGGTTTGTTTGTTTGTTTGTTTGGGGTTTTACATCACTTTGAACATTACTTCAGTCATTTTGTGATGAGACCTACTTGTAACAGATATAGTGCTGCCTCACTGAATTGTCATGTCGCAGATCCTTGACATGACAACCAGCCCTGTAACAAATTTACAAGGACAATGGGTTAACCCTTTAGGCACGGGCCTCAGCTCAAATGGGAAATTGTATCATGACTTCAATCTCGGCACGGCCGGGTATCGAACCCGCAACCTTTGAATCACCCTAGAGGAACTGGTGGTAATAAGCTGGCGCTCTAACAAACTACGCCACGGCCCGTGGCCCTAGGCATATAGGGGTGAAGCATGGTGGCTTAATGATTAGATGTTTGTCTCTCCTACTGACACCCGGGTTGTGAATTAAGATTGGGTAGAGGACTTGTCTTACTGAATGGCATGGCCAGGGTTGGCATCTTCTTATTCAAGACTGTGGTTTGTGTTGTTGTATGTATGTAATAAGGCAAAAGAAAGATCTCCAGTCTCTCTTCGAAATATGTTGGGCATTGAGTCCAGGTGGCAGGCTATAGCCTGAACAATGCTGAAAAAGTCGTTAATACATACTTACAAATAATGCACATGTTTCTAAGCATTCAGCTCGTGCCATATTTCTAATCAATCAATTTGTGCCATGTTTCTAAGCATTCAACTTGTGCCATGTTTCTAAGCATTCAGTTTGTGCCAAGTCTCCAAGCATTCAGTTTGTGCCATGTCTCTAAGCATTCAGCTTGTGCCATGTCTCTAAGCATTCATTTTGTGCCATGACTCTAAGCTTTAGTTTGTGAAGTGTTGTGTGATATTTTTTAGATCGGCTCGATTTTTCGTTTTTATATATCTAAATATCCTTTGTTCTGACCAGTTCCAGCTCAGGTTAATATCTACTTGAATGCAGAGCTTGTTTTGGTAAATGTTTAATACGGGCAGCTTTGTTCCTGCCGCGGTATTCAACTTCCGGTTTTGCGTGGTTTATGGGAACCATGAGGAAGGTGGTGGCGTCCCGCAACTTCCTGAATATCCCTCGTATATTAAGATAAATGTCGCCCTTTGTGTGGCCTATTGATGGAATAATTGCCACTTAATTCTTGTAGGATGCTATCTATTTTTATTCGCCTTTCATTAGTTCTCTATCGGTTTATTGTAAATAGATTGACCCGTCTAATTCTCCTCCAATTAACCCCCTGAACTATATATGACATGTGATAGACTGTGTTCTTTGAGTTATAACACAAGGGTCAAACATGGGATAATTTAGGAAACAAATCGAGGCGTTGACAAAGCTTACTTATTGACAATTCAAGTGTTGCTTATCATTTATTTTTTGTTGTAAATATTCGTATGTTCTGATGATGATGATGATGATGATGATGATGATGATGATGACGATGATGATGATGATGTTGATGATGAAGATGATATATTATAGAAAATTAAATGTGTGGTCCCTTAATATAAAGATAGAAAGTTTGAGCAATTATTTGAGCAATTTGTGTCAAGATGATTAACCAGAAAATATTTGAAAGAAAATCAATTCAGAGCAATTCTTTGAAAGAGAATTGTGGGGCAAATTAACAATTTATGGTACAAGGCTGATTGAGTCTTTACAACAGAAGAGTTCCCTTCCTAATGAGTGTCAAGCCTAATGACGATGGATAATGAGATAAGTAATGAAATATTTGGAACCTAATACTTTGTAATAATATTAAAGACGAATTTGTATTAGGTTCATATAAACCCCAACCTTTCCATCGTCCAGGGGACTATTGTATACAAACAATATCGTTATATAACAATTGCTACATATTCCTTACTTACCTCCAGGTATAAAATCGGCTACCTCTGTTTAGCAGAGTACATTTCCCTTATTTAGCTCTAAATGTTTATAAATTGCTAATAATAATGATAATAATAACATTTATATAGCGCTGATATCAGACATGTCTGTTCATAGAGGTGAATGTATCCCTTAATAACTATTGTCACATATCCCTTAGTAACTATTGTTATATATCCCTTAGTTAGTAACTATTGTTACATATCCCTCAGTTAGTAACTATTGTTACATATCCCTCAGTTAGTAACTATTGTTACATATCCCTCAGTTAGTAACTATTGTTACATATCCCTCAGTTAGTAACTATTGTTACATAACCCTCAGTTAGTAGCTATTGTTATATATCCCTGAGTTAGTAATGATTGTTACATATCCCTTAGTAAATTTTGTTACATATCCCTCAGTTAGTAACTATTAACTATTGTCACATATCTGTTAGTTACTATTGTCACATATCTGTTAGTGCTTATAGCTATACCTATCTCTTATATGCCATTTCCTTTCAATATTTTATCAGTTGATTACCGATGTTTATCACACCATTTGACCTTGTTGGCACATGCAGGTGTCAGAGAATGATCTGATGTGGATATTTTCGAGAGTACAGATGTACTTTAAAGGCTTTGGAAATGGAACCGCAGCTCTGTTGTCGTCCGCAGGTCAGTTGTCGTCGGCTGTATATCTCTTATGTATCCATTAAATCATAACAATTGCTATATATCCCTTATATTTCCATTTAATTCACAACAATTGCTGTATATATCTGTTATAAATTAGGTTTTAACATTTGTAATATATCCCTTGTGCATCCCTCGGATCTTAACAATCGCTACGTATCCCTAGCATTTTGAACATTTGTTATTTATTCTTAATATTTCAAAAAATTGTTATTTATTCCTAATATATCCTTTTATTCAGTAACAATTGCAACATATCTATTTAATTTTTGTTATTTACTCCACATTCCTTTACCATATAACCGTTACTTTTCAATATTTGCAACATTTATTTGAACTTCAACACAGTAAGACCTGTCATCAAGCGAGAGGCTGAAGGTTAGACTGGTTCCCCATCATTAAGTGAGACGCAGGAGGTTAGTCAGGTTCCCCATCATTAGGGCACATCTATGAGGTCATTTAGCTGGAATTATCGCCATTTCTGTATCCTCCCTGGTGTACATCAGCACAAGGCCTCGGCTCACATCACCGTGAACTCGCAGCACATGCCAACTGACAAGCTTACAGCCACCAGGCCACACACGGTGCTAATTCAATCAAACACTCTGTCTCAGCAGGTCATGTGATGCCGCAAACTGTCACATGATGTGTCACGTGGTCAGGCAAGGTCATGTGACTACAGGCGGAGGCTGTCCTCATCTACCATGTAATCTATGTCCCCTGTGAATCACCGTAAGAAGAGCCAGCTTTAGGATTGAAACAAACTTCAAACTTAATTTCTGCAATCATGGATGAAACAATACAGCACAACAATTTACATAAACTGAGCGCTATGTCAATGTTTTCTCGCACACCAACTTTTCAAATTTTATTAGAGTCAACACAATAATTATCCTTGATTGCCACTGAAGGCGGTAAAGGTTACATGCAACTCCAGCCAATAATTCTGCTCTACTCCAAAACTAACCAAGTCCTGAAGGATCAAAACGGGGTGAAAGAGTCAAAAGAATTCCCGTGTTGATTTTTATTAGACCTTTTGGAAAAACAGATAGTATATAGTGTGGTACTGCAGTACAATAACGCGTCATTATCTGCGGCTTGTGTAAGTATTGGCACTATTATAGCCCGGCCTGGCCTGCGAGGGGGCGGTATCTCGGAGTTATGTGTGTTTTGCCTGCCTCTACTCTATATTCCCTATTGCTACAACCAGGCGGTATATTACTCCCAAGGTGAGCATATCTGTCCGGAGTCTAGTCATATAAATCCACCAGCTTTGCTTGACCTCTGAGGTGCTCTGATATGTATATATGAGGTTAGTACCCTGCTCACTCTGAGGCAAACAATGCTGTGTGAAAAGTGAACAATACTTACTTTGGCTTGATCTTTTTATTTTCTTGAGCTGAATGTACTCATAGTCCAGTCAATATATGACAAAAAATGGCCTAACCCGGAACAAATTAGAACAGAAATAAAACTGATAGAAAATGTCTCAGAAGAGCCTAGAGAATAACATAGTAAAAGTCTACCAAAATCTAAGTAGTGGAACAATGTATAATTTGCATAAATCCAAAATGGCCGACACATGGCAGGGCAAATCTTAAAAATTATATAGCTTGACTCATATTTGACATATTTGAGTAATCTTAGAGTCTATTTTATGTTTTTTGGACATGAGAAATCCATTGGGATTCTTTTCAAATAGCTAATACCCATGTTTTGTACTCTTCTTCCCGATTAAAGTTGAATAATAAGTCGAAAATTAGCACTTTGCTTGTATTCTGATTATATCTGTCTGCTTTACACCTTTTCTGAGATATCCTCTACAACACATATTATTTTACAAAAACAAGTTATCAAAAATGATAGAGAACAATTATTTACAATTAGGATTTTTAAAAAGTTTGTGTTTAACGACCCATTGAAATTGGATTTTGCACATCATTGCAAGCTGTGGGTAACTATTAGTGGTGATCATATTGAAGAGTCCACACACACACAGGGAAGCAATTCCCTGCTCTCCTCAAAAAGTGGGGATGGATCTTAAACCTGCTGCCTGACATAGAAACTCAGGTACATGAGACCTTGGTTTTTAGTCTCATCCAAAAATCACCTTCCATTACTGGAATTTTGATGCAAAATGATGGTGCAGTTGGATACCAAGACCTAGCTGCAATGGAACCACTACTACACTTAGATGAGCTGCTTGAACCAATGCTTGGCCAACTGATGCTACTTAAACTTTTGCATCGGCTCCTTTAATGATAGTCTGAGGCAAGAGGCCACTGAATCTGGCAGAAATGAACATGCAGCATCAGGAGAAGACATCTGATCACAGGCTGGATAAATCATGTGACAATGTCATAATGTCATACCTAGGAGTAGGAATAGGGGGGTTGGGGGTTCAGCCCCCTCTTTTCAGTCAAAGTTTAATGCACCACTCAAAATGAATCTGATGATCCAAAAACTTAGACTTGACAGTCTCAGGTAGCAGTCTGAAGACATTCTCCATTTTTGCAACTAAAACTAATCATTGGTCTGCTTGGAGACTGCTCTGGGAGTGTATTATGCATGGATGGCTGAGCCCCCATCTTTTCTCAAACTTAGATTACCACATATAAGGTTCAAAGCTAATGATCTGGTAACTGATCTGCAGAATATTATGTATAGCCATGTCACAAATGTTTTTTGAAGAGCAAATATCTAGTGGTGGTAGGATGGGGGGCTGAGTCCAGCTACTGTAAGAAAATGGATTAAGTATTTGTTGAACTAAAGGTCGAGGTACTTGATGACCGATTTAGAAATTAGCCTCACAGTACAGGAAGTTGAGGTGGGGGAGGGGGGGGCTGGTAAGAGGATTTATTGCATCGCTCAATATAATTTGAAACTGACGACCCAAAATCTCTTGATTTGAAAGTGCCAGGTAGTAGTCTGAAGACAAAGTCCATCTTTGCCAGAGAACCTATTTGAACTCATCATTGGTCTGCTTGATGACTGCTTAGATAAAAGAAACAATACCTACTAGTTCTCCTGGCATAAGGGTTCTTTGTCCAACCAGATGGACAGTAAAGGCAGATGCTATTAACAATGCCATTATGAATTTTGAAGTTTTAAATGAAGTCTGGGAAGAAGCTTTAGATTATGTTAGAGATTCTAAAATGTGCTGTAGAATTATGTACGTGTGTTAGATGTGTACATGAGATATTTTAACTTTATTGTTGGTGCCTTATTGGCAGAAAACATTCTGACACAGTTATAATCCTAGTAAAATCCGTCCATCCGTGTCTGCAGCTGAAGGAAAGAGAATGACTGGACCAACAATTGTAACACTCAAAACAAAGGACAGACACAGAAGTTGATAAATTTTGGAACAAAGTGAATAATAAATGTAATGTGTTTGGGGTAACTGGTCCCCAGCTCTTGAGATGAAAATCTACACCTAGATATTTGGACAGTGGATTATTAGGGCCTACATATCACCACAGGTACATTACAGAAAAGTCTTATTATGAAAAGCTGTAGATCTCATAATCAATTCAAAGGATGATAGATTTGATCAGCCAGGTTATAAAGTGTATATCAATTTGGAAAATTCATTGCTCAATATTGCTGCAGTTTGAATTATTCTAAATTTGTCATCCTCTGAATTATCCTGCTTTGGGTTTAAATAAAAATCATGCAGGATATTTCACAGTCTGTTCCTTGTTTTGGCCTGCCTAGAAGTGATTTTTCTGCTTGTCACCTATTTGGAATATCTGAGGAAGTGACTTGCCTGTGCAGGTCATTAAAATATATTCTAACTTTGACAGTCTTCATCAAACTGTTCACAAATAGTAACAACACTTCTGTCAAAGACTTTTGTTCTAACTGGTATTAATGCATACTCTTTTTTTTCTTTCCACCATAAAGGTCACCTAATCTTCAGAATATACAACGTATTTCATAGCAGAATGAAATACATTACAAGAAACACTACATAAGCTATTTATTTCCTTATCAGGGCCTTAAAATAACTGCTTTACACCAACAGCAAGGGCATGATGTTATTTCAGTGTGCAGGGAACCTTTAATCATACAAAAAAACCTGAATGTATGCATAAAATAGGATGAAACGTCAATGAGAGGCGGCCATTTTGAATTTATGCAAATTAGGTGGTGTTCCACTGAGTTGATTTTGGTAGACTTTTTATATGTTCATCTGGGTTACATTCTGAGACAAATAACACCAAAATGGTTTCTGTTCTAATTTGTTCCGGGTCATTTCATATTTTGACTGGACTATCAGTGATGGAATCAAGGAAACGTGCAATAGGACTATGTGTATACATATAATAATAAATATACATACACATGCTACAGCTAGAGTGGCAAATGTTGTTGTATATACATATACGTACATGTATATATATACACACAAACACAAAATTGATTTCTTTTTTAATTTCACATCTCAATTTCCCTGTATAACAGCCCTCAAGTCCGTTGTCTATTTTGTTCTCAGTGTCCCAACGCAAAAAGACAGAAACACTTCCGGGTCATTGTGTCAGCGAGGAGCCCGGCTGAGGGTCACGTGATTACAAGGGGGTCACTACGGTTGTGATGACATCTGATTTCTTCCAGCTCCCTATAATCCATATTTATGGTGTGTGAATGTCACATAAATGACCTTTAACCTTGACTTATGGGACTGTGATGGCTCAATTCTCTGCTCATTATTCAGAGGTGACAACTCGGAATGGCTCGTTATTCGTTCCGAAAGGGCAATTAGGATTTTACTATCTGGATCAAGGCATTCCGTTTCCCTATACATTTGTTCCAATTGATGTCGATGTTCCTATTTCTGACAAAGTAAACTGTACGCCAAATTGCTAACATAATGATAAACAGATCTACACAACGCTACAGTACCCATATGACCGTTGTGCTGAATATTATATGCAATTCATTGCTGACTTGTACCAACAAATTATTTTCTTTCAAAACAATGGCCTACATTCAGATTAGATATACGCACGTCCAGCCTAGTTTCAGATTTCATGTGTTTAGAGTAAAAACAAAGAGTTCTAACACTATATCATAATCCATATAAAGGAGTATGAAGGAATGATAATGATACAACAGGGAAGTGTGAACTAGGTGTAGGAGTTAATGAAGTATTTATAAAAAAAACTATATTGCAAGGACAGTTTAGGCAAACAGTTTACAGATGAAGTGCAAATTGTGCATTTTTCTTTACAAACGCTTGAATATGAATTGTATTTTTGATATTTTCGGTATAATTCATGTAGGCTGTTAGACAATAGCCTGCCACTGGGACTCAATACCCTTTAACTTTCTTAGTGTGACTTGGAATCTTTCTTTTAAACATTGCACTGGAAGAAAAAAAGAATAATAGAACAATAGAACAGAAGAAACTAAATGATAAAATCTTCATGATGTAGTTATATTTCAGCAATATGACATATAGAATTGATTTGTTTTTTGCAAACAAAGAAAAGTTAGAAAATAATGACTTTATACAGAAAAAGATTTTACAAATGTTAATTTTTTACTGTTTGACTGGGTGACAGGGATTTGTTTTCAACACCATTTGAAGTTGCCAGAGCGTGAAAGATGTGTGAAAGTGCCCGTATGCCACCTTTTTTCCGACCACTATAAAGCCTTCATGAAATCACGGAGGTCACAGACAATTTCATAGAGATTTGAGGGATGTTTTGATAATATGTTGTCAAAAAACTGGTATAAAAACAATCTCTCCAAAAGACCCAGATACACTTGCCATGATAATTGTGTTTCACTGAAAGTGCCTAGTACTGTGGTGCACTCAGGTAACCAATATTGGGGTTTGTAAGGGTTTTAAGCCTATACTAATAGACAAACACTAATCGATAAACAGGCCCTGTAAGCCAAATCACACCAGTGTCCCAATCAGAAGGTGCCCCATTGAAAGCAAACCATTACCAAGCAAGTGTTTTCACCAGATCACTGGTCAGCTAAACAAAGTTTGTTAACAAAGTGTTCAATGGATGAATTGGCAGGGGACTTATCTACTTCAAATGGCAAAGAAGTTTGCGTAGGGGTAATATGATGGGTAATATCATTTGATCCCAAGGTTTAGGACATAAACATGTATATTATGTGAGGAAAAGGGCTTGAAAAACTTAATTCATGAAAGCTTTAAGGCGTTCATAGTCTTGGCGTCCATGTGACCTTATTGTCCAGTAATAAACATGCACAACAAATAACACCGTATACCAGACACCATCTGCTATATAAACTGGAGACACCGCTTATATCTAAATCACCTGTGTGTCATAATGCATGTGTCCTGTAATTTCCTTTTATAAGAAGTAGCTAGCTATAGAATCAAAATATGTGATTAAACAAATGTACTTTATCAACCACATTTTCAACTTTATTTGCTCTATTTAGGACAAATTCATTAAAGTATGGAGAAATTATGAAAATATTGTAAAGAATATTCATCCCCCCAGACTGGCAAGTGACCTGGCTTCTATCTTGGAGTTTATACCTCAGTGATGCGCGTATCGACGAGATTTCCAATGAATACGAGCATGCCAAGTATTTCGTAATGTATTGATTATACATAGAGGGCTGCAACCAGTCTATGGCTGTACGCACCATTTTCGGGTCACGTGACGAGGTCAAATGAGGTGCGCTTTGTTTACAAAACGTTTTTAATGATAAATATCTTGTTTCATGTATCATTTTTTAAGAAATACAGTAGTTGTCTGAGGTATAAAAACAAAACATGCCTCGTCGGGTCAGCTGGGTGAGCGGATTCAGTGAGTTGGTGAATCCACTCACCCAGCTTCCCCGACTCGGTATGTTTTGTTATAATAATGAATAGAGTTGTGACGTTGTGGCTTGTGTGCATGACGTCATAGCAACCCATTGTGACAAACAATGGGATACATTGTAACAAACAATGGGATAGTTTCTCTTTGAAGTGATGTGCGTGACCGCCAATATTTGAGCTATTTTTGAGTTTTTGAATTTGAAAGAAAGAATCATCATTTCATAATGAATAGGTTTTGAGTAATCTTATAGTGAAATTTTGGATATTTTTAACTGAATAGGCTATTCCTGACAAGCCCTTTAAGTTCATATGTACATAGACATTTTTCAAGAACTACAAAGCCTATAGGAAAAATATCTTTAGATATAGAAGGATGAGATTTTCACAATTTGAATAGTATTTTATAAAAAAAAAAGCCATAGTTGTTTATCAATATTTTTTTAAACCAATATACAATTTTTGTAAAAAAGAATTGTTTCTTTCAAAAACAACAAGCTTTTTTTGTGAGAATATCAGATTTTTGGGGGGTAAAAATGTTGCGTCAATGTGAAATCACCTTGATGGGCAAATGCTATGTGGATGAATGCAACGCATATATTGGCAGATTTGAAAATTATATCAGAAGAAAGATTGTTTTCAAGGTAAAAAAATGATACATTGTATAGGCCTGCCAATGAATGCGTTGCTAGTGTAAACTAAATGTGAACGTTGTGCTAGTTGACAGAATTGTGTGATATATCAAGTAAATCAATGCATTTGTATTGAACTCTTTGCAGCTTGGGCGGGTGGTGTGGAAATCTCTGACATGGATAGTTTCTAAAACTTTGTAGAATTGTCTATACTTTGAATAGAGAAATAAAATTTATATCTCTATAATCAGTGGAGAAAGTAGAACATTTCACTCCCGATATGTTTTGCTCTAAATACTGTCTATGATGAGTCAAAATTGTCACAAATTTGAATAAAGTCAGGTTCTTCTAGTTTCCGGCTCATAAGGCGTCATAAGACACAATGGTTTGGCGGTAACGCACATTGCACCTTTGATCTCATGGCGTCACAACTCCATTCATTGTACTCCAAGCTTCTATCAAGTAAAAAAAACCATTTATTAATGTCATTATTGTAAAGAACTGATGTGGTGGCCTACTTTATATAATAAACAGAGAAGGACTGCCTCATGTTAGGCTATGATTTGAACACGTCCCATTTGTATTGATTAAGGTGTATATATCCATCTATGGGTATTAAGGCCAGCCTCCCAACTATTCTTTATTGCTGAGATCAAACAGCAGTTTTCCTTTATCACATTGTTTGTGATAGAGCAGCAATCGATCACGTTAACAAGAGGACAATCACATCCGGGTAATCAGCAGAGATAAATGAACAGCGTGGCCATTTATTATGAAACTCTCTAATAGATAGATATAGTTTAACCCTTGGCCTGTGACCGTACATGATGACCTTACTTGATATGAGCATATTTGAAAATACTCAAAGGTTTAAATTTATTGTTAACTAACAAAACTATTCTGTATGGAGAGTACGGTAAATATTTTTCATTTTCACGTATGTGCATAAAAAGTCAAACCTAACATGTGGGCTCTTAAGGTCTCTTAGCAGAGTACAATGAGAATGAGGTAATTTACAGCTGTTGCCATCAAGCATCATTTCTCAGTACTTGATACTAATACAATAGCAAGCAGAAAGACAGATTGTTGTGTCAGTGGAATCCATTGAGCGTCTGTTGAAGGAGGTGTTTCCCTCACACATTACATCTGAGGAGGCAACTTCCTGTCAACTCAAAAGTGCTGTGTCATCACTTAATGTTGATATGAAACCATGTCTTCCTTAAAGGCGGGATATAAAGCTAAGAGTCGTGTGTACATACTGCACATTTATACACTTATCCTACATCAACTTTGAGGTTTTTCACACAAATAAAAAGAACACACATTTCAGTTAGATCAATTTTATACATCAGTGAAGGATGATTTTAAAACCCTACCTTTACATTGAGTATAAACTGATTTATCACTTAAATTAAGTTATGAATTAAAAAGAAGACAAGATATATATATACATCATATATGTTAACCATGCTTCAATTCAACGTTACTATTAAAACTATAACCGCAAAATCTAAAAGATCATAAATTCACTGGAGAAGTATCTTATATCAAGAACATGTAGAAGTAAGAGCTAATATTAAACATTAACAGCAACAAAATGTTAGTATGTATCCAAAGTGTTAGATATCATTTCATTTTAGTTCACCTAAATTAGGTTTTAATTTACAATGTAAAACAAGTATGGTTTGAGTTTTATATTTGCTTTACGAGGCATACAAACCTAACTGATTTGAATTGTAAATATATTTTGCAGATATAAATAATATATTTCGAAAACTAACAAAACCATTAAAATTGATAAAAAGCATATTTTTTTACAATCAGCGTGAACGTGATTTAAATCAATGATGGCATTTGTTCATAACACTATTTGATATGATTTAGATTATTTATGATTCTTTTAGAGTCTGAATAATAAAAATTGCGAATTATTATGTTTTTCTACACACCTTTTCATTAAATGTTGGGCCCTTAAGAGATTTTGAAGCATTCACTGCTTGGATAGAATTGTCACAACTGATTGCTGCTTCATACAGTTCAATGTCTATTCTACACAGTGTTGGACAACAGCTTTACCTAACTGTATTTGGAATAATTCAAACTTTTCAAAAAGGAAATGCTAGTTATTTACAGATTATTTAATAGTCATGCATTTCTCTTCATCAAAAAGTAACATTTATTTGTTTTATTTTCTTTAGAATCATTAATATCATTGGGATTTATGATACGACGCCTCAGATTTTGACAAATATATTTTCTTATATGAACAACTATGATACCTTTGTATACAAAAAACACACAAATTCTTCATGTAGTTTTAAGGTTCTTTTCATATTTGCAGAAAAAAACACTTGCATCTTAACAACAAAAGACTATTTTGAAAGATACTGAGTGCAATTAGCCATAAAGCAGTGGATATGAGACATCTGCCTGACTCGTCATGATAGATATCAGTGTGAGTATCACGTGACAGTATCACGTGACAGGAAGAGATGGCATGTGGAGTATGACATTCTTTAACTTACCATCTATCTCCCATGACAAGAGCAAGGACCCACATCACTCTGCCATTCATCAAGACATCTTAGATGGGTGTCTGTGTGAATCTCACCCACTTACTCCATAAAAGGCAGTCCCACAAATGTGACTGATGCATCATGGGAGACTCAAACAGACACTTTCCTGGTTTTCCTGGTTTAATATATATATATATATATATATATATATATATATATATATATATATATATATATATATATATATATATATATATATAGGTTAGTACCCTGCTCACAAAATAATTTTCTATAAATATGGAATGTTAGTGTTTTTTAGAATAAATCCTTTAACATTTGGGTAATAGAATTTACAGCTTTGCTAAAGCTATCTCCTGTGATTCTGACCGTAACATAATAGATGTGAATGCTTTCGCCGCTCTCCCATATTGAACTTTTTAATCCCCTCCGCTTTTCTAATACCAATGACATTCCTATCAATGTTTAGTATTTTCTCTGAAGGAAATAACAAGTTGTGAAACTGAAGATTCCCTTTCCATACATCCGGGAGTTTCAGTTTTGATTCCTTGCCTTGATGAAAACAATTAACCATATAATATAACTATGATAACAGCTGAATTAAGCTTCACTGTATCCAAAAGAAACATTCAAATACATTGATAAGAAAGTATGGAGTTATTATTAAACTAGAAATTATGATTTTCAAGGAGTTAAATTACAATTGTTTTTGACGGTGAATATGGTTGAATACTATGTGGCTTGGGTAGAATGGGCAATTTGGGCGTAACCATTTACAGATGTGTTGTGAAAACCAGCCATCATGTTCAGCAAATGAAGTTAAACAGATTTTTATTGTTTAAACAATCAGCAAGAAAAAGCTTCATAATATACTAAAAACTTGGTATTCCATAAAATAGTGATACATACATCTCGTTCATTCATGCAATAACATCCAAACCCATGTTAATTATTCAGAAACATAAAATAGACAAATTTTACACAAACATTTCTACAAGTGCAAAATTAATTGTTATAACTTGAGAATGTTAATAAATAATTGGACCCCTAGGACATAATAGAAAATTTTTAAAACCCAATAAATAGTGTACTCACATCTGCAAGAAACATCGATTATTACTCCTGGACGAGAAGGGGAACCATTTATGTATTTATCATGCCTAGACACATTTTAGCTAAGTGGAATTCTGATCACATACTTATGCTTATTTACAAGGTTTGAGACCCATAAGTCTTGGCGTTATGTTTACGGGAGCCTCGTTTTCAATGAGACGACAACATAAAGCTGCGCATGTCACAAGTGTCGTCCATTATATGCCACTTTGTAAAATCCCAGACATCCAACAACATTTCACCATCAACCCCCTCACAACTTCATCAGCGTGTTGCTCAAATTGTACTCAAAGATGAAGGTTTCTATCATGGAGTGGTCACGTGATTATACTTAGTGATCAATCAAGTGCTGCGTCAAGGTCATGTGATCATCTCAAGTGACCAATCAAGGACACTTCAACCAACCTGTCCAGATATTTCATTACTTTGACAGGCACCTTGCCATTTATGTAAAGCATTGCGATTTAGTGCACTTTGTGTAATCCGTCAAGAAAAGAAAAAAAAAACATAACAGAAATTACTGGAAAATTCATTTGGAGTGGTGAAAACAATTTCACAGTTACTGTTTGACAGCTGCCTTTTTATGTGTACATTTCTGCAGTGCTTTTACCACCAATGATTACAGGCGCGCCTGAACCAGATCACAAGAACACAAGGCACATTTCTGTGAGATGTTGCGCTCTCTCTGCAGTTTACAGTTTAATGCCACGGATGTTACAAAACTCAAAGGAAAGACAATGACTTTGTAGATGTATGAATTACAGAGACAGTTGCAGTGAACTCACGAATAGAGACAACGTGAGAGTTCAGTGACATGCGCACATGAGAGAGGACTCTGTCACCCGCTCACCCCAATTAAACACGCAGCATGACTCACATGCACTCACAGGTTCCATTTTCCCACTTCATTTCATGCTCTTTTCGCTCGCGTTTGTTTTGCCTTTAGGGCTAGATGTTCGAGGTTTCAAGGTGATTAAGCCGTAAGTCAATGGAGCCTACCCCGATTATCGGTTCATGGCGGCCATGTTTTGGCTGATTAATTCTGATTACACCGTCAGATGTCGCTTTTGTTTGAGAAGTGATTTGTGAGTGCGTAGTAGAGTAAGAAGATTGGGATTTTGCAAACTTACACGAGCTTGATTTTTTAAAATCAACACTTGTTCTACCTTTCTTGATTTTATCGAAAATAGAATGACTTTGTTAACTTGTAGACAATCTCATTATCTTAGATACAATTTCACAATTAAAAAAAAAATCTGACATTTAATGCTATGTGGAATTCCTAAATGCTGGTACAAAAGTTACAAACATCACTTAATAAGACTGGTTAGTTTAATGAACATCAATTAGTTGTTGCGCCCCAAATAGATCTTGATATGATATTTTATCTACTTACGGCCACATTGGTTTTGGCAATTTCACAGCTTAGCTTCATCTACAACAAATGATTTTCCAAGGGTGAATGCTTTCACTGCACTCCTCTCTTTAACTTTTTAATCCCCCATGACTGTTCCTGACTCCAGTGTTTCACCTCCAAGGTCAGATATAATGGCCTATAGAAAAAAGAATATATCATGATACACTCTATCTACCTTGACATTTCACAAGTATGATTTGGCCTTCTCACTGGTAAATCACACAAAGAGTGAACATCTTTATCACTTTATCAAGTTATTTTATAAAGGGATATTCAGTAATTTTACACAGTAGCCTAAGTTAAATTTATAGACTAAAATTTTCCAAAAAATATGTTTGTCTTAAATGATATCAATTGTAATGCAAATAGATCAAAAGAAACATATCTATAACTCATTTCGAACTATTTTTTAGTTGATTCTCTGTAGAAAGGTAAGTAAGATTAGCATGTAATCATTTATATTGAATATGAGGTGTACATAATGTCCAGACACATTTTATATATTTAACTTAAACTCATAAAACAGAAAATTGCAATAAGCCAAAGAAAGTCAGTTACTGGAGTGATGCATATTTTTCTGGAGAAGTCATATAGAAAGTAGTCTGGTAGGATGTTAGTTTCATAGGGAGAACTGTCATGACTCGAGTACTCAACGAGTTCACTCATAACAGAAATCAAGATGGCCAAATGCTGGTTGCGAATGTGCTTGATTTCTCTTAAGGGAAGTACACGGCATGGTAATGATTTTACGACCCAACAAAATCGAAGAAAATTATACTATTAATTAGCATCTACAAGTTTACATCTACAAGTTTACTAAACAAAACCAATTGGCATCCCGTCGAGAGTGCAAGAGTGCTAAGGGGTGCAGCTGGTCCATGCTTCCAATCCTTCCAATCACCTTCCAATCTACACAGAACTGTTAATTTCTGCAAAACTGATGGGAGGTTGAAATTATCTTAATTCATCTTCAAAACCCTTTAATTTGGTATATGAACGATTTTTTTTCATTCACGACTTTAGTAGAACTCGACTATCAATCAAACAATTATGTTCCCTTTTAATCAACATTAGATGTTAGTCCTGTCTGAAAATATTTCTTTATTTTTTCTTGATCCCCGCATCGTTTTGCCATTGTTTTCGAGTTTGCGCAAAGAGGCGAAAGTGGGTCAGTTTATTCACGGAAGTGACAGCGACAAAAAGAAGCTCCACAACACAGTGGTGCTTCTCATGTCATATGAAGTTTCTCTTTTTGCTTAAACTCCCGGATTAAGCAAGCGGAACCTCAAGAGAAAAGACCAAACGTTGAAAGGAAAGTCTTTTGTATGGAACCATCGTGGGGGATTAAAATGTTGAACAGGGAGAGCAGCAAATGGATTTGCATCTTTTGAAACAATATTCCACTAATTTACGGCCATCTTTTTTGGTACTTTCACAGCTTGGCTACAACTATCACAAGTGCTTTCACCGTCCTACCCTTTTCAACTTTTGATCCCCTCGACTGTTTCTTACTCCGATGTTTCACCTCCAAAATCAAGTCTATTCACTTATGGGAAAAACACGTCATGTTTATTTGATTAGAGAGAGATCAGAGGTTAAATATTGATCAACAACATGGTAATCCATTTGCGTACACTACATTTAATCTTGATGTCCTGCAGTTCAAATATATAAAGAGAGATATAAAAACCTTCATATGAAGTCTTGCAGGGAAAAAAGTCCCATCAGATAAAGTTGTAGCGTGTCTCAAGGGTTAGTTTAGCCACAGACATTTCAAGCACCGCATTACTGAAGCTCCATATTGACCAATGGAATAATGTCTGAGTCTCCACTGCTGAATGAGTCTTCAGGCTTTGACGCGGCCATTTTGTCTAATTTCTTTTGCCCACTGCTGGTTTCTTATTTTGTTTTTGTTTTTTGTTTTCTTTGGTCAAATTAAGACATCTCAAAAGTTCGCGAATTGGCCAATTGAGAATAGGGGATTCGGGAATAACAGATTGTTAATTCTTGTGGGTAACAAGCCGGGAATCTTGTCTGCATAAGTGTGGCATTGTTGACCACCAGAGGGCACAGCTTGTTAAACCGTCTGAGAAGGCCAAACTGGTCGATTTGGCCATTAGGTTGACATTGCCCAATAAGCCTCGGATAGGCAGGTGTTCTTGTCACCACAATCAACAGCCCCTCCTTGTTTATAGTTCCTGTTTTTAATGCATTCACGCCTTTTTATTGGATTTTGTTTTTCCATTGCTCTACTTGGAACAATGTCACTATATTTTGTTTGATTCCATTTTCATTAACATTTACACTTTTCAGAGATGTCTCTGATATTATCTTTGTTTCTTTTTTCTTTTTTTTAAACATACCACTCTTTCATTTAAAAAAACTAATAATAATTTAGGATAACGCCAAAACCAAATCATTTGTCATAATCTTTATATATGCATTGAAATAGCTAAAAACCGGTAACATCATTTCATGAGAGCAGTTTATAAAATGACATTAACAATATAAATGAGATCCGAAAAAAACGACATAGGAGGAAATCAACCCAATAAATAAACGATACAGGAAAGATGATCACGAGGAAATCAACCCAATAAATAAACGATACAGGAAAGATGATCACGAGGAAATCAACCCAATAAATAAACGATACAGGAAAGATGATCACGAGGAAATCAACCCAATAAATAAACGATATAGGAAAGATGGTCATGAAATCAAATGTTCATATGTAAATGGAAAAAAGCAAAGTATATATTTTCATTTTTGATATTTGTTTTACCCAATTCCAGCAAATGTAAGTGTGTGTGTATATATATATATATATATATATATATATATATATATATATATATATATATATATATATATATATATATATATATATATAAATATATATATATATATATATATATATATATATATATATATATATATATATATATATATATATATATATAAATATATATATATATATATATATATATATATATATTTTTGCTGGAAGTGGGTAGTGTTCTACAAAATACAAATATGATAAGTATTTCTGGTTAATTAATTCTATCATATGAATGATTTTAATCAAATTGCCAATCCATAGGATTGCGGATCTCCATCTCCGGAACTGTACAACTTTACCGGAACCAGAATAACTCCTTTATATTTTATCATTGGTCGGAAAGATTGGCAGAGGGCCTATACAAACGTTGCCATTAATGAAAATTGCATGAAAAACCTCAATAATTTCATATTTCATGAGAATATGAGCATAAGAGATTAAAGCATAAACATGGAATAGACATGGCAGACAATGGTTGATTGATGAAGATGTGAGATCGTGTAATAATGTGTAAGAATTATAGACGGTGTGATGCTAGGCTTGTTTTCACCATGGCTTATAATGATAATAATAATATATTCTAAATATGATGGACTATCTCGGTGTAAGTTGTATGCTGTGTGGTGCTAGGCTTGTTTAACCATGGCTTATAATGATAATAGTTAAGCTTTTTAAGTGAAAACATTCTCTATTCGTTGGTCATTTGAGAACTCAAAGCATCTGTGACAAAAAATATAACATTTTGATGTATTATCATGTTATTTTTAGTCCGGCATTCCAAAGACCCGACCTTATTTGCTTTGTCTGCAGAGTTCTGAGCGCAGTTCTAGTATTCCTTTGAGTCAATTCTTGTTCACTTTAAGAAAACAAGCATCTCCGGGACACTGCCGCCCCGGCTGACTCAATCACCCAGCCACTGACTTTACTCCCTGGTGTCTTCATCTTAGTACAAAAGGCGATTTCCTCATCGTTGACCGAGACTTAGCGGAACAAGGAAAAGCGCTCACGCCAAGAATACAGTCACATCGGGGTCACGTGACCTGTCACGTGACCTGTCACGTGACCTTTGCTTGTTGGGAGAAAACTGGATTACCCTTAGCACAAGGAGTGTCACGTGTGAGCCTCCCGTGGCAGATTATTTTTGACATTTTCATCTATCATGGCCGGTTTGTAAAGCGGGTCTGGCAGATGAAGCCACAGTAGGTGTCATGGCGGAATGTCACGTGACAGACTCACGTGATAGCAAATATTACGGCTCCATTGTGTTATCCTTTCATAGAGAAAAATATCTACTATTTTTTTGTTACATGGTTTTTTTTTTTAGGTGATGAGTACAAACATTTTTGAAGGAATACTTACACATTTATTCATTTTCACACTAAAAATCCAAACCCATACTCTCCAAGGAATTCTGGATAATATACACTTGTTTGCAGACAGTACTTTTACGATGTTCTGAGACATTGCTTCAGGGACATGTTCACATGTTCAGGTCATATTACACTGATGTAATCCAATTATTGAATAAATTTGTCTCCAAATCAACACCAACCAATGTATTTTTCAGGATCTTGCTCTATGTGAAATGAGATAAAGAACAGTTGCAGTGTTGACTGCTATGAAAACACCTCGTTGCTTTCCATTATAAGCACTCATATCAGACAAAGAAACAGTATTCTTTCTTCTCAACTCTCCTTCATGGGGGAAACGTTGAACTACCACATATTTACCTTCCATTTAGGACAACAAAAGAGCAACATCCAGTCAAAACACATCAGGATAAGATAGAGAATACAGGGTTTAATATAGAGTGTATTGTAGAGTATCACTGTAAAGGGGCGGGTATTTTAGTTGTAGACTGGGACAAGAGGAATTGTCATAAAATTATGTATACATTTTAGTACAATAAAATAATTTGAGTTTGAATTTGAGTTTGAATTTGAGTTTGAATTTGAGTTTGAATTTGAGTTTGAATTTGAGTTTGAATTTGAGTTTGAATTTGAGTTTGAATTTGAGTTTGAATTTGAGTTTGAATTTGAGTTTGAATTTGAGTTTGAATTTGAGTTTGAATTTGAGTTTGAATTTGAGTTTGAATTAGAGTTTGAATTAGAGTTTGAATTAGAGTTTGAATTTGAGTTTGAATTTGAGTTTGAATTTGAGTTTGAATTTGAGTTTGAATTTGAGTTTGAATTTGAATTTGAATTTGAATTTGAGTTTGAATTTGAGTTTGAATTTGAGTTTGAATTTGAGTTTGAATTTGAGTTTGAATTTGAGTTTGAATTTGAGTTTGAATTTGAGTTTGAATTTGAGTTTGAATTTGAGTTTGAATTTGAGTTTGAATTTGAGTTTGAATTTGAGTTTGAATTTGAGTTTGAATTTGAATTTGAATTTGAGTTCGAGTTTGAATTCGAGTTTGAATTCGAGTTTGAAGTTGAGTTTGAAGTTGAGTTTGAAGTTGAGTTTGAAGTTGAGTTTGAAGTTGAGTTTGAAGTTGAGTTTGTATTGATACAGTGCAATAGCCACGCTAGCCTGAGATGTGAGAGTGTAATTACTGGTGTTTTTCAAGCATGTGATTCTGTCACATCCGGGCCACGTGTAGGTGACAATCCATCAGATCACATTACAGCCTCATTATGAGAACGTGACTTCAACGTGACTTGACGCTGGAGCTGACAAAATCAGATAATTTTTTGTCACGCATCGGGCACAGCATCAAGTCAAACTTCATTTCAGTTATCCTGCACCGCAGCATCGCCAGCGCCAGCGCAGGGCTTATGAGGAATGCATTGGACACATCGCAATGCGAATCAAAGCCTTCTGGAAATTTGGTGAACACATGGAAATTCTTCTGGAAACTTTAATGAGCACATGGCAATGTGAACCGAAATATTTTAGCAAAGATCATGGCACGGAACCCGGAGGACAAATATCACACATAAGGGTCAAGCAAAGCCGTCTGGGAAAGTCATTATAAAGATATGATATATATTAAAGATTCTGTCATAAACAATGTCATCCAAGGGCTTCTGGAGAAATCCATTGTGCATATGTCAATGTGAACCTAAGCTTTTGGGGAAAATCATTTTTGCATCATGGACAATTTTTGCATTATGGACATTAAATACATAAAGATCTTGTGGTAAAAATCATTGTGCACAAAGCGAAACCAACCAAATCCTTCTTAGAAATACTATTAAGCACATAACTATGTAAACAATATCACCAATGACCCATATATCAACCAAACCCTATGAAAACCAAGACATATGACACATGAAAAATGCCCCATTTATGTTATGCTTATCATTTGTCATTTTTCATCTTTGCTACAAGCATCAATCTTGCTTCCAACATCACTCATCGCTTTTATAAAATGGGCGATACATTTTGAGAAGATTCTGTCATATTTGACTGGGCGTTAAGATGAAGTTTGGAGTATGATGAAGCTTTCTATCCCGCCTGACTCTTCTGTGGTGATCATTGGCAGTGTCTCTATCATATAGCACAGGGATCAAGCGCTGATGATGTGTGCTGGGTTAGTTATGGCAGTGTCCGCTTCATTATGCTTAATACACCGCATCCCAAACAGGCAGATCTCCATCTTCAGGACTCATCATGAGTTCATAAATGTTACATTATCCTGCCTTGATGGCAACAATATTTTCAATTATTCTCTGATCCCTCAAGCGATTCCCTTCCCTTTCACATCACACAGAGTACGGCCACAAACCCTGGGCTGTTCCATATGTCCAGAAACTTTACTTTTTCTAGGTCTGGATATGTGTCTATTCCGGACAAAAATAAAGGTTACCAGACATTTTTTTTCATGTTCCTCAAAGAAAATTCAATGGCAATGAAAACCAGATTTGTTATATTCCATAATTAGATAAAATGTGGTCGTATAAAGAAGGTAATGTTTTGACCTTGGCAAAAGCTTTTCTGAATATTTTGTAATAGCAAATTATTTATTATTACGTGGGAAATCTAACTAAATGAAGAAGAATTTTATTTTAATTGATGAAATCATTTCCCATTCAAGCAAAGTTATGACCTTGATCTTTGACATTTTGAATGGTTTCATTTCTTCATAGTCTTATACAAATATTTGTATTATATTGGATTTTTTTATTATTCTCAATGTGCAATATGTCCATTTTCTTGTGATCAAAATATATAATTATGGAAGTTCCCTGTGGTTTTTAATGCGTCATTTTATTAAGCTTTGGATCTTTCTTACAGTGTGACAATCTAGAATTTTAGGTTTAGTGACCTCATGACCTTTGAACTGCATTTCTCATATCATATATAGAATGTCTGTACTTTTCATAATTAACATAAAACATTTTCGATGTTAAAACATAAAGCCATAGTCTGAAAAACATATTTTTTTGTAGATTAGGATTATGAAAATTTTGAAAAAGATCGTTGAATCCCATATCATTAAAATTGATTGTTCGTGAAAGTTGAAACCTTGCTGGCACATTTGATACCAACAATGATCTGTGGAATTATAAACGGTTTTACTGTGCAATGAAAATCCATTTCTAGCAGCCTTTTCGATTTGGTCTGCCACTCTTACATGTAATCAGTGAAATTAGAATTGATTTTATTGCATTCATCTGAGGCTAATGCTTGGTCATACATTTATGTCATGTCATGGTTAACGGATAACACTTTCATTATTTCAATGGAAAATACTAAAGATATCTTGTGAAAAATTGTGGAGGTCTCAAGCATTAAATTGATTTGTGCAGCATAATGCAAGCAAAAGATAATAAATACAGGAATTATCCCGCAAAGAAACATGAATCAAGGTCCATTAAACTTATTTCTCATAACTTTCAGGATTATGTATTCAGGTTTCCACCAGCTTTCAATTTTGAGAATCTGACAAATGTAAATTGTAGCTATCATATCATATATCGTGACAATATAAAGCCACACACCTGCAGAAACCATTCATTGATATTTCTAGTCCAACACATAATATGAGCTAATCTGAAAGCAATATTGCTCTAGCAATTGGAACATGTTTGTATTTTTTTCATATTTTAATCTGTAGGTTTAAAAAAAATAATAATAATAAAAGGAAATAAAGTTTCAAACCTGATTATAAACATAAAATAACAATTTAGAATCCTGATAGCACAATATTCATGAAAATATATATTTCAACTATATGTCTGCTTCTGAGTGATGCATTTGTCAATTATACAAAAACCGTTACCTTGACAACCACGCATGACTTGTGAGAACTACATGTCATGAATAAGAGTTAAACAAGAAAGTCTTTAAACAAAGAAAGAATTTGTATATGAATTTGTGACTGTCTGAAACTGTCAGTTGAAACTCGGACATTTTTAACACAGTCAAACATCTAGCATACCTTGCTGTACTAATTGCAATTGAGCTGAATGTTGTGTCTCACACCTCCATCTTTAAATTGGGATGGTGACGTATACACATCAGCCCTCGTCGTCTCTGATCAATATAGTATACAGTATGTTATAATATAGTCTTTATTACTGTCGCCCTATATATTTATTACTGCTCTAAGAGCTGTATACAAAAATATTTAACAAAATATCTTTTGAATGCATGGTATTTAGTAAAGAGGTCAAATGATAAGACGCCCTGTTTGTTCCTTGCAAAGAATTTTACTTGGGCATTTTGCCATAATAACTGTATATATAGAGAGTGTGTTCATTAAAAGGACAGGCTGTTGAGCTAATTAACTCGGAAGGGCTAATTAGATCAAATAGAATTAGCTGAGTTAATGAGCTAAAGTCTTAGCCCGATGTCTGCGACACTCAGAGTCTCTATTGTCTGGGACGCTGATTGGGCAGATTAGTTTCACAACGAGGCTTCGGACACTGTTTGAACACTGATTTCCTCCGTGGCCAGACCGATACTGATTGAGACACCGATATTCTCCATGCTCAATCTCTCCACTTGGATCTTTTTTAATTCAAGACTTGCATGCGGATTAAAATGTAATGGGATTTCAGAATAGTTCACCTTTTAATCATCTTCATTCCGATTGCATGACCGTCACATGTCTGAACCATAGGTTCAAATCTATGATTACTTACTGGAACTAGAGATTGTTATTCCAGTTTCTTCTTACAAAGGATTTTCACATAAAAGGAAGGGTTTTCATAGAATCTAGCAATCCTATTCTTATGTCTATGCTGAATATATAATTGTGTAGAATAAATAGTGAAGAATGAGATGTCCACAGAATATGTTGCTCAACATAGCCCTTGGACAAATGTCTGTCTCACGTATATAGAGACAATGACGTATGTGCAGGAAATAATCTATTTTTAGAGGGAAACATTGAGATTATGTATGTCTTCTTTTCAGAGACATATACAAAATATAAAAATAGAAAAAATCTGCTTCACATCTCCTTTATGCAATGTTCTTCGATTTGATTCACACTTAATGGAGATAAATGTTCTTGTTGGAAAACTTCTCAGGTCATCCCATTCAAGTGACCCTTTTCTCTGTGAAGAATGTGCCTTTTACTCAGTCTCGTTTTGGACTGACCTTTCTTTTAAAGGAAGCATAACTAAGCCAATGAAAAACGAGCGTGACTACCAAGGGCCCCGCGGGGTTAAGATGACATTTTGTCTAGCTTGAATCGTTCTCATTGGCTTCCTATTATTGCTATCCTTGGAATATAATATCCCTTGTGTGCCTTGTTTCATGTGAACATTAATCACCACAATGTGTTTATTTCCCCCCATCAAACAGTTTGCAATCAGGCTTATGGCACGACTTCTGATTGGAAAGTCAATTTCAGAGTTATTTTCACAACTCCATAAACTGTGTAAACTAAGACACTAGAGATTTATGTTAAGTCATTGAAATATTAAAATATCTAAGCATAATGTGTTAGAAAATGCATATTTGTATACATATACAAAGCGTAACAATTTAAGACACAGCTGTGATAAAACCACTTCTTGGTGTTTTGAATATATTCCTGTGAAGAAAACTCCAAAATGGACTGTAGCCGTATTTCTGTGTCATTTGTAACACTTCAATATGAGATGATTTGAAAATGGCTGTAAACCCTGAGAGACTGTTATCAGCAGAAAGCCATCTGGCATCTGAACGCTCCAGACCAACACTGACCATTGCCATGGACATCCCATAATACAGGCCACGAGGGGGCAGCACAATACTATTAACCTTGTCCACAGAATACTATCTTAACAATCATACACATGGGGCAATGGCTTCCACTGCCTAACAGATGCCGGGCCCCAATCTGCACAGCGGAAGCACACGTTATCTCTGCATATTATGTTCTGTTGTCAGGAATTATTAAGTCAGGAATTCTATTTAGGTCAGATATTTTATTAGGTCAGATATTTTATTAGGTCAGATATTTTATTAGGTTAAACATTTTATTAGGTCAAACATTTTAAAAGGAGAGACATTTTTAATAGGTCAGACATTTTTATTAGGTTAGATATTATTAATAGGTCACACAATTTTAATAGGTCAGATCATTTTTTATTTGGTCAAACATTTTTATTATGTCAACCATTTTTATTAGGTTAGGGATTTTTTAGGTCAACATTTATATTCGGTTAGACATTTTTATATGGTAAAAATTATATTTTAATTTTTTTTAGGTCAGAGACAGTCATTTCATCACCGACAGAAATTCTGACAAAGATTAGTACACAGATTTCCGGACAGACAATACCCTCTATTATATGTGATAGATCAAAGTTATTCATGTGCTATTTCTGACATTCATTTTGTGAAAGACAGAAAAAAATGTATGCCTTCTGTACGTCATTTGTAAGAAAAATTTAAGAGTACAAAGAAGACAGTCTGCATCGCACATAAAAGCTGAAAGAAGTAAATGGATTACGTGGTGTCTCTGGTTGCATTCGACTCTTTGATCTCACGAATCAACACCAAAATAGGTGAGTTCTAACACTGGGCTTTAAGCAGATCACGGTAAGGATTTATTTACTAGACCCGGATGATTCTAACCCGGTCAGTCTCCTGCACGCTTGACATGCTCAGTGTGAATTAGGAAACAAAATGTCTGAGTATTCATGTTACAATTACATCTTATATATACAAGTATACTGAACTTAAACCGGAAATTATTGGCACAACTGAGGTTATATACTGTAAAATACTGTCAAAGATATGGTTATACACAGTAAATGTTATCACAGCTAAGGTTATATACAGTGAAATACTGTCACAGTTAAGGTTATATACAGTGAAATACTGTCACAGCTAAGGTTATATACAGTGAAATACTGTCACAGCTAAGGTTATATACAGTGAAATACTATCACAGCTAAGGTTATATACAGTGAAATACTATCACAGCTAAGGTTATATACAGTGAAATACTGTCACAGCTAAGGTTATATAAAGTGAAATACTGTCACAGCTAAGGTTACATACAGTGAAATACTGTCACAGCTAAGGCTATATACAGTCAAATACTGTCGCAGCTAAGGTTATATATAGTGAAATTCTATCACAGCTAAGGTTATATGCAGTGAAATACTGTCACAGCTAAGGTTATATACAGTGAAATACTGTCACAGCTAAGGTTATATAAAGTGAAATACTGTCACAGCTAAGGTTACATACAGTGAAATACTGTCGCAGCTAAGGTTATATACAGTGAAATACTATCACAGCTAAGGTTATATACAGTGAAATACTGTCACAGCTAAGGTTATATACAGTGAAATACTGTCACAGCTAAGGTTATATACAGTGAAATACTGTCACAGCTAAGGTTATATACAGTGAAATACTGTCATAGCTAAGGTTATATACAGTGAAATACTGTCACAGATAAGGTTATATACAGTGAAATACTGTCACAGCTAAGGTTATATACAGTGAAATACTGTCACAGATAAGGTTTTATAAAGTGAAATACTGTCACAGCTAAGGTTATATACAGTGAAATACTGTCACAGCTAAGGTTATATACAGTGAAATACTGTCACAGCTAAGGTTATATACAGTGAAATACTGTCACAGCTAAGGTTATATACAGTGAAATACTGTCACAGCTAAGGTTATATACAGTGAAATACTGTCACAGCTAAGGTTATATGCAGTGAAATACTGTCACAGCTAAGGTTATATACAGTGAAATACTGTCACAGCTAAGGTTATATACAGTGAAATACTGTCACAGATAAGGTTTTATAAAGTGAAATACTGTCACAGCTAAGGTTATATACAGTGAAATACTGTCACAGCTAAGGTTATATACAGTGAAATACTGTCACAGCTAAGGTTATATACAGTGAAATACTGTCACAGATAAGGTTATATACAGTGAAATACTGTCACAGCTAAGGTTATATACAGTGAAATACTGTCACAGCTAAGGTTATATGCAGTGAAATACTGTCACAGCTAAGGTTATATACAGTGAAATACTGTCACAGCTAAGGTTATATACAGTGAAATACTGTCACAGCTAAGGTTATATACAGTGAAATACTGTCACAGATAAGGTTTTATAAAGTGAAATACTGTCACAGCTAAGGTTATATACAGTGAAATACTGTCACAGCTAAGGTTATATACAGTGAAATACTGTCACAGCTAAGGTTATATACAGTGAAATACTGTCACAGCTAAGGTTATATACAGTGAAATATTGTCACAGCTAAGGTTATATACAGTGAAATACTGTCACAGCTAAGGCTATATACAGTGAAATACTGTCACAGCTAAGGTTATATGCAGTGAAATACTGTCACAGATAAGGTTATATACAGTGAAATATTATCACAGCTAAGGTTATATACAGTGAAATACTGTCACAGCTAAGGTTATATACAGTGAAATACTGTCACAGATAAGGTTATATACAGTGAAATACTGTCACAGCTAAGGTTATATGCAGTGAAATACTGTCACAGATAAGGTTATATACAGTGAAATACTGTCACAGCTAAGGTTATATACAGTGAAATACTATCACAGATAAGGTTATATACAGTGAAATACTGTCACAGCTAAGGTTATATACAGTGAAATACTATCACAGCTAAGGTTATATACAGTGAAATACTGTCACAGCTAAGGTTATATACAGTAAAATACTGTCACAGCTAAGGTTATATACAGTGAAATACTGTCACAGATAAGGTTATATACAGTGAAATACTGTCACAGCTAAGTTTATATGCAGTAAAATGCTGTCACAGATAAGGTTATAAACATAACTATACTATCACAGCCAAGCCAAGATACAGTGATATACTGTCGCAGCTAAGGTTAAAAGATATCCACATGTACAGAAACACGTTTTTGTACTCACTGTCTAGTGGTTTACAGGTCTTTGGTTGCACGGTGTGTAACAAGGCAGAGATTTGATAGATAATCTGGTACCGGTCCCAGGCTCACAGATGGATGGGCTTTTTCCTGTTGATGAAAGTAGGAGAGCGGACCTTTACCCATTTATTAAGGAGATGAAAAAGACCGCCACTGATTTAAGACTTTCCACTACTTTATTTGTCTTTTATCTTCATACAACCATTTCTCAGGACTAAAAAAGAATGAAGCATTTTTTAAAAAATACAACAACCTTTTAACGAATTGTCTCTGGGATTTATTCAAACAGAGTTTTTAAACACACAGTCAACGTCTTATTCTCTTCACATTTTATTCTCCAATCACAAACAATTATACGGTAATGTGAGAGCATGAAGGAAATTTTATAATTGAAGCTGTCTCTTTACTTCTCCCAAATATAATATCAATTTTAATTAATCATCCTAATACTGCTATTTAACATAGTTATGCCATAACATATTTGTTGCATTATGCTTTAAATATGTTTAAGCATTAAAGCATTCTTACTTTATCATCCTTTTCTATGTTTATAATTGTGTGCAATCAAAACTTTGCTGTTCATGCAGTACTGTTTGAAATCTTGCTGTATATGACAGACCTGTTTAAAACCTTATTGTACATAGTCCTGTTTGAAACCCTACTGTACATGCAGTCCTGTTTGAAACCTTACTGTAAATGCAGTCCTATTTGAAACCTCACTGTACATGAAGTCCTGTTCAAAAGCTTACTGTACATGCAGTCCTATCTAAAACCTACTGTACATGCAGTCCTATCTAAAACCTCACTGTACATGCAGTCCTGTTTGAAACCTTACTGTACATACAGTCCTGTTTAGAACCTTACTGTACATACAATCCTATTTGAAACCTTACTGTACATACAATCCTATTTGAAACCTTACTGTACATACAGTCCTGTTTGAAACCTTACTGTACATGCAGTACTATCTAAAACATCACTGTACATGCAGTCCTAGATAGAACCTTACTGTACACACAGTCCTGTTTAGAACCTTACTGTACACACAGTCCTGTTTGAAATCTTACTGTACATAAAGTCCTGTTTAGAACCTTACTGTACACACAGTCCTGTTTAGAACCTTACTGTACACACAGTCCTGTTTGAAATCTTACTGTACATGCAGTCCTAGATAGAACCTTACTGTACACACAGTCCTGTTTAGAACCTTACTGTACACACAGTCCTGTTTAGAACCTTACTGTACACACAGTCCTGTTTGAAATCTTACTGTACATACAGTCCTGTTTGAAATCTTACTGTACATACAGTCCTGTTTAGAACCTTACTGTACACACAGTCCTGTTTATAACCTTACTGTACACACAGTCCTGTTTGAAATCTTACTGTACGTGCAGTCCTGTACATTAGACCCAGTGATGGTATACAGGTATGCCCTATATTGGATACCATTCTAAATTTGGATTTACCCAAGTTTTTCTCTCCATAATATACCTGGAGGTGACACATTAGGGGTAAGGAACAGTCGTGGGGGATTAAGATGTTAAAAAGGACATAGCTGCGAATGCATTCACATTTTATGTTAGCAGTAAATCATTTGAGAAAGCGGTAGTCAAGCCATGTATGACCTATTTTTTCCATACGCCATCATATCTGACATTAAAGATGAATAACAGCGTAAGGAACAATCGTGGGAGACTAAAAACCTAGTGGAGAGCGGTGAAAGCATTCACACTTGGCAGAAAATTGGCTGACTATGGTGGCAGGAAGTTGGTTAGAAGACTGCATCAATATTTCACTATATCTTCATAAGCTTATCACAGTGCTGTTCGGGCTCTTAATATATTTTTAGACAGATGAATGTCTTGTTATGCTACATAAATACATCAGAAAACTTTCTGATCTGCTCTCGGTGTTTAACCAATAATAAGTGCGTGAATGTTCCAGATATATTTTGGGGAGAGAAACAATCAACTAAGTGATTCACGTTTCACGATAACACACTGCACCGTTGATAGCATATTTTCATTTGTGAGTGATACGTGTTTCATTCTGCCTTGTTACATTCCGACAGCAGAATGGGCATGCTACATTGTGCTTTATTGAATAATTACATGTACAGATACCAGATGTGTTCCTGTCATGCTCATTTGTCTTGGAAATTGCCAGAATTCCCATGTGAATAGCAAAAGATTACTTTGTGTGTGATGTAGTTAATCATATGTGCGGTAAACATAGTTGTTCTGTAGTGGTCTCCCATCACAGCCTGCCCCTATCCGCGGTCTCCCATCACAGCCTGCCCCTATCACAGCCTGCCCCTATCCGTGGTCTCCCATCACAGCCTGCCCCTATCCGTGGTCTCCCATCACAGCCTGCCCCTATCCGTGGTCTCCCATCACAGCCTGCCCCTATCCGTGGTCTCCCATCACAGCCTGCCCCTATCCATAGTCTCCCATCACAGCCTGCCCCTATCCGTGGTCTCCCATCACAGCCTGCCCCTATCCATGGTCTCCCATCACAGCCTGCCCTTATCCTTGGTCTCCCATCACAGCCTGCCCCTATCCGTGGTCTCCCATCACAGCCTGCCCCTATCTGTGGTCTCCCATCACAGCCTGCCCCTATCACAGCCTGCCCCCATCACAGCCTGCCCCTATCCTTGGTCTCCCATCACAGCCTGCCCCTATCCGTGGTCTCCCATCACAGCCTGCCCCTATCCGTGGTCTCCAATCACAGCCTGCCCCTATCCGTGGTCTCCCATCAAGCCTGCCCCTATCCATGAGGATTGCATATAGACTGTCCATATAGAGTCTAAAGAGTGTCCATATAGAGTCTAAAGGCTGTCCAAAAAGAGTCTAAAGACTGTCCATATAGAGTCTAAAGAGTGTCCATATAGAGTCTAAAGACTGTCGATATGGAGTCTAAAGGCAATTTTTAGATAGTCAAAAGGCTGTTCATATAGAGTCTAAAGACTGTCCATATAGAGTCTAAAGACTGTCCATATAGAGTCTAAAGACTGTCCATATAGAGTCTAAAGACTGTCCATATAGAGTCTAAAGACTGTCCATATAGAGTCTAAAGGCTGTCCATATGGAGTCTAAAGGCTGTCCATATGGAGTCTAAAGACTGTCCATATAGAGTCTAAAGGCTGTCCATATGGAGTCTAAAGGCAGTTCTTAGAGAGTCTAAAGTAATCCATAGAGAGCCTAAAAGCAGGTCTTAGAGGCAGTCCATAGAAGATTCAAGTCAGTCTATAGATAGCATAACCGGTATTACTCCTTTATTTTGATAGGTGTATTCCACAGAACAATTCCACCCAGAGCCTAAGATATAGAATGGCTACAGAGACTGTGATAAATGTACTCATCTGGGAAACATCATATATATGAATCGGGCAAGCAGATCCTAAGTTAATGTGGTAAATGTACTCATCTGGGAGGCATCATATATATGACTGGGGCAAGCAGATCCTAAGATATAGGGTGGCTACAGAGACTGAGGTAAATGTGCTCATCTGGGAAGCATCATATATATGAATGGGACAAGCAGATCCTAAGATATAGGATGGCTACAGAGACTGAGGTAAATGTGCTCATCTGAGAAGCATCATATATATGAATGGGGCAAGCAGATCCTAAGATATAGGGTGGCTACAGAGACTGAGGTAAATGAGCTCATCTGGGAAGCATCATATATATGAATGGGGCAAGCAGATCCTAAGATATAGGGTAGCTACAGAGACTGAGGTAAATGAGCTCATCTGGAAAGCATCATATATATGAATGGGGCAAGCAGATCCTAAGATATAGGATGGCTACAGAGACTGAGGTAAATGTGCTCATCTGGGAGGCATCATATATATATGAATGGGGCAAGCAGATCCTAAGATATAGGATGGCTACAGAGACTGAGGTAAATGTGCTCATCTGGGAAACATCATATATATGAATGGGGCAAGCAGATCCTAAGATATAGGATGGCTACAGAGACTGAGGTAAATGTGCTCATCTGAGAAGCATCATATATATGAATGGGGCAAGCAGATCCTAAGATATAGGGTAGCTACAGAGACTGAGGTAAATGTGCTCATCTGAGAAGCATCATATATATGAATGGGGCAAGCAGATCCTAAGATATAGGATGGCTACAGAGACTGAGGTAAATGTGCTCATCTGAGAAGCATCATATATATGAATGGGGCAAGCAGATCCTAAGATATAGGGTGGCTACAGAGACTGAGGTAAATGTGCTCATCTGAGAAGCATCATATATATGAATGGGGCAAGCAGATCCTAAGATATAGGATGGCTACAGAGACTGAGGTAAATGTGCTCATCTGAGAAGCATCATATATATGAATGGGGCAAGCAGATCCTAAGATATAGGATGGTTACAGAGACTGAGGTAAATGTGCTCATCTGAGAAGCATCATATATATGAATGGGGCAAGCAGATCCTAAGATATAGGATGGCTACAGAGACTGAGGTAAATGTGCTCATCTGGGAAGCATCATATATATGAATGGGGCAAGCAGATCCTAAGATATAGGGTGGCTACAGAGACTGAGGTAAATGTGCTCATCTGGGAAGCATCATATAAATAAATGGGGCAAGCAGATCCTAAGATATAGGATGGCTACAGAGACTGAGGTAAATGTGCTCATCTGAGAAGCATCATATATATGAATGGGGCAAGCAGATCCTAAGATATAGGGTGGCTACAGAGACTGAGGTAAATGTGCTCATCTGAGAAGCATCATATATATGAATGGGGCAAGCAGATCCTAAGATATAGGATGGCTACAGAGACTGAGGTAAATGTGCTCATCTGAGAAGCATCATATATATGAATGGGGCAAGCAGATCCTAAGATATAGGATGGCTACAGAGACTGAGGTAAATGTGCTCATCTGAGAAGCATCATATATATGAATGGGGCAAGCAGATCCTAAGATATAGGATGGCTACAGAGACTGAGGTAAATGTGCTCATCTGAGAAGCATCATATATATGAATGGGGCAAGCAGATCCTAAGATATAGGATGGCTACAAAGACTGTGGTAAATGTGCTCATCTGGGAAGCATCATATATATGAATGGGGCAAGCAGGTCCTAAGATATAGGATGGCTACAGAGACTGAGGTAAATGAGCTCATCTGGGAAACATCATATATGTGGTGCAGATGGGACGTGAGTTTATCAGGAGGATGAATTTCTCAGGGAAAATATATTGTTTTACACATAATGTCTATTACAAGGCTTGATGATGGACTTCTAGAAGAGATATTTTCATCTACCACCATCACAAACAAGAGTTTCTGTGTTCTTGAATCACATAACCTACCTTTGATTGATGGAAAATTGTGACTAGAGATTTAGTTGAGGTTATCATATTTTGTCTCTCTTGGCAGACATAGCTGACTGAAGGTCATGTTTTGCATTGGTTTGTTCTGGAGTCTTTTTGTTTTATACTAACTTATTGATGCATACTTTTGTTTTATCTATTGCTTTAGGTTCTGTTGTATATCACCTCTCCTGTTCTACCTGTCTATGCAGCATAAAGCTTTGCCAGCATTTGTCTAATTAATCCTCACTGTCGTGCCGCCCTGTTATACAGTGGCTTATTACAGTTAGAAATGGAGACGCCATCACAAGATGGAAATTGGACATAAATGATTTATTTCAATTTCCTACAATAAATCTGAACTATCATCAAGCCAATTTAAATTGACGCCCTCTACATTCAATACATTATATACCTTAATAATAATAATAATAATAATAATAATAATAATAATAATAATAATAATAATAATTATAATGATAATAATAATAATAATAATAATAATAATAATAATAATAATAATAATAATAATAATAATAATAAAATTTGTATAGCGCTGATACCAGACAAGGTCTGTTAATAGCGCTGTGAACGGGCACTTGTTAGCTGCTGCACTACTTCCATGATAATGACGTCATGCCATCCGATCAAGCGTCTCTCAAAATGGTAAAAATCATTAAAAACTATGACACAATATACAGACTATAATTGTTTTTACATTGGAAATGCAAACATTTAGTAATAATGATCATATTGATCCCACATTTAATACATTATATTATATCATTGTTATGCAGTGGCTTTTTATAATGCATTTAATAAGATGCCGTTAGATGTCGTTAGAGAGGATCACGTCTGCTTACCATATAAAGGCTCACTATTTATTCTGATATAACCATGTTTCCTACATCACAATCATCCAGTTGGAGACAACACTGATCAGTGAAATCACAGGTTCTTAATCTATTAAAGCACTAAAGCCTCTCTTGGACCATGTCTTTTACCAATTACACTGTCTCTCAATGTGGTATGCATACTCACTCTCGGCTCATGACAAATACGTGTCAAGTCAAACACATAAGTTACTAGTCTGAGAGCCCGGGCAGATTTATTTATGCGTCCTGAGGCAAAAGGTTTGATGGTGCTTTCTGACTCAGAATTTTGTGTAGATTTCAGAAATCCATTTCTTACAATTGTAAACCCGTACATTTCTGAGATATGTGACGTTTTCTGAAGTAACGTTTATGAAGATGAGGGGCGTTTACAGTGTTAGTGTGAAATGGACATTTTTTACCATAGCACAGTCAAAAATTTCTCTACATGAATAATATTGGTATCAAAATCTTCAGTATGACAATCTCTATATATGTACTGAATAATATGAAGACATTGATTTATAAATTTGTCAATTTGATGGGTATTTGCAGTGTTTTTGTAACTATCTTATAACATTTTTGCAGAATATTACATGGTTATATCCTAACAACATACCTATATTATATATTGCATTAGATCAGTAATTAAACTTGTATTTCCAATTAGAGCAAGATTAAAAAATCTGAACAGGAATTAAAAGTGAGATATTTCATACCAGGTGAGCAGTTTATACTTTTTCAAAATGATTGTATTCTTGTGTTTATCGACTGATCTCACCCTGAATACAGGTGTTTAATTATGCTAATTACTATTCTAGAATAAGGATAATAATCTTGCTTCATTTAAATGTATACAACTATGCTATTGATAAATAACACTGCAACAATGGTGCCCCCTGGTAGGGGTGGTGTAATCTGGGAGCAGTGGTGCCACCTGGCAGAGGAGGAAAAGTATGATTTGAGTAGCAACAGTTGCTATGAAGATTGACCTACATTTTCAAGTTTGATCCTGAGTTGATGGAGGCCAGCAGTTCTTTTACAAAATTATGAATTTGTATCTTGTTGGAAAGTGAAACACAAAATCATTGTGAGTATAAGATATTGAATAAACATAGCTTGTAAGTCTAAGCAACAAAGAAGGCCTTGTTTTGCACCATAAAAGAATCAATATGGAGGATGCAATTCAGAAAGCAAATGAATTTGCATGTTCAAATGAGTATGCACTGACACAAGCAGCCCTGAAGTTGAGAAGTGAAATAATGCAGTTGAGGGAAATGGCAAAATTGCCTTCTGTATTGACAAGTGGCACATTTGAGAGTGACAAAATTCAACCACCAGAGGCTCTGCTACACTTTTTCAGGGTGTTGTTCAGTGGTACTCAAAAGGAAAATCCAGACTCAAGAGTAGAAAGGCTTGTCAAGTCTGTATCAGATGATGTCCTATTTGATGCAACAAGAGGTATTGTCAAACCAAGCAAACATCTCTGTATGGGGATAGGAATGAAAGGCATCACAGGCAGTAGGGTTGTTCTGGAAATATTGAACCATTTTGGTCACTGCATAAGCTACCACACAACAGAGGAGCTAGAAACTAGTCTGGCCACAGGAATCAGAGACAAGGAGATGACCCTACCAGATGGTTTACAAGCAAGGCCAGGTATGGTCACCTGTTTGGCTTGGGACAACTATGATGAGAACAGTGAAACATTGTCTGGAGCAGGAACACTACATGACACATTTGGAATATGTTTCCAGAATATCCAAACCACACAAGAAGAGAAAACCACACAAGAAGAGGAAATCCATGCATCAAGCGCTACTCATGACACAGCTCAACCATCCCTTGTGACTGGTAAAAGGAAAAGGTCTTTTGAGGTGAATGAAAAAGAAATTGAGCCATACAGGAGAAAGCCAAAGTTTTCCCACTTTGACTATATAGTCAAAAGTGGCCAGACACCCAAGAACCTGCAAGATGCCAAGCACAAGGATATCCTATGGATGATTGACACAGCTTCACATCATGATACACCAATGTGGGTAGGATGGAACTCTAGAATAACACAAGACAGTCTACCACAGCAAACAGTAAAATACATGTCAAACATATGCCTGCACCCAACACGAATGGATGTAGTTGTTGAGACATTGAAGAGATCTCAGAAAGTAGCAGAAGAATGTGGTGAGCAATTTGCAGTAGTGACATATGATCTTGCAATAGCAAAGCCAGCTCTTCAGATTCAAGCCCAAGAATCTCCTTTGTTTGACAATGTATTCATCTGTTTTGGAGGATTCCACATCACACTTGCCTATTTTGCAGCAATAGGCCATTTTCTTGCTGACTCAGGAGGCCCTGAAATATTGTGTGAAACAGGCATACTTGCCTCAGGATCCCTCAATGGGTTTCTGTCAGGAAAACACTACAACAGATGTAAAAGACTACATCCACTCTTGGCAAATGCAATGAACATACTGCAGTTTCGCACCTTCATTACAGCAAAAGGCCCACTTTCCCAAGACTTCATGGAGCACCTTGAAAAACTTCACAATGATCCTACTCCAGAGAACATTGAAATATTTGAAAAGTCAAATATCTTTGCTCAAGTCATGGCTGAATATGAAGAGTATACTCAGGAAACTCGAGAAGGTTCACGTGGGGCTACTGCACAATACTGGCAGCTGTACATAGATCTTGTTGAGCTCTACCTCCTTTTCAGTCGGGCAATCAGGACAAATGATCTGGAGCTCTATACGTTCTGCATTGGGGAGATGTGTATCTTGTTCTTTGCCACAGGTCACAACAACTATGCCCGGTACATGTGCAGATACTATCTCAATTTGCTGAATGTAGATCACACTCATCCAGGGGTACGGGTCATCCTAGAAACAGGAGGTCTGTCAGTGAAAAGAACAATGATAGCATTTAGTAGGAGTGCCGTTGATTTGACCCTGGAACAGACCGTGAATGCTGATGCATCATCTCGCCTCACAGGGATATCATCAATCACAAACTCTGAGGAAGCAAGGCACCGATGGATGATAACCCATTCAGCCAGAAGTACCATCATAGGCCACCTACTGGACATGGCAGGGGTCAGAAGGAAGGAGGACTCTTCATATGACCTGACCAACCGCAGAGTAGCCAGAGACAATGAGGACCTGCACAAAGCCATGAGCCACATACAGGACACAATGAATCCCTTCACTGTTGGTAGTAATGACGACAGTCTTTACTGTCTTACCACAGGTCGGAAGGTCAAGGAGGAAATAAAGAATGACCTTCTACACTGCCAAGACATTGGAAAGGAGTGGTATGAGGGATTCAGGAAGGAGTGCTTTGCAGACGGTGCAAGGTTCGAGAAGCCCATCAAAAGGCGCAAAATTAGAAATTTCTCTGCAGCTGCTGTCAAGGTGAAAGTGACTGTAAAAGATAGAAAGGTCAGAGAGCTACAAGGAACCCGGGATCTCTTTGGAAGATTATTGTTTTTGGCTGCAAACAATGATCTGGATCTTGGCCTTGTGTTGAAATTCCCCCTGACACCTGTTCCACTTTCACTGGCCCACATTGGAGTCATGCACAAGACTGACAAGTCGGTTGTCATCAAAAAGCTGGAAACAAGGGTTAATACACAAGGTCCAGACAGAATTGATGTAGCAGTCCTTGATTCCATGTGTGTGATCCAAAGTCAAGTGGAGCTGCCAAACACATATGGAGCATTGGCAAGGGCCCTTCTGTCTAGAATTGTCAAGACTGCTAAGCGGGTAGACTTTGTGTGCGACTCCTATACAGACAGCCCATCCCTGAAAGACATGGAACATAGCTTGAGAGGTCAGCAGGAGTCCTCCATTTATTCAAGTCTTGGACCAGAGCAAAAGAAGCCTCACGACTTCCATGACTTACTGAAATCTCCAATGTTCAAAAAGGCACTCCTGAACTTTCTGATAGAGGAATGGCAGAAGCCAATATATGCACAACTTCTTCATGGTCACACAGTGTATGTTGGTTTTGGTGAGAAAGCATGGGTGTACAGGAGCAATGGCCTCTTGGTGCAAAGGGAAGAGGCACCTGAGTTAGCATGCAAGCATGAAGAGGCGGACACCAGGATTGTGTGGCATCTGAAGCACATCAGCCAAACTGACAATGATGTCAATGCGATTGTGCGCTCAGAGGACACCGATGTTCTTGTCATTCTCCTTGCACATGTGAAGAAGTTCTCAATGCATGTGTGGATGGAGGTGGGGAAAAGCAGCAACAACACAAGAAGATACATTGATGTATCAGGTTTGGCCAACAATTTAGGAGAGAACTTGGTGAATGCACTTCCTGGTTTCCATGCCTTCACTGGCAATGACTACAATGCTGCTTTCTGCCGCAAAGGCAAGGTCCGTCCACTGGCAATCATGGAAAAGCAATACACAGAAACATTTGCCAAGTTGGGGGAGTCTGAGGCTGTAGATGTGAACACCATGTCCAGGATGGAATCATATGTCTGTGCCATCTACAGCAAGCCCACACTGAAATCAGTGAACACTGCTAGACACATGCTATTCCATGACCATTTTGCCCCACAAAATCGTGATCAGCCACTGCAGAAAATCAAGAACTTTGATTCTAGCAACTTTCCACCTTGTCAAGCCACCCTGGAAGAGCATGTAAAACGCTCCAACTTCATAGCTCGTCTATTGAAAGGTGCAGATCAAGCATCTCCAGTGCAGTGGGAGCCGCAGGACCATGGATGGCAATTGGTCAATGGCAAACTCTCTCCAAAATGGTTCAGTGGGCAACAAGTACCAGAGGCAGTTTGTGCTCATATGGAAGAGCAGGAAGATGACCAACAAGATTGTTCTGTGGAATCAGATGACTCAGATGATGAAGTGATATAAAAACTGAACACAAGAGAAACATGCATACTGCCTATTTGAACTGAGTGAAATTTGGGAATTGAATATTTGTTTTACTTCACACAACTGGTTAATCAAAGAAATCAATATAAAATCCATATACTGTTTTTCTCATGAAGCATGTTAATTGTGAAATATTTTCTTCCATATACTTCATTGTATAGGTAATTATTGCATATCAAAATATATATCTCAAATATTATCATCATCTTTGAATAACCACAATATAGGCGATTTTTACCATAATGAGCTAAGAAAATGTACTATAAATACTAATAAAATTAATAATTTATAAATCAATGTCTTCATATTATTCAGTACATATATAGAGATTGTCATACTGAAGATTTTGATACCAATATTATGCATGTAGAGCAATTTTTGACTGTGCTATGGTAAAAAATGTCCATTTCACACTAACACTGTAAACGCCCCTCATCTTCATAAACGTTACTTCAGAAAACGTCACATATCTCAGAAATGTACGGGTTTACAATTGTAAGAAATGGATTTCTGAAATCTACACAAAATTCTGAGTCAGAAAGCACCATCAAACCTTTTGTCTCAGGACGCATAAATAAATCTGCCCGGGCTCTCAGACTATACAGTCTGGTCCTTGGAAATGGCTGATTTAAGATAAGGTAATTAAATTAGAAATGGAACATACGGGCACTTGTTAGCTGCTGCACTACTTCCATGATAATGACGTCATGCCATCCGATCAAGCGTCTCTCAAAATGGTGAAAATCATTAAAAACTATGACAGCCCTGAGTGCAAAACCCGGGATTCAATTAATTCTAATCAGGGATATGGCTTAGATTAACGCAGGTGACAAACTGCTATACTAGCATATAACTCTCAGTAAACCGCTGGCAGATCATGTATCAGATAACATATAATTTGAAATATTTCCTTTCAAAATCTTTGGGGGCAAATCCAGAAAAGCTACAGTATTTGTTACACTGACCCCTTACTTTGTTATCTATATAATGCCTCAAACTGATCATGGTTTTATTTTAAATTTTAATTAATGTTTGATTTATGAGCAAACATTTTATGCTTATAGAACACACTAAACCTTCATTACTAGGCATATTTAGGTTTCAGATAAAGGCGGAGTGATATCAACAATGCCTCCATTTTATCTGAGGTTTGTTCATATATCTGCAAATATAATGGTAATTTAGATGATCAAGTTCCATCGTGACAATCGATTTTTTGTAGTATTTTCCATATTTATACTTCTAATCCGAAGAGAGTGTACTCAACACACAAAAACTCGACACAACCTAATATTGTCTCTCTCTGTACAGTTTCTCTTAAAGCTGAAATGAGCTGTTTCTTGATAGACTGTCTTCGTACTTCTGAATATTCATTTTGCTGGTAAACGAAAACGTTGTTTGCTCTTGAGGATAATTTTCTGTATAAAACCTCTTCATTAATTTCTCATTTGGACCGACCCTGTAGATGTTTGTTGCCATCTCTTTGTGGAGACAGGCGTGGAAAACAAAGTACCGAAAATCGTCTGCAGAGGACATTTGATATTTGGGACGCCACACAAACCGGAAACCGGAAGCTGGCTCCATTGATCCATTTATGCAAATAATGCAATGTAATTACATCATTCGCAAGTGTTTTCTTGGTTTACCCAACCTCTTGGGGTCTGTTGTGTTTTCCACCTAAGCTCAGCTACACACAGTTTAGTATAGTTTGATTCGGTATATAATCCATTTTAACATAATTTCAATTATAGAGAAAAAGAGGCAATTACAAATTAATCTCAGTTCTGTCAAAATACACCTGATCATTGAATGTAATGTGAAATAAAACACTCTGTTCTCTCAGTTTATGATTGCTCTTGGAAAGGAGAAAGAAAATGTCTAGGTCCCACTTTTATTTTTATCACCAGCACAGTTGGTAGAGCAAGGGCTCTGTGCTTTACTTGGGTATATATGTGGAGGACTAGATGTGGTGGGTTCAAATCTCACTGTAACTTTCACACTGGTTAAAATGCTCGAAGTTCGACCTGATACAGCCATTATTACTGAAAGTGTCGAAAAAAATATCATTTCGCAATTTTTTGAACATCATGAGCAGAATATCATTATTTGGTGTAAATGATATCATAATTCATAATGGTTACTGTATTAATATTTCACAAGAAAGAGTTCTTTAAAAATAAAACTATACTGGTCTGTGATTATATAAATCATATCATGATTGTATTCAAATAGTTGTCAGTTTTATACACTTTCATTATTTTTTGACAATCTATGTATTTTTATTTCAAATTTTCTTTTTTTATGTTCCTTAACGTTTCCTTCCTTTTGTTTCCATATAGTCAATAAATTTATATTTCCATCTAAACTCTACTGCCCATTAAATATAAAGCTTCCAAGAGAATTTCAGGCAAATATCAACCAGCTCTGATGGGCGCCATTTTGTCAGCGCTTCCACAGCTTGGCTACCATTATCACAAGTGAGCACAATACGTGTGAATGCATTCGCCAGTATGCTCCATACCAAAGACTTCCCTTTCCAAGTGTGGTATTATGGAATAACACGTCACGCCACAATCTGTTGACGTTCGGCACGTCTGGAGTGTCAGGATTCAAAGGATCAGTTAGATAATGCTCTGCATCTCTATCAAGTAAGTGTTTCTGAAAGATCGAAATCGACTACGGACAATCATTACAATATTAACATGACTACATACACCTTTTTATATTTTCTCATCAATTTAATTACATTCAGGAACCTGATAATAAGGAAAAGATATATATCAAAACGTTTGTAGAAGGTAGAATAATTAATTAAAAAACCGAGCTTTATGAAGACACTCATTTTTTTTAGGATCATTATACAATATTCCGATTTCCAATATTTACAATATATCGGTGAGCACATTTATATTTTGGTGGAAAATATAAATGTGGTATGAGAAAATTTCATCCTGAAAAACATCAAATTTACCTATTATCCTCAGTAACTGCAAAGGAAATGTACTGATAAATATTGCAATGATGACCTGATATCTCACTGTCTTCTCTTGTGGTACTTTTTAGACGTTTTATTTCAATGTGAAATAGATGAGCCCGCCTGTCTGAGCTTGACAATTACTGTGATGAAAGTGGGAGGATCGGGTGTGGCAATGCAGAAATGTTTAAGCACTATGTCGGGAAACGTTTCTCCAGGCTAGATTTTCTGCAGGCGAGTTTTTTTGCAGGCTAGTTTTTCCATTCTGCAGTCAGGTCTGAAATCTTTGCCATGTTCTACAAATGCAATTTTTCCTGACATGGATCCATACTCTGTTCCGTATATCCAGGCCTGTGTCTCCATAATGCTGGGTCATCCTGCCGGAAACCAGCATTATGTCGCAAACAATATGAACAGGGTCGGTGAAGGGGAATGTGGAAATCTAAACTGAGACATTGAGGGATGTTGTCACATTGGATGGGGACAGGTTTGGGTGTTATAACATTCGATGGGGACAGCGAGATATGTTGTAAGATATCAAAGATGGGGATATTGTGGGATATTGTAAAATGTCAAACATGGGAAAAGTGTTGGATATTGTAACATATTAAAGATGGCGACAGTGTAAGATGTTGTAAGATATTTATATGCGGGGTGAAAAATTGGGATATTTAGGGAGGGATGTTGTAACATAAAATGTTACAACAAAAAAAAATTTAATATGCGCACGGGGGGCGTGGGGGTCAAAGGGCAAATTTACTGTATGAAAAACTTTGTCGTAGAAGGTTGTATGATAGCTCATATCGTAGGTATTGATGTGTAGAACAAACTTTGTAAAAGAACATATGCTCTAAAACTTTATCTTCATACCACAAAATGGAAATAACAGTTTTTAGGGTCAATTTTGTAAAACATTGCCATAATAATACAGTAGTGAATGATTTATTCTCTATTGAAAATGTATTGCTGCATCTATCATACCTGATGGGATACTCTCAATGAATACATTCAACATAACAGTAATTAACACAATTCTCATAATTGTCACTACTTTGCCTTAATAGTCAACATCAACAGTAAGAGTGGTGTATACATATCAGCTGACTTTCAATGACGTCAGAATAGAGTCTCTAATATGAGTTCACTGTCTACACAAAGTTGAGATTTCTTTTGCGCAGATTGCCAATGCGGCCACGGTGGTCACATGCAACAAGAACAATATTGTCCCTGTCTCCAACTGCTCGGGTCATATGAGCATATTCAGCCACATCTTTGACAGCACGCTCAGCAGCATCATTGACCACCTCCATGTCTTGCAGGAATGCCCGCATGTGTGCGTATGCTGGGAAGCGATTCCATTCTGATGGTGGCAAGGTAAGCCAGTGTAAGCTAGGCATCTGTATATCATGCAGATGGAACACCAACCAAGATCGCTCAGTGATGAATCTTGAAAGAGATGGTCGTTCAGCAGTGAGATGGGCAGCAACTGGGTCAAAGTTCGGCTGACCGGGCTTTCCTGTCTGGAATACAGCTGGGCGGGGTGTCTGAGTCAGCTGCACAGCCATCTTCTCCTTCTCATACTGAGAAAGCCCATCATCGAACAAGCCCAGTACTACCAGCTCAGGGCATAGATACCAAAGGTGTCTGCGCATGCTGTTAGATGCCTGATCCACTATCTTCCGCTGGAGGGCAACAGGCAGTCCTCTGTAAGACTTCAGCTCATAGCAGAAGGACAGGTCAAGCCTAGGAGCAGCTGTGCTCAGCCGGGAGCTAAGGAAATACCTGACATAGATGAGGATAATATATTCAGCGATTCCATCCAGATTGTTGCTGTCGCGCCTGCTGAGCTGAAACACATGGCTAAGTAGGTATATCTTCAAGATATAGAGGGACTTGCCCATGAACCTGGCATGGTGGTATGCTCCCGGCTTCCGGAGCTCAAACACCTGGAACACCTCAACAGCTCTGTATTGGCTCCCCTCCAAGAATGAGATTCAATAGCTCTGCCAGCTCCCTATAGTCCCCTCTTGTGAATGTTCCATGGAGAAGTTGCTCCTGTGCCCATGTCAATGACGCTCTAGCAAACCAGCTTTTTTCACTCTTGTAAGGCCCTGTTGGGGATGTCTCATCATATTCTGGCCAGTTCCATTTGCGGAAGAGGTTGGGATCAGGGAATGCAGGGTCTGCCTCCCTCTGCTCCACAAACCACTTCTGGAATCTCTTGAATAGTGGATCATCTGGACCTTTTGTTGGTCCCATGACAGCGTTGTATGGGTGTTTGATGTGGAGCTCATAGATGTGGTGCCGACACACATTTTGTGGTATGAAGATTATGTTTTAGAGCATATGTTCTTTTACAAAGTTTGTTCTACTCATCAATACCTACGATTTGAGCTATTATACAACCTTCTACGACTTTTTTCATATAGTAAATTTGCCCTTTGACCCCCACGCCCCCCGTGCACATATTAAAATTTTTCGAAAAATTCTGGAAAAAAATCACAGTGGTTTTCATACCCATACGCATTCAAATCAGGTTTGGGAGCAATGATTTTCAAAAATTTTCAAAAAATGAGCCACCCTAACAGTGAGGGATATTGTAACATAAGATGGGACAGTGAGGGATGTTGTAACATAAGATGGGACAGTGAGGGATGTTGTAACATAGGATGGGACAGTGAGGGATGTTGTAACATAGTATGGGACAGTGAGGGATGTTGTAACACAAGATGGGACAGTGAGGGATATTGTAACATAAGATGGGACAGTGAGGGATGTTGTAACATAAGATGGGACAGTGAGGGATGTTGTAACATGAGATGGGAGAGTGAGGCATGTTGTAACATAAGATGGGACAGTGAGGAATGTTGTAAAATAAGATGGGACAGTGAGGGATGTTGTAACATAAGATGGGACAGTGAGGGATGTTGTAACATAAAATGGGAGAGTGAGGCATGTTGTAACTTAAGATGGGACAGTGAGGAATGTTGTAAAATAGGATGGGACCGTGAGGGGTGTTGTAACATAAGATGGGGCAGTGAGGGATGGTGTAACATAAGATGGGACAGTGCGGGATGTTGTAACATAAGATGGGACAGTGCGGGATGTTGTAACATAAGATGGGACAGTGAGGGATGTTGTAACATAAGATGGGACCGTGAGGGGTGTTGTAACATAAGATGGGGCAGTGAGGGATGGTGTAACATAAGATGGGACAGTGAGGGATGTTGTAACATAAGATGGGACAGTGGGGGATGTTGTAACATAAGATGGGACAGTGAGGGATGTTGTAACATAAGATGGGACCGTGAGGGGTGTTGTAACATAGGATGGGGCAGTGAGGGATGGTGTAACATAAGATGGGGCAGTGAGGGATGGTGTAACATAAGATGGGACAGTGAGGGATGTTGTAACATAAGATGGGACAGTGCGGGATGTTGTAACATAAGATGGGGCAGTGAGGGATGGTGTAACATAAGATTGGACAGTGACAGATGTTGTAACATAAGATGGGACAGTGAGGGATATTGTAACATAAGATGGGACAGTGAGGAATGTTGTAAAATAGGATGGGACAGTGAGGGATGTTGTAAAATAGGATGGGACAGTGAGGGATGTTGTAACATAAGATGGGACAGTGAGGGATGTTGTAACATAAAATGGGAGAGTGAGGCATGTTGTAACTTAAGATGGGACAGTGAGGAATGTTGTAAAATAGGATGGGACCGTGAGGGGTGTTATAACATAAGATGGGACAGTGAGGGATGGTGTAACATAAGATGGGACAGTGCGGGATGTTGTAACATAAGATGGGACAGTGAGGGATGTTGTAACATAAGATGGGACCGTGAGGGGTGTTGTAACATAAGATGGGGCAGTGAGGGATGGTGTAACATAAGATGGGACAGTGAGGGATGTTGTAACATAAGATGGGACAGTGCGGGATGTTGTAACATAAGATGGGACAGTGCGGGATGTTGTAACATAAGATGGGACCGTGAGGGATGATGTAACATAAGATGGGACAGTGAGGGATGTTGTAACATAAGATGGGACAGTGAGGGATGGTGTAACATAAGATGAGACCGTGAGGGGTGTTGTAACATAAGATGGGGCAGTGAGGGATGGTGTAACATAAGATGGGACCGTGAGGGGTGTTGTAACATAAGATGGGGCAGTGAGGTATGGTGTAACATAAGATGGGACAGTGAGGGATGTTGTAACATAAGATGGGACAGTGAGGGATGTTGTAACATAAGATTGGACAGTGAGGGATGTTGTAACATGAGATCGGACAGTGGGGGATGTTGTACCATAGGATGGGAGAGTGAGGGATGTTGTAACATAGGATGGGACAGTGAGGGATGTTGTAACATAAGATGTAACATAACATGGGACAGTGAGGGATGGTGTAGCATGAGATGGGACAGTGAGGGATGGTGTAGCCTGATATAAGGCAGTGATGGGTGTTGTAAGATTAGATAAGGTCCATATAGTGTGTTGTAAATTATTTTATATGGCATTTGATGGGGGAAAGTCAAGGTGTTAAAATGGTAACAGGAAAGGTTTATTCTGGCAGTAGGATATATTTTAGGGTTGTGAGGCAGTGACATAAATTTAGGAAAGAGAAAAAAGACCGATTGCTTGGAGGATTGTTAACGATCTATATGCCACAAGAAAATGTCACAACTGTTTCTACTAAATCAAATAAATTCACCACAGAAAGAATAATGTGTATGATATACTATAATGTTTGGTCACGTCTCTGGCATGAGTTATACGCCGGCTCGGCTTTCAGCATTGGGCAAGACTCTTCAGAACATGTATGGTCGATAGAGAAACAGGCTTGTCGTTCCGTCAATGGGTTCCGGTTCCCCCATATTTTCCATCCGTCCCTGCCTCTCATGGTTCTCTCCTGAGGATATAAGCAGCCACTTTAGACACCTCCACTAGAGGAGAGTTCCAATTCCGTCTCGCAGTCTCTCTTCAGACCTGACTTGACAACAATGGAATTTGTCTTTGGAAGGGGTTGCCCAAGCTAACCCATCCACGTGCTGTCAAAACTCAACAAAATGAAACCACTATTCATGGACAAACTGCTCCAGGCTATTCCAGCAGACGATAAAAGTCACAGATAAGCGTCTCAGTTTACTTGACTCTATCCTAGGGATGCTAATTGAAACTATTCCTCCAAGTCGCTTCCTTTCGGGTCCGCCTTGCCATGGCTTATTCAATTAGAGAAAAGCTAATTTTATTTGTCCCACAGGCTTGTGGACTTTTGTATACATTTCCCCTTGTTAGTGTTTAACATGTGAGAATGAGTTTCTACCAGTTGCTGACTCTGGCTCACATTTATACAAAGATGGTTTCTATTTCAGGAAAGAGGAGATTGTTTAACACGCCTCTAACGATAACAATTTGAGCAGCTCTCATAATATTCTCTTGCACTTCTTCTATTTCACTACTGACGGAACGATCAGACATGATGCTTTACTAGTGTATCAAATAAACTGTGAAAATATCCTCTGTCATAGATAACTACTGTCTCGCATGACACTTGGCAATTGTTTCATTGTTTCACATATCATAAGATCGGTGGGCTCAAATCTACATTTACAGAGTCCTTACTGCATAAAATACAAAACCATTATCAATGAAAGATATTTCTTCTTACATTTTTACTTTGAAATAAGTAGGCATTAAATCAATGTGATTGAATTATGTACTTTTGTATTGAGACTCATTTTGATGGTATGAAGAAAATGTTTCAAATGTTCTGTGTATAGAGAGAGTGTATTAAATGTCCTTGTTCCTTACCTAGCCCTATGTATAGAGAGAGAGTGTATTAAATGTCCCTGTTCCATACCTAGCTCTATGTTTTGAGAGAGAGTGTATTAAATGTCCCTGTTCCATACCTAGCTCTATGTTTTGAGAGAGAGTGTATTAAATGTCCTTGTTCCTTACCTAGCCCTATGTATAGAGAGAGTGTATTAAATGTCCCTGTTCCATACCTAGCCCTATGTATAGAGAGAGTGTATTAAATGTCCCTGTTCCTTACCTAGCCCTATGTATATAGAGAGAGTGAATTAAGTGTCCATGTTCCGTACCTAGCTCTATGTATAGAGAGAGTGTATTAAATGTCCTTGTTCCATACCTAGCCCTATGTATAGAGAGAGTGTATTAAATGTCCCTGTTCCATACCTAGCCCTTACTGTTGGCCACCCTGGGCAGAGAGCAGCTGGAGATGGGTTTTTATGACTGTCATTTAAGGCTCAGTCTCACAACCATCATCCTCCCATACAACTCCCATAATACTGTTATAAATGTTACATCAGCGGAGAGGATAAAGACAAGATTCTGCTGAATATATATTGCTGTTTAAACTGTCCCATTGACTTAGAAGATTTACAAAAGCAGAATCACCAAAGTGACTGCAGATTGCATGACCCCCATATCCCGGGGAGGGTGGGAGGCTTATTGATGTATTGGTCAGGTAGATCCCATTCTCTCAGACTGAGGAAGAGCTGTCTCTCTCTTAATCTGTACAGGCATGGTGGATTGAAGAGGGGTTCAAAAGGGAGTATTAAAATTTGAATGTTAAGGATCAAAAATGGGATTTCTCAAATGATGTGGAGAAAAGGGTAAATGGGAGTCTTTTCTTTATGTGTCATACATGTCATGAAAGGGTAATGAATAATGAAAGAGAAACAATCAAAACAATGTTTCTTTGTGCACCCAGAATCGCATGGTGATCTCGCTTTGTGTTTCGATAAAAGTCACTAAATGATCGATCTGTATGTATAAACTATACCCGTTAGCAATGCCCATCTCTTTTCAAAGAGTGGCCGGAGATCTTTCTTTGCATTATTATTTAATCAAACAAACACAAACCACTGCCTTCCACAGTCAGCATCCTGGGGACTATCCTTTGAATGGTATATAACAATCAGTGACGTGCTTCGCGTTGACAAGTCTGTATGGTAATCTATGTTGATAATAAAAACCTCTTTAGCGCTAAAACAGACTCAACTCATGGCGTTTTTGCAGGTAGTGTAGTTAAGATTTTTACTATTTTTTAAAACGTCAATACAGGTACATGTGTTCTTTTTTATAGACAGGTCATTCAATATTTGGGGGCATATATCTCAAGTGCCTAGTTACTATATATATATATACACACACACAGGAATGTTGCATGAGTGTGTAAAACATCACAGACAAAGGGGAATAGACTCTGAGCTGCTTTATGCAGAGAGTTCTTGACTTCTATGATAGAGTGCATTTCTTGACACCCTGTGTGACATTCTGGCCGGATTAAATCACTCCATCTTCCTCAGCTGACGCCGCGGGCATGCAAAGGGATATACAGACACTGATGTCTGGGGTGGCTACAAGCCCCAGAGTCATTTGTCAACTTGATTATGGATCGCTTATATTTGCTCTCAATACACTCCGCTTTATTCACCTTTAGGTGCAAGTATGATATACTGATGATATCCTGACACACATATCTATATCTTTATATACATATATATACACACACACACACACACACACACACACACACATATATATATATATATATATATATATATATATATATATATATATATATATATATATATATATATATATATATATATATATATATATATATATATATATATATATATATATATATATATATATATATATATATATATATATATATATATATATATATATATATATATATATATATATATATATATATATATATATATATATATACTGATGATATACTGATGATATCCTGACACACATATCTATATCTTTATATACATATATACACACACACACACACACACATATATATATATATATATATATATATACATATATATATATATATATATATATATATATATATATATATATATATATATATATATATATATATATATATATATATATATATATATATATATATATATATATATATATATATATATATATATATACCATATCTGTAGCATTCTATTATAGTTGTGCATCTTTCATTGGTTGTCTTCTGAGTTCTATATCTTCTTCTATATGTCTTTTCATATTATAGTTCAGTTCTCTTTCGTTTATTCTTTGGTTTTCTTATAATAATATCTTTATTCGCACTCAGGTTGCACTGTTTAAATAGAAATAAATACTAATCTAGGCCAATACTACTTTCTTTTATGGCTTATACAATTAATGGTATTCTATTTGATATGTTTTATTTTAATATGTTACTTAATAACCTTAAACATCTAATGTATACCGACATTGTAGTTTTCATTTTTCTCCCTTTACCAAACATATTTATATTCTATTCCAGTATTTTCTCTGCAATTATTTTAGTTTTCATTTTTCTCCCTTTACCAAACATATTTATATTCTATTCCAGTATTTTCTCTGCAATTATTTTCTATTCTTTTCCAAGTATTCTTGGAGAGGTTTTGCCATCCGGACTGGGCTACTTGTGATGCGGGGCCTGTCCCCACCTGCCTCTCAACCACTGCCGCTATGGATTCTTGGAGAAATAGCCCTGATTTGTGAAATGGGGATATTCATTTTCTTGAATGAGACAAAGGGCAATGTCAGCGGTCTGATGGGATATTGCAGTGTAAGAGTAATGTCTTCTCAGACCAGATTTGTTCTCAGGCTTTTATTATTGACATTATTCTATGTGAACATGGATATGGAATTTATGACAGCAGTAAACTCATTGCTCAGAGGGGCTGGCTGCCTCCATAGTTAGTATGCCTAAAAATCAAAATGCTTTCCTTTGTGGCTCATATGTCAACAATCTGCCATCTGTAAGTCAAGTTCGCTGTATTTTTGTTGGTCAAAACGATAATGCATATGTTTAATAATTTCATTGTCACAGGATGGGTAAGGTAATGCCACATATGACGTGTTTTTCTCATTAGATGAATTAGAAGTAAAACACTGGGGTAAGGAATAGACATGGGGAATGAAATAGAGTTGAATAGGGCAGGGTTGGGAATGCAGGTATTGGTATCATTGCTGTGAAAGCACTTAATCATGGCTGAAACATACTTGAACATTACCTACAAATGTCTTAGGGGCCTCATACATTATGAATGCATATGTTATTGAAGATGACTATACTAAAAGACAATCCTATAAACCCCATTATGTCCCATAAATGACTGGTGTCCCTATAATTCCAAGATGGCTGGTGTCCCAAATTGTAAAGATCAAGATGGTCTTATTTCTTCTCAAAAAGCTACATAAGAATAAGAGTGGTACATAAGAAACACGCTGCTATTGTCCTGACTAGCGAGGAGAATCATAAGGAATCTGGCACTTTAATGATGGGCTGATATCAGTTTCTCCAGACTCATTCAGAGAGAGCTTGATCGAGCATATTTGAGAGCTGACATTTTTATAGATTTATCAGATAGGTAAGCAGTATGTGTTGATTTACTGCGCATGTCAGTCACGACCCAATGTGGACGGTGTACACAGTGGGGAGAGGCCATTACAAGTATGAGAGTGTCTCTATAAATGAGTGTGTGGCCCCAGAACCTGACCAGCATTGAGAGCATGCAGCCAGGGCATGTTCCCTCTATTACTATCAATAATACAAGAAAGGGGACTTAGGTGGACTCCAGGGGGAGCTGTTAGGTAGGAGCACTGTAAACAAAGGCCGGCCATTCAGGAAAATCACTCATCTTTGTTTACTCAGAATGTTTGGTGTAAACCAAAAAGAAAATAGCCAAAAATGAAGACTGTTGCTTAACAATGGGTCATTCAGGGAAACCACTCATCTTGGTTTACTCAGAATCTTTTATGTAAAGCAGATAGAAAATGGGGAGAAAACTGTTACTTATCAAATCATCTTTTTTATACATGGTTTCCTTTCTTTCATACTTTTTTGTATTCATGTGATACTGATTTCTCTCATGTTAACTCAGTCTCTTTATTAAATAATGACTGCATATCGTCGCTATTTTCTGTGTGATTGTTATTATTTGTCATTGCCATGCACGTTCAGTGCTCCCTTCACTGTTTCTCAGTTTACAGTTATACTGAGCACGATGTGTCCCTGTGAGCTCTCTTGGGGGTGATTCCTCACCAGGGCTCCCAGTTTAAGCCTCATTTGTTGATGTTTTCTCACAGACTGAGTGTCTACACTCAGACAACTTGTGGAATAACAAATACCTGCGCCTCTCTATTGTGGCTATGTTGAATATATTGGTGAGTTATGGTAAGAAACTAATCATAATATTTATTATCATATTTTTACATATATTTATTCATACATCCAGGCCGTTAGGATAGGATTAAATGTATATTGCTTGAAATAATGTGAAATCATGTTTTTGTCATAATAAGATACCTTCTACATATGAAACTTGACCACTTGGTACATTTTACTGCCGGTTTTACTGCCATTTTACTGCCATTTTACTGAACAGGAAAAACGTCAAACTGATATCACAAACAGGTGCTAATTGCAGGTTTGGAATAATGTGCTGATCTGAATAACTCTATACCAGAATGAGTGGTGTTTGCAGGTCTGGGTTCAGGAATTATGAATTTACATGATATCTAGAATACGTGCAGCCCATGTTTGTATGAAAATGGGGAGATATTATTGAAATATAGAAATATTATTGAAATATGGATTCATAGAAAATGATGAGTGAGCAATCTTGCCATGAGTAAATGCATAAAATCAGACCTGTGAGACACAATGATAAAACATTTGGAACTGTTGCATTGTACTGGACATATTCATCACCCATCTCAGACCATTTAAATGCAGCACCAGGTTTTGGGTATAAATCTGGGAACACGTACTTCCGGTTAGATTTTACAGGTATGGAAATAAGTTTTTGGGATTATTGCAGGACATTGTTGGATTGGGCAGTGGTACCAACGAGGCTTCAGAATGATAGAGCAAGCAATAGGCTGAACGATGGGCAATGAGTTCTACTTATATCTTCATATATTACCAAGAAACATACTGTGTCAGTTTATTAGACCACATGTGCTCTGCCCAAGATTGATAATAGATATAGAAATCACATCTTTGATCTTACTGGACCAGCATAAAAAGATGAGATAACAAAAGGAAAATATGTAAATATTTGGTGTCTAGATTTGGTGTCTAGACTCTAGTGCTTGTGTTGATTTGTTTATTTGTGTTCGGTTTTCACTTTCAACATTATTTCGGTCATTTCGTGACGAGACCTACTTGTAGCAGATATAGTGCTGCCACGCTGAATTGTCATGTCACAGGTCCTTGACATGACAACCCACCCAGTCACAGATTTACAAGGACAACGGGTTAACCCTTTAGGCATTCAGCTCATATTGGAAATTGTATCAGGAGTTGTATCATTGTATCAGGAATTGTATCATATACATATTTATTTATATACAAATATATTTATTTATATATACATACATATATACATACATTAAATATGAGATATTTCATTATCGCCCACATATACCAAATGGAGAGTGTGGAGGTGGGAGGTAATAACTTGTTTGTATGCTGCTCTGTGGATGGCTGTATTCAAGGCAAATGTTTGGATAGATCTTCATCTGTACAGGGAGTGTACTGTATCAGATCAGAATTAGGAAGAGCAAACATCCTAGATATCCTTTGTCTTACAAAATCCAATAACCACTCAGCTCAAACACACAAAAACTTTCAGATGACAACTTTGTTTTGGACACTTCATTTTCTTAAAGAAGAAATGGACTTTCAAGAACAAGCGTCTCAATGAGAAAAAAATAATAAAACATCCCACATTCCATATCTTGGGGACAATCTGGGTGTGTTGTTAGAATGTAATGTTATTGATTATTCCAAGGTTTTTGATTTGGGAATTTATATATGATGCACATGTTTATCACACCATTTGACGTTGATGGCACATTTACGTAGCTGAAACCAATCTGAAAAACTATTTTCGAAAGGAGCACATTATTTCAACTATGTGGGCACTATTAAATTAAATAAGAAAATGTTAATCTCCCAGACTGGCTGGTGACCTGATTATATCCCTCCAGGTATGGTGGTTTCTCATAATAATAATAATAAACTGTCATGCCTATCTTCCAATCTACTTAAAACATAACATCTCAGTCATGTGCAATTTAGAGAGTAAAGTGTGTTAGATGGGGTTAAAGACCTCTTGATTGGAATTAATCAGTACCTACTGAGGTCATCAGTTTTCAGGCATGACCTCCTGCAGGAAGACCATTCAGTTCCGGTGCATAATTAGCATACTTGTTTGCGCCATACATCATCAGAAACTTTCCCAATTCCACAAAATTGATACTGTAAAAGTAATTATACCATTGGTGCAGGTAAAAAGTCTCTTCCCAATATAAAAATATTCTAATTAGTAATCGTTTTTTAAGGATAATTTTTTTATTTTAACTCTGAAAGAAAAAGTCATGCAATAGTGATGTATTGAATTCCAACATATTTCAACATGGCCTGATGTCTTAGAAATTGTAACACTTCTGTGTCCTTGTGGATTACACGATTTGAATAAAATTTGGAAGTATTGACGGAAAATGACAGGAGATAGAACAGCAATTGTGCAATGTAATATGTGGAGGGATATGCAATCAAGCTGATGGGTTGCCATGCCATGCCATGCCAGAAGGCCGTGAGTCAGCCAAACCAAGGCTGGATGTCATGATCGGCCAGAAGGCAGTTAGGTAATACCTCAGTCACATTTGCGCCGATTTCAGTAAAGATGCCCGGGCGATGAGTATTTTTTGCAAAATCGGCCGGCAGTTCAGATTGCTGTGCAGGCACCGGGAGATCATCGGCCACAATTGGGCATCTTTAAGACGTCGGGCGGGTTATCGGGAACTTTTAGCTGCAACATAAAAGTTGCCGGCGTCTGACCGATGTCCTATCACCAAATATCATCTTAAAGTACACAGCAGGGTCCCGGCAGTGTCTCGCAGGTACATCAGCAGGTTATCTTAGGGCTGCCGGTGGCATCGTGCGATGATACGATATCACATAGACGTCTTTAGGATATCATACAGACGTCTGTAAATGATCTAGACGTCTTTAGGATATCCTACAGACATCTGCGCCATTCATTCTTGCAAGTGCCGTGCGGTGCCTTTTAACCACAGCTACGGCACATCTCAGATTGTTGCTGATAAACTCCCCGGCGCCCGGCAGACTAGGAAGTCGGCCGATTCTTACTTCCCGGTCGGCGCCAGGTCTAAATGTGACTGGGGAATAAACTAAGTCAATCACGATTATAGTAGGGTAGTAGTGATGCTACGATCTGACATAAGGCAGTGAGACAAACTAACTCAATTTCTAGATGTTAATATGGAAAGCTGCAACAGTCAGTCATTTGGGCTGCTATAACTTGATAGAAGGCAGCGAGGAAAGCTGGAACAGTCAGTCATTTGGGCCGCTATAACTTGATAGAAGGCAGCAAGGAAAGCTGGAACATTCAGTCATTTGGGCTGCTATAACTTGATAGAAGGCAGCAAGGAAAGCTGCAACAGTCAGTCATTTGGGCTGCTATAACTTGATAGAAGGCAGTAAGGAAAGCTGGAACAATAAAGCTGCGTGTTGGCGTGATCCTAGATGTTCCGTAGAGTGGTTCTGACTGGTGTCGCATGGCAATGCTCAGGAAGCCGGCCTGGTGGTAGTGGCTCCCTCTGGTATCTCTTCATTGTAATCCGGCAAACTGTTAGCTGGTGCTATCCGTCTCAATCCTCCAAGCAGGACCTGACTTGGGTCGGGTAAGAGACTATGCGGTTCCCGTGCATAATATGACGAAATCCGCGGTATATTTCAATTATCGTTAATTAACTCCCCGGCGCTCAGAACACGAGGAAGTCGGCCGATTCTAACTTCCCGGCCGTCAACGGAGCAAATCTGACTGAGGTATTATCACAGGAAGTGGAAAACTGCAGATTTGAACAATACATCATTTGCAAACTGACAGCCAAAGCATTAACAGAATCAAACATCTTAATTTGAAATGTTGAATTGAAATGTTCTGATTTGAGAAATATAAAGACAAATATTGTTCCTGCCTGAGGCCAATACTACGAGGTGTCTGCGTTTTCTGCACGAAACCCAATACAAAACTTCAGTATTCTATTGAAAAAAGATGTGTCATGGACAGAAAATAATCAGGATCTTATTTCATATGGAGGTTTTGCATTCAAGTCATATGTCAAGAACAATATGTCAAGTCGTATATATAGAACAACATGTCAAGTCGTAAATCAAGAACAACATGTCAAGTCGTATATCAAGAACAATATGTCAAGTCGTATATCAAGGACAACATGTCAAGTCGTAAATCAAGAACAACATGTCAAGTCGTAAATCAAGAACAACATGTCAAGTCGTATATCAAGAACAATATGTCAAGTCGTATATCAAGAACAATATGTCAAGTCGTAAATCAAGAACAACATGTCAAGTTGCAAATCAAGAACAACATGTCAAGTCGTAAATCAAGAACAACATGTCAAGTCGTATATCAAGAACAATATGTCAAGTCGTATATCAAGAACACTATGTAAGTCATATATCAAAAACAATGTGTAAGTCATAAATCAAGAACAATATGTCAAGTCGTAAATCAAGAACAATATGTCAAGTCGTATATCAAGAACAATATGTCAAGTCGTAAATCAAGAACAACATGTCAAGTCGTATATCAAGAACAATATGTAAAGTCGTATATCAAGAACAATATTACTAATGCCTCAGTCACATTTGCGCCGATTTCAGCAAAGATGCCCGGCTGATAAGTATTTTTTACACAATCGGCCGGCAGTTCAGACTGCCGTGCGGGCACCGGGAGATCATCGGCCACAATTGGACATCTTTAAGACGTTGGGCGTCTCACCGATGTCTTATCACCAAATATCATCTTAAAGTACACGGCAGATTATCTTAGGGCATCGTGCGGTGAAAATATAAATTGAAATGGCAATTAAAGTGTACTATAATGACACATTCGGGACAATGCCGTCTATTTTAATGCAATATTCTTCAATGAATGCACCTCGTTCTATCTTGTCTGAATTTAATTAATTGCTTTATAATATTGATATCTCAGTTAATCAATCTTCACTTTGAAATTTCCATCAGAATTTGTTAATTTCATTAGCCACTCTAACCAAATCCGCTCCTGGATAATAATGAGTCTATCTGATTATTTAAGCGCACTGCTATATATTTTTATTAATTAAAATAATTTTATTTTCTGTCTAAAACTTAAGTATGTTTAATTGTATTGTTGTTGTGAAAAGTTTCAAAATTACAGTAACACTAGATACCGATGTTAAATGAATACAAGACATGACATAGGTTAATGTGAGAATGTTATGTATATGTTTAAAATGTCAGCTTTTAATATTACATTAGCTAATGGCCATGTTTTTGGATGTCTAGCAACTTTGGAAAGTTACTGTGACCCGCGGAGGCTCAATGAATACTAGATCATAAAACTCTTTATTTGTGTTAAACATGCCATAATATATCAGAGCTACTGCCTTTCATATTTGTTTTTATTGTTTTGTTTACTTTTATATTTATTGTTTTGAAACTTTTGTTCTTTGTTTTATTGCGCCATACATCATCAGAAACTTTGTAATTATCACTTTGAATATTGTTTGTCATGAAACAGTCAGATTCAGAATCAGAAAGATTTTACTAATGGTCTAGATACTTCATGCCATTATGATTTCTTGTCCATTTATCTTTTCCCGACTTAAATATGATACAACCAAGTTTAATACTGTACTTAATATTAATTGGTCTTTCATAAAGTGTAAAAGCCCTAAAGATATTTTGAGGCAGTATTTAACCAACATTCAGCCTCCATGTTTTTGGATACCACTATCACAGCTGTTTTGCCACTAGAACAACCGCCGTGAATGCATTAGCACCTCTGTTCATCTCCAACTGTTCAACTGTTCATCTCCAACCCAGTGTTTCATCTCCGACATCAGATAAGCACAAAAATGACAATGAAGACGAGTCATAAATAAATCAACTGATGGTCATTGTTTCAATCGATTTCAGTGAAGTACAAGGGTTAAATGGTAATCTTTTCAAACTTTTCTTAAAGTAGGTATGTGAAGGAGTTTAATAAATAAGAGTGAGAGAAAAGCGTGGCTGAAACCAGTGAGGTATTTGACAGATTTATACACAGCTGAATGACTAAAAACTCAAGGCAAGAATAACCAAGTTACGTATGCATACACATGTACAATACCAATCAATCATGATACTCTTTATAGCCAAAATCAGAGATGGGAAAGAATATCTGTCAAATGAAAAATACCTTCATCAAGAAACAGAGATTATTATTAATTCCATAATCAACAAAAGATTCATATGAACAGGATAATCTTGTTGCCACACTCTTGCAGTTAACGGCACCAGTTGTTCTCTGTCCGCTTCACTGCCCAAACAATTAGACAATGGCTGTTTCCATGACGACAATCACTTCCTGGAAACCAATCCCCATCGCCTAACTGTTGCATAATTTCCCTCTCAAATTACATAATTGATTTTGTAAAAGTACCAAGTCATAAAAAATAGTTTGAGACTCATATCCTCTTCTTAAATTTGTAATTATGTAAAGCAGTCAGCAGAAAATTACTTGTAGCTGAATAGTGATTCATTACAGGTTTTTCACTGAATTACAATGATGTCCTACTTAGAGTAGAACGACTAATGATCAGCATTAAGTTAAAACAAAGAACTTGTAATAGGCAGAGCGTGGTCCTTACATAGTTCTGCTTATCACCCATCCAGCCTCTTTGCCAACTCATCCCTGCCAATAGGATTAGGCCTCTGTTCTGCAGCCAGTCTACGTTACTGGTGAGACTACTTATCTTTGATTAACATTTCATAAATCAAGTGGTAATCCAAAATAATTGTCTGTTCCTGATTGTATCGTTCATCCTAATGTGGTGATATTCCGAAGAACATCTGAGGCTTATCATATATATATATATATATTCTCCAGTCAATGCTCGATGAATTGCTATCAAAGGCCGGGATTGTGATATCATATCTATGGTATAATGCAAAAGAAAGATCGGTCCCTATTCATAAAGAGCAGGGCATTACAAAGAGCAGGGCATTCAGTTCTGGAGGCAGATTTATATCATACCTGATTTAGTCTAAATGGTGGTGAGAAAACCTTTAATACAAACTAACATATGGCTAACATATGGCCCACAAACTAGCGTATGCGGCTGTTCCATATATCCCATAAACTGACATATACTTTACGGCTGTTCCATATATTACATAAACTAACATATACGGCTGTTCCATATATCCCATAAACTGAACTATCCGGCTGTTCCATATATTACATAAACTAACATATGCGGCTGTTCCATATATCCCCTTTTCCATTAGGGCTTTGAGTTCTGGTGGCAGATTTATATCATACCTGATTTAGCCTAATTGGTGGTGAGAAAACCTTTAATGCAAACTAACATATGACTGTTCCATATATCCCACAAACTAACATATACGGCTGTTCCATATATCCCACAAACTGACATATACGGCTGTTCCATATATTTCCATGTCCCCTCCTCTATTGCCATACAATAAAGCAAATGACTGCCATGAGCTATCTTCTTACTCCAATATATAACAGCTCAAACATGTCATTTATACCTTTATTTCTTTTCAAAAATATTAATAGATCGAATACTAAAATGTATGCTCCCTTCGGCTACAGAAATATAATAGCATAGGAGTTTATGCATATCTGGCATGCCATAGATTCATCAATACAGACAGGAATACTGCAACAGCTCTCGGTCCCTCCTCCCTGGGCATTCACAACATGAACCCTCCAACCATAAGCTTCATCAAAGAGAAAATCAGCCTCTAATTTGTAAGATGAAATTCTAAATCATTATCTGCCAAGGCTCAAAGGAAGATTTAGTTTCAATCAGAACAGCTATGGCTTTGCTATTTCTGAAACTTTACTCTGTGGGAAGAAAAAAGATTAATTCCATGGAATCTTAGGAAACTTTCAGAAATTGCTAAATTGAAATTCCAAATTTCTTTCACGATTAATGCCAGTCTGAGCAAGCAATAAACAAGTCGGTAACTACATAGAAAAGACTTCTAAAATATTTCCTTGTCAATCTTATAACCGGCCATATTGAGCATAAAGAAATGCTATTATCTACAGCACACTCGGTGTGCTGCTCCTTCCAGACAGTAATTAGGGTTGTTTATTTTTCATTATCATATTGGGTGACTACAATCCCCATTTTATCTGGGAAATGAACTCCTGCAGTACCACAGTTAGAGACGCACGTCTCACTACTGTGTTACTCACGTTATAATCTCCAGAGTATTTGTTTCTAGAATAAATGCATTTGATGATCAGAAGGTGGTGATTTTCATAGAATGTCTCCATCTTTATTTGGTATTCCTCTTATTGTCAAATAAAAGATGTCATTCTTATTCATCAGGGTGTCAAAGATCAAATAAACTTTCAGTTTGCAAAGCAGCCATTAAGGCCAAGGTCATGAGTAAATGAGGATCGGGGATAGTGTTTCCTGTCACCGGGCCCAGAGCAGCTTTAGTCTGGTCACCTATCGCTAATCGCCATTCTGCAGCAGTCTGGTCCCCGCTCATGCCTCACTTAGCAAATCTTCGGACGTTCTTCCAGCATAACAATGATTTCTTTCTAAAACATAAACACTTCTAGCAAAAACTCACAGAGAACACCTAAAACACTTTCCAAAATAAGAAGCCCAAACTATTGTTATTTCTAGATTAAATTCTGAAATTAATAAAATTCAATTTTCTTTGATCGCCTCTTTTTTTGTTTTTGAAAATCACTTTACAGAAGTGCAAATGTTTGTAATTTCATTTACGACATCCTGACACCTGACCCATTTGGTCATTCTACAGGAATCAACCAATCAGATTTGACACCGACATCCTGGTACTTGAACAATCTGACCATTCACGGAGGAAGTCCCCTATGTTCACCTTGGAGCTTCCGGTGCATTCCAAAGTAAGGTTTTCTGCGGAGACTGAGCTCTGCTGTGCACACTCCGCGTGTCGCTGGTAACACTCCACCCAATGTCTCTATTTTCACGGGGACTCACAAACAAATCTCAGAGGAATCTTATGTGGGATGCCCCTGACTTTCTCACTCTCTCTGCTTGCAAAGTATGGCACATCTCAATGCTTTCATGCCCAACAGAACACATCAAACTGCTGTCACTTCTTTAATGGAAAACACAAGTTTGGCTTGTGTTTTGGGTCCTCCCCAGAGGGGGGGGGAGGGGGGGGTAAAGGACGTACCATTACATATTTGGGAGACTGCAATTACTTTTCAATGTTTAAATTCATATGGGACTTTAAATATAATCCTGCCTCAAATAACCGACAATATGATTTTTTTATTGAACATATTTATTCATATGTTACCATTTTTTTTAAACTTTGACATACAATTTTCAATTCGTACTTTTATATTTGTGTCCGTGGATAGATGAATTATAACACAGTTGCTCCAGAAGTGAAGGACTGGTGTAGTATAATACAACATAAAATTAAAAGAAATTGCCACTTCAAGATCTTTAACAAATGTCATTTACATATCAGCGCAGTTTGGTACTTTTTGAATATTTCTTTTTGAATACCTCTGTTCAGAAATACTTATTGTGCTGAAGATACGGCATTTATCTTGTCAAGTCAGGCAGCTAAACAAAAAAGAGGAAGAAATCGCCAGCACAGTGTACAGTAGGAGGTTAGCAGATTATAGCCAGAGGTAGACAACCGCCCTCGCTGACAGTGATATATAACCTGAAGGCTGGTGCCTGCCCTGTCACACGTGTGTAGGTGACAAAATAAATTGCAAGCAGATGATTGAGTAAGGTTAAAGTAAAAAAATAAACAAGAACATTTATCACCTTATTTTTCAGTTGAGAAAAATAAGACCATGGGCCGTGGCACAGTTGGTTCACGAGCAAGCTTATCAGCACCAGATCCTCAGTGGTTATCCAAAGGTCGTGGGTTCCATCCCCGGCTGTGCCATTTACGTCACACATGAGCTGATGCCCGTGCCAAAGGGTTAACCCATTGTCCTTGTAAATCTGTGACAGGGTGGGTTGTCACGTCAACGACCTGCGACATGACAATTCAGTGAGGCAGTATTATAGGTCTCATCGCGAAATGACTGAAATAAGACTGAAATAAGACTGAAATAAGACTGAAATAAGACTGAAATAAGACAGAAAACTTCAAACCAAAAAAAACCAAAACAAATCAGTTGTCCTTGTAAATCTAAGATTGGGTGGATTGTCATGTCCAGGACCTGACCTCAATACAGTTTAGAGAGGCTGCACTCTATCTCATACAGGAAGGTCCCGTCATGAAAACACTGATATAAAATTGAAAGTGATGTAAAACACCAAATAAACAAAAAATGACTTTCAATCCTCAATCCTCTACCTACCTCTGCCTTCATTGCCACTAGTAAGTCTTGTCAAAACCCCAAAAAGACAAAAAAATCTAAGATCAATGGAGAGATATATTTAATGTCTTTTTTTACTTATTTCTCCATAAAATCAGCATGTAGATAATGCTTAAGATGCGTACATGTCCACAATCCCGATCCATGTTCCCAGGTTTACACAACGAATATGCTTATATTTTAGTCACAGCATATGTATGGCTTGATCCACACTATTTTGAACTCATTTTGAAAATCTGTATTCCTTTTGTAGCAGGGATCTGTTTTCTGGGGCGGCATAAGGTGTAGCAAGTGCACCACTGACTTAGTGTTAATGACAACAGTTTCTCTGCCTCAGGAATGGATCACAAAACCTCAAGCCACATTTTGGCATCCACACAGGCAAAATATCAAACAGTTCTCACTTGACAAACATTTGTGACGGCCTTGAGTCTATCAGGAAGGGTCCACAAGTTGTGGCAATGCTTAATGGAGATATACCATTGTTCAAGGGTGTGACATGTGTGATATATGGAGACATATGGTGCGCCAAGACATGCTATGTACCATGGTAGACTGTCTACCAATATAGACTTTGTAATAGGATAGACTGTCTACCAATATAGACTTTGTAATAGGACAGACTGTCTACCAATATAGACTTTGTAACAGGACAGACTGTCGACCAAACCATGAGGTGTGACAAGACAACTGTGTACCAAGCCAGGCTTTGGAATAGGAGACTGTGTACCAAGACATGAGGTATACAAAGACAGACTTTGTACCATGGCAGACTGTGTACCAAGCCAATCTTACAATATTTTATGTTTATTTTATCAATATATTCCAACCCGATAATCCAAGATTACTTTCCCTTTTTCCTCCAAATGAATCCATCATTAGGCTAATTTTAACTTCCGGTCCTCAATATGTAATTTACTCAAACTTTCCTTTTCAACTTTTTTATCAAACTTCCTGTCTTAACCCTGTAATCTCTGAAATGAAATACTGACTGATCGTGTATCCAATTCCGCTGTGTCACTTCCGGTTTCTAACTTCCTTCTAATAACCATCTATCTGCTGCGTGAAACTGCATGTACTTGTTATTCCCATTCTTTTATTACTTGAGGATAATTATTGATGATTTGGTTAGGAATAATAATCCTTAATATATTATATACCTCTTTTACCTTCTTTTTAATTCACTCCATCAAACATAGAATTGATTATCTCCAGGTAGAATTTTATAAAACAATGAGAATGAAATTAATGTACCAATTTCACATTTCACCTAGCGGATCTCTCATATTTTGGCATAAAATCATTTCATGGCGTAAATTGATGGAGCCTTTAAATCAAAGGAGGGGGATTTACCTATGATGTCACGTGACTACAGCCTCGGTATGGGTGGCAGGAGACATGAGGCTCGGTGATTTGTCTTCTGCCTCGCACTCGTGTTTGTATTGCGAGCTTATGAGGCCAGAGGTCAAGTCAAAACTTGATTAATTGCTGCAAATATTTTCATAAGGATTGCTGCAAAAATAGAGAAATTAATCACGTGTCTAAAAAACATCCAAGATTCATATGCAAAAAATAGGATTTGTTTCCTATACTAAGGGATTAAGGCAGCTTTGATGAGTTCTTAATACGTTTTTGTTGTTGCAAAGATTTGAATGATTAATATTTGATATACAATATACGCACTCAGAAATTCATGAACCTCTCTGTGAAGAGTTTTTGATCCATTTTTAGAAAGATATGGAGTTTTTTCAGTGGATATAAAAGTATGAATTAGATATAGGACGCACCTGCTAGACCTCAGAAATAATTATAGAAGCTGACATTTACTGGCTTTTACATGCAGCAGTGGGATTCTTTATGAAATAATGCCAAGCCTCCATCAATCATTTTGGACCAATCAAATTCCTTATAGGCATTCACTGCGGGTAATGTCAGATTTGCCTCCGAACTGTTAACATGTGTTATTGAAGGAACATTGTGCTATTTGTCACATATCATCTGATTGGAAGGTCAGGGGTCCAACTATTGGCACCTGTTCCTTGATTGGTCGGTGAAAGGTGAAGTAATCGTACACATTCTGCAGATAATGGTGGCAGATTTGACAGGAAGTTCCCCAAATCAGTCTCACCAGACGTGGCCGGGTCGCCGACATTTTCTCAATACGGTGTGGTCAATTTCTATGCTATGTGCCCAGACTATTGTGTGAGAGGAACAAAGCTGTTTATAGACGCCATTTTGCCTTATTAATACCATCCATCATTGTATGATACGTGGTTCAAGGCTCCATATCATCTCTCGTGTTCAGTTAGAGCCAAACATCCGTTAAGTCACGCATAAACGAGTCACTGATTGGTTACGCATAACATGTTTTTTTTCCAAAAGAATATTTTACCTAATTTTGAAGGTGAAACATTGGAGAGAAGAACAGTCGTGTGGGGTTAAAAAATTGAATAGTGCGTATTGGCAAATGCATTCATACCTATTATGCCAGCATCATATTTATGATAGCTGTAGCAAAGCGATGGAATTCCCAAAACCAAGATGGCCGAAAGTTGGTAAAATATTGCATCACCTGTCTGTGTTTTAACTCAGGCATCTGTATGCCAGCCCTGTCTGTGTTTTAGCTCAGACACCAGTATACCAGCCCTGTCTGTGTTTTAGCTCAGGCATCAGTATACCAGCCCTGTCTGTGTTTTAGCTCAGGCATCAGTATACCAGACCTGTCTGTGTTTTAGCTCAGACATCGGTATACCAGCCCTGTCTGTGTTTTAGCTCAGACATCTGTATACTAGCCCTGTCTGTGTTTTAGCTCAGACATCAGTATACCAGCCCTGTCTGTGTTTTAGCTCAGGCATCAGTATACCTGCCCTGTCTGTGTTTTAGCTCAGGCATCAGTATACCAGCCCTGTTTGTGTTTTAGCTCAGGCATCAGTATACCAGCCCTGTCTGTGTTTTAGCTCAGGCATCTGTATACTAGCCCTGTCTGTGTTTTAGCTCAGACATCAGTATACCAGCCCTGTTTGTGTTTTAGCTCAGGCATCTGTATACTAGCCCTGTCTGTGTTTTAGCTCAGACACCAGTATACCAGACCTGTCTGTGTTTTAGCTCAGACATCGGTATATCAGCCTTGTCTGAGAACATTGAACTCGTTATTCCTCATCAGGAAATCTGCTGTCAGACCCCTCCTGTCTGCAGACAACATGATTACTGCCTTTATTGTATTCTGAGGTGTGGAACCCTGTTATTTTGTTGCAGGTTTGGCCTCACAATGTGGTCAGCGAGATCAGGAAAATCAGAAAGTTTAGAGAGATTAGGGAGATTGGGGAAGTTAGTGAGATCAGGGCGATCAGATGGTCAGGGAGATTAGAATGATCAAGGATATCATGGAGATCAGGGAAGTCAGGGAGATTAGATATATCAAGGAAATCAGGGAGATTAGGGAGATTAGATATATCAAGGAAATCAGGGACATCAGGTAGATCAGGTAGATCAGATGGTCAGGGAGATTAGAGAGATCGGGGAGATTAGAATGATCAAGTATATCATGGAGATCAGGAAAATCAGGAAGATTAGATATATCAGGGAGATCAGGGAGATTAGATATATCAGGGTGATCAGGGAGATCGGGGAGAGAAGATAAATCAGGGTGATCAGGGAGATCAGGGAGAGAAGATATACTGAGACACAAACACAAAGACTTCACACCGAACTCTGAATAAATACTAAATTAAATGTTTTACTTTTTTACACCTCCTTCAGTTTCGCAAGTTCATAAATGTAGTGCAAGGAATTCACCCTTTTTAGTTTGTGTTATATGTGTTTTTGATGATACAAAATAGATATCCTCTTTCACTCACTCTTTGAAATCCGGAGGGCATTGAGGTCAAATGACAGGCGTCTATCTGACCTGGTACAATCAAACTAACAAATTAGCTTTGTCGATATCAAGATGTCTGTCTGTGAATGTCTACAAGACAGAGCTCAGTATATGTAGCTAGTGAATCAATCACGTGACATTTGCTCCAGGTGACCGGCGCCTTATGTTTTGAGGAAATAGATAAATCAGAATAAAGAAAAAAAACAAATAAATGTTTCACAGAAAGAATTGGGTCTGGAATAAAGGAAAATAAATGTTTCACAGAAAGAATTGGGTCCAGACTCAAGGAAAATAAATATCTGAAAGAAAGAATTGGGTCCAGTATAAAGAAAACAGATATCTGAAAGAAAGAATTGGGTCCAGAATAAAAAAGACAAAATAACAAAAAAAAACAAAAAAACAACAACAACAACAACAACAACAACAAATCTCAAATAAAGGATTGAGACCAGGGTTAATGGGGTAATAATGGGGTATGGTCTGTCATGTATTCCTCTGGGCACAAACTGGTTCACATTGGTGCACTATTATAATCACCTTGTCGTAAACAACACAAATACATCACAAATGTATAGAGTAAGGTGTTTTCATTAGGTTTAAACACATCGGGCTGAGATTTGTTCACTGATGATTTTTGTAATTTTTCAAGGGTTTAAACAGTGTCATCTATAATATTAAAGACTCACAAGGTTGGCTGATTCATTCCCTGTCTGAAAATATCAAATTAACATTATTGAAATCCGTTTTCTTAATTCATAAAAATATATTGTGTAAGATATGCAAAATATATTTTATGAAAATGTCTTAACATTGGTCATTATAGTGAAGGACTAAATGAATACACGTTAACAAGGAATACTGATGCTCATTTTGGTCATAAATCTCCATATCAGCCGCATAGAGTGAACTAACACCTTCAATGATATGCCTCGCTAACTCCCGGCAAATTTTCATTCTTTGAAGTATATGATTCTGGAAATTGCAATTCAGAACCAATGATGTCCAAGATGGCGGCGCGGCGTCTTTGTTTTGGTCTTCCAACTTCCTGTGAAATCAAGTACGACATGGCAGGGTAAGCCCAGGTTCAGCGTCCCAGCTTTAGTCCATCGTATTAGAAAACAGATGTTTTAATCACACATCTGAGAAATTCTTCAAACTTAATTTCACCATTGTAACTTGATTTTCTCTCGCCGATTGAGTTGGGGAATGTTCCGGACCCCTCAGGGTAACAAATTAGAACGCTTTTGTTAGCTCGCCTTACCTGAAAGATTTTATTCTTGAACGCAGAATATAATCTTGCAACATGATATCTGACAAAGTAATTATCTGATTGGTGTCTGATTTACACTGGAATGATAAGTTTTTAATTGACATATTCCTTTACTTTGTAAGTATTTCTCGGTTTGAGCATCCCCGTCTGAGAGGTTTATTTGTGGGTACGCATGTCACACCAAAGCCTTCCAATAGCTGCAAGCGGATAATGGCATTTAACACTATATTATTACATTCTTATCACCCACAAGAATATTGATTGGATATGTGGATGGTTTATACATCTGAAAACACCCTTTTCCAATCCTTGGCAGGGACTGATATGAGAGGAAGTTCAATTATGGAGGGTCGGTAGGGACTGATATGAGAGAGAGAAGTCCTGACATGGAGGGTAGGTAGGGACTGATATGAGAGAGAAGTCCTGTTATGGAGTGTAGGTAGGGACTGATATGAGAGAGAGGTCCTGTTATGGGGGTTAGACAGGGACTGATATGAGAGAGAGGTCCTGTTATGGAGGGTAGGCAGGGTATGATATGAGAGAGATGTCCTGCTATGGGGGTAGACAGGGACTGATATGAGAGAGAGGTCCTGTTATGGAGGGTAGGCAGGGACTGATATGAGAGAGAGGTCCTGCTATGGAGGTGAGGCAGGGACTGGTATGAGAGGAAGTACCATTATGGAGGATAATATATATATATATATATATATATATATATATAGATATGTCTTGTATTAGACCTTGGAGTGTATTTCCAATCTTATGCACTATTGTTTCCCTGGTGCACATTGTATCTTTCTCATTTCCAGTGTTTGGCCTGTCATTAATGTAATGGAGGGTAGACAGAGACTGATATTAGAGAGAGGTCCTTTTATGGAGGGTTGGCAGCGTTTGATATGAGACAGAGGTCCTGTAACAGAGGGTAGACAGAGACTGATATGAGAGAGAGGTCCTGCTATGGTGGGTAGGCAGGGACTGATATGAGAGATAGGTCCTGCTATGGTGGGTAGGCAGGGACTGATATGAGAGAAAGGTCCTGCTATGGAGGGTGGGCAGGGACTAATATGAGAGAGAAGTCCTGCTATGGGGGGTAGGCAGGGTCTGATATGAGAGAGAGGTCCTGTTGTGGAGGGTAGCAGGGACTGGTATGAGAGAGAAGTCCTGCTATGGAGGGTAGGCAGGGACTGGTATGAGAGAGAGGTCCTGCTATGGTGGGTAGGCAGGGACTGATATGAGAGAAAGGTCCTGATATGGAGGGTGGGCAGGGACTAATATGAGAGAGAAGTCCTGCTATGGAGGGTAGGCAGGGACTGATATGAGAGAAGTCCTGTTATGGAGGGTAGGCAGGGACTGGTATGAGAGAGAGGTCCTGCTATGGTGGGTAGGCAGGGTCTGATATGAGAGAGAAGTCCTGCTATGGAGGGTAGGCAGGGACTGATATGAGAGAGAGGTCCTGCTATGGAGGGTAGGCAGGGACTGGTATGAGAGAGAGGTCCTGCTATGGTGTGTAGGCAGGGACTGATATGAGAGAAAGGTCCTGCTATGGAGGGTGGGCAGGGACTAATATGAGAGAGAAGTCCTGCTATGGAGGGTAGGCAGGGACTGATATGAGAGAAGTCCTTGTATGGAGGGTAGGCAGGGACTGGTATGACAGAGAGGTCCTGCTATGGTGGGTAGGCAGGGTCTGATATGAGAGAGAAGTCCTGCTATGGAGGGTCGGCAGGGACTGATATGAGAGAGAGGTCCTGTAACAGAGGGGAGACAGAGACTGATATGAGAGAGAGGCCCTGTTATGGAGGGTAGGCAGGGACTGATACGAGAGAGAGGCCCTGCTATGGCGGGTAGGCAGGGACTGATATGAGAGAGAGGTCCTGCTATGGATGGTAGGCAGGGACTGATATGAGAGAGAAGTCCTGCTATGGGGGGTAGGCAGGGTCTGATATGAGAGAGAGGTCCTGTTATGGCGGGTAGGCAGGGACTGATATGAGAGAGAGGTCCTGTTATGGAGGGTAGGCAGGGACTGATATGAGAGAGAGGTCCTGTTATGGAGGGTAGGCAGGGACTGATATGAGAGAGAGGTCCTGTTATGGAGGGTAGGCAGGGACTGATATGAGAGAGAGGTCCTGTTATGGAGGGTAGGCAGGGTCTGATATGAGAGAGAGGTCCTGTTATGGAGGGTAGGCAGGGACTGATATGAGAGAGAGGTCCTGTTATGGAGGGTAGGCAGGGACTGGTATGAGAGAGAGGTCCTGTTATGGAGGGTAGGCAGGGACTGATATGAGAGAAAGGTCCTGATATGGAGGGTGGGCAGGGACTAATATGAGAGAGAAGTCCTGCTATGGAGGGTAGGCAGGGACTGATATGAGAGAAGTCCTGTTATGGAGGGTAGGCAGGGACTGGTATGAGAGAGAGGTCCTGCTATGGTGGGTAGGCAGGGTCTGATATGAGAGAGAAGTCCTGCTATGGAGGGTAGGCAGGGACTGATATGAGAGAGAGGTCCTGCTATGGAGGGTAGGCAGGGACTGGTATGAGAGAGAGGTCCTGCTATGGTGGGTAGGCAGGGACTGATATGAGAGAAAGGTCCTGCTATGGAGGGTGGGCAGGGACTAATATGAGAGAGAAGTCCTGCTATGGAGGGTAGGCAGGGACTGATATGAGAGAAGTCCTTGTATGGAGGGTAGGCAGGGACTGGTATGACAGAGAGGTCCTGCTATGGTGGGTAGGCAGGGTCTGATATGAGAGAGAAGTCCTGCTATGGAGGGTCGGCAGGGACTGATATGAGAGAGAGGTCCTGTAACAGAGGGGAGACAGAGACTGATATGAGAGAGAGGCCCTGTTATGGAGGGTAGGCAGGGACTGATACGAGAGAGAGGCCCTGCTATGGCGGGTAGGCAGGGACTGATATGAGAGAGAGGTCCTGCTATGGATGGTAGGCAGGGACTGATATGAGAGAGAAGTCCTGCTATGGGGGGTAGGCAGGGTCTGATATGAGAGAGAGGTCCTGTTATGGCGGGTAGGCAGGGACTGATATGAGAGAGAGGTCCTGTTATGGAGGGTAGGCAGGGACTGATATGAGAGAGAGGTCCTGTTATGGAGGGTAGGCAGGGACTGATATGAGAGAGAGGTCCTGTTATGGAGGGTAGGCAGGGACTGATATGAGAGAGAGGTCCTGTTATGGAGGGTAGGCAGGGTCTGATATGAGAGAGAGGTCCTGTTATGGAGGGTAGGCAGGGACTGATATGAGAGAGAGGTCCTGTTATGGAGGGTAGGCAGGGACTGGTATGAGAGAGAGGTCCTGTTATGGAGGGTAGGCAGGGACTGGTATGAGAGGAAGTACCATTATGGAGGATAATATATATTGATATGTCTTATATTGGACCTTGGAGTGTATTTCCAATCTTATGCACTATTGTTTCCCTGGTGCACATTGTATCTTTCTCATTTCCAGTGTTTGGCTCTCATTAATGTATGTCCAAAAAACTCATAATTATGACAAATCCATTTATTTCAGTCACATTGAAGAACTGTTTTTTCCCAATAAACCATCTTCTCTACTACTTTCTGACATGTGCATGAGAGATATTAGTTCAAATTCTGTGTCCAGCTTATTTGAAAATGTGTGTATCAACCAAACTTTTCAACAGACTTCATAGTACATGGCAAATGTGACTGAGGCATAAGTCACATTTGCGCCGGCCGCCGAAGTTTGCATCAGAAAAGTCAGGCGTATGTAAGTATAACGTAAAAAGTATCCTGATCCGACAAATATGCCGAACATTTATGTAATTCACACTCTCATGTCAATCAAATGTTTTAACTTTGTTGCAATGTTAACCCCACTTTTTGCCTGCTGGGTGGGGGTTCAGCTGAACTAGCTAGACAGCTACATTACCAGCTACATTACCAGCTACATTACCAGCTACATTACCAGCTACATTACCAGCTACATTACCAGCTACATTACCAGCTACATTACCAGCTACATTACCAGCTACATTACCAGCTACATTACCAGCTACATTACCAGCTACATTACCAGCTACATTACCAGCTACATTACCAGCTACATTACCAGCTACATTACCAGCTACATTACCAGCTACATTACCAGCTACATTACCAGCTACATTACCAGCTACAGCGCGTATAACCAGTCAGCATGTATAACCAGTCACCACGTATAACCAGTCAGCGCGTATAACCAGTCAGCTCGTATAACCAGTCAGTGCATATAACCAGTCAGCATGTATAACCAGTCAGCACGTATAACCAGTCAGCTCGTATAACCAGTCAGCTCGTATAACCAATCAGCACATATAACCAGTCAGCTCGTATAACCAGTCAGCACATATAACCAGTCAGCACGTATAACCAGTCAGCTCGTATAACCAGTCAGCTCGTATAACCAATCAGCACATATAACCAGTCAGCTCGTATAACCAGTCAGCACATATAACCAGTCAGCTCGTATAACCAGTCAGCATGTATAACCAGTCAGCACGTATAACCAGTCAGCTCGTATAACCAGTCAGCTCGTATAACCAATCAGCACATATAACCAGTCAGCTCGTATAACCAGTCAGCACATATAACCAGTCAGCACGTATAACCAGTGGTTTGTTATGTGCAATTACATGAACTTCATCAGTCATGACCGTTTAAAAAGGTTAATAAGTGACCCTAACCTCCATGACCCATCAATTCTACAGTGTGAAAACTTTGATACTTGCTGTAAAGCACAGATTTGATGTGGGACACAGGTGCCCTATCCTGTAATTCTAATATTGCTTGTGGGTGACATAGCAGAGGCAACCCTTTCACAATCCACAAGAAACTTGTACGTCCATCCGGGTTCTGAGGACTTCCGTTGTTGTGTCTTTATATAATTCAGATAGACACCCTGTCCTTTATCATTTCATTGCAACAGAGAGTTACTTTTTCAGCAATCCTACTAATGGCGAGGGTAAAGAACTCTTCAGTCTTTGTGGATAGAAAGGACCGAATAATGACATGGTTGCCAAGGTGATCAAGTCGTCAGCGAGACTTTGGTGAGACTTGGGCATGAATCTAACCACGGCCGCTTCTGTCAACAATAATATCCCGTGTGGACTCAAATTTACAGACACGAGACCCTCATGTTGACTCAGCAAGGAACACTATTCAGATCATTTAATCTAGAATCTATTATCCTTGGTCCAATACTGGTAAGACGATCTAGACATTTCCTTTGGCTCTTCGACTCGACAAATGTTGATCAATTGATGGAATTGTGTTATACTGTGACTGACCCCCAATATGAGATTAGAGGCAAATGGCCATAGCAGCACAGAAGGGTTAATGTTTAACTTGCAAGTTTCCTAGTGTGGCCATGAACAAGAAGGAATCGATGACAGATGCGACTCAGTTGATTGTGAAATGAGTGTAAAATTTCCCCAAATGCAGCTATTGATGAGCAGTTCAATATTTGGCCAGAAATGAGACATCTCAGCTGAAAAGTGTCCAAGGTTTACTAACTTCACTTTCACAAGGGGCGCAGGGGTTGGGGTCTTGCGTTTTCTGTTTGGTTTGTTTGTTTGGTTGTTTGTTTGGGGTTTTACATCACTTTCGACATTATTTCAGCCATTTCATGACGAGACCTACTTGTAGCAGATATAGTGCTGCCACATTGAATTGTCATGTCGCAGGTCCCTGACATGACAACCAATCCCATTCCTAATTGGCTTTTCAAATATTTCAAAGCCAGGGCACATGTATATCAAGCCATAGCGCATGTACGTCAAGCCATAGCGCATGTATGTCATTAACACCGCGGTCAATTGGGCAAATCAAAAATACTTGAGCTGAGTTGAAAAGGATGTCATCTATTTATTTATCGACCCCAATAAAGGACATTTTGTGTGGGTTGTTTGGCCTATTGGACAATCAAGCTTGACTGACATCATTCACGGCATTTGCAACTTATTGTTATGAAGCAAAAGTACATTTCATTCATATTATTTTTGTCTACATTATTGGCTTTTCGGTATCATTTAAGCAATATCAGGTCAAATAGAAGACGTCTGCCAAGACTCAATGCTTGACACTTCCCGAAGTGTGAACAGGGGGCTTTTTTTTGCATTATCACATAGACACGATAAACCACGGCCTCACGGATATTCACCAAAAATTCACTTTAAATAATTGTTTTATTATCTGGTATGTGTGCTTTATAAACGAATAATAATCATTGTTTTTATTAATTATTAATATTTAATGACATTATCAATGACAAGAGAATATCTGCTACAAGTAAGCCTCATCACGAAATGACTGAAATAATAATAATAAATTAATAATAATAATAAAATTTGTAAAGCGCTGATACCAGACAAGTCTGTTCATAGCGCTGAAATGATGTTGAAAGTGATGTGATGTAAAACCCCAAACAAGCAAACAATACATATCATATTGAATATCATGCCAAATATACCCCTCTAATATATCATACCAAATGTATTAGATATCATATCATGCCTAGAGGACACCTTTAAGCTAATCATGTTCTCTTGGTGTATCCAATATGCTCCTCTTCCATGTCATAACAAATGAACTGTCTACTCTCCAAGTTGCTCTTACCCCAGGGGCTTAATTTGTGAAAAAAACCTCTTCTAAACACTTTTTATTTCATTAATAATGCATAAAGACCAAATTTTGGAGTGTGTGCTTGTTGAACGCCGCTTGTCACGGGTGCTATTCTGTGGTCTGCTGGGATAGCCTTCCCAGGGTGCTTTGCGCGGCATTAGCAGGGGATTGTGGGAGATGTGTTGACACGTTATCTCAACACAACTGATCAGACAAAACTTTACGTCTCCCATTTTACATGAGACACATACAAATCCAGAGAAATCCTCAAACGAGGCCAAGACATTCTGCGGAGAAATCGCTGACAGAAACGGCTTTCATCGGCAACTATGTCTTTTTGATGGAACCCGGCATTTTCTATAAATACTGAAGCTGCAATAAAGACTGATTTAATCATATTTGGATCTCGTGGGATGGGCATTGACAGAGGTTATAACAAAAGAGTTAATTGAACAAGATACTAAAAGATTTCCCCGCTGTGTCACGGCCACTCTCCAACATGGCGTCACTGCCCTTTCTGGCCACTAGGGGGCAGGTTTCTCGACAAATTAAAGCTATGCTTTGACTTGTCAGTCTGAGCAGTAAGGGCCGGTTCAGGTGTAATCTTGTCGGAAACATCTGTCGAATCATCCGTTCTTGTTACAGGCTTTGGTAGTCCCCACAACAGTGGTGAGGCCCAGTGTTTCATTTGTAAGATTGGCCCTAACCATGGCATCTCAAGGCAACCCACGTGATGTATAACCAAATTACGTCCATAATAGAAAAAGGAGGTTCCAATCTCATAAAATCAATACCTATAAAAACTCATGACAATAGTTACAAAATGCTACCAAATACTACTCTAAGGAACTAACAATGTTCGGTGGAGAATGGGATAAAATATTTTAAAAAAGAGAATCTGGCTCAAATTGAAATAACCTGTTCATCTTCTCCTTCCAAGGTCATGTAAAAGGCATCAGAAACTCAAAGCACAATGGTGAAGGTCAATATTGGGAATGTGGATTTCAAAGAGATCTACAAGGGTCAGGAAGTTTCTGTCACCCAGAAGGCAGAAACATGTTTATCAATTCACAACAGGGAGGGCAGGGAGACATTCCACGAGACACGAGTGTTGCAAACTTGTGACAAGTGAAGATTCCATGCTGAGGCCTGACACTGATTGTGGAGACCAAACACACGAGACAAGTCTCGGCCCCCGCGAGATCGAAACTAACAAATTGTCAGCAAAATTGACAGATGTCCACGGTCACAAGAGGGTGAGTTTTGACGATACAGAGCACACAGAACCCAACTCAATAGAGTAAGTGATCATGCATTCAGGGCAAGCATTGCCGTCTTTGAGTTACTCATTGGTATTCTGGGAGTCAGTGTGGAGCAGGAGAAGTTTCCTGATTCCAGAGACTGGTGTGTCTGCGCATATGCTAACCCCAATATCTGTCCCTCCCATGCGCTGCTACAGCTTATGTCTCTCATACACACACACAATTTGCCCTTTTCTTTCTAAAGACTCACTCACACCAGCCACATTCAAGTCATTGCTTTAATTATCACATTAGGCATCCTTGCTTGTTATTTAGTGTGAGCGCTATGAACAGACTTGTCTGGTATCAGCGCTTTATAAATATTATTATTATTTTTTTATCATCATTATTATAATTATCGTCTTCCATCCCAATGAAAACCAAGGATGTAAGGTTCTATATGATTTCCAAAGATGTTTTTTTTTGTGAATTGATACATTAATGTCAATGAGTGTAGAAAAGCAAAAATTACATATAATTTTGAAAATTGTATTACAGAATTAGAAAGATTTAAAGAAACAATGATTCATTCCTTCAAAGGGTATATATTTTTCATAGTCAGTAAATCTAAATACTCCTGATTTTTTAAATAAATATTGCTGTTGTATTGGTAAATACATATATGGGGGCACGGGCCGTGGTAAAAGCCAGGTTATTAGCCCCATTACCTCTGTAGTAATCCAAAGGTCATGGGTTCAATTCCCGACCGTGTTGGCATTGAATTAATGATACAATTTCACCTTTGAGCAGAGGCCCATGCTTAAAGTGGTGACTTGTCCTTGTAAATCTGTGACTGGATGGGTTGTCATGTCAAGGATCTGCGACATGATAGTTTAGTGACATGATAGTTTATCTGCTACAAATGGCTTTCTTCATGATATAATTGAAATAAAGTTTTAAATGACATAAAACCCCAAACAAATAAACTCCACCTCAAGAAAAAATATGTACAAGAGTGAAGGCTAATAATATACACTAATTTTATTTCGTTTCAAACCTAAAACATAATTAAATGTCAATAGTTTGGGAGTAATTAGCGAATGCCTTTATGAACAGAATATGTTGTTTATATAAATGTTCCAACAGTTTCATAAATTGCAATTCTGTCAAGCTTAAAAGTGTTATTAGTGATTAAACAAATTGAAAGTCTAATATTTTGATTAATCTATCTTAATTCCTTTAATGATGAATATTAAATTTAAGAGCATTTTTGTTGAATATTGAAGAGCATTCATTTGTTTGTTTGTGAGCGATAATGGATGCTTGATCCATAAAGTGTTCTTAACGGAGGCCCGAGGGGGTTTATGCAATTGACACACTGTCAGCTATAGAAAATCATTTGATTGGCTGACTTTTTCTGATTTATGTTGAATAATTGAACAATCACAGGCACATTGAAAACTATGCAACATCAACCACATTTCACATTTCAATGACATTGTCCTCAGGTCTATCACTCCAGGACAGGTTTGCCTCAGGGTTAGTAATCTGTTTAGATTGTCAGTACATTTGTGATTCTCGTGGAGTCTTACTGACAACAACAGGGTAAAGCTCTTATATTTGACATGAATGCAACTTAATGTCAAGTTGTCTGCAAACATCCAAATCTCCCGGGAGCTCAAAAATCAACAAAATGTAGTATTTATGTCAGCAGTGTGAAGGGGGGCGGACAATGGTGAAAATCAACGTTAGAGTCAAGAGCCGATGGCCAAATCAAAATTGCTCTCAGAAATCCCCTCCAGAGAATAACACAATATTATCTCTGCCATAGAAACGCTGGTGAGCGAGGTGATTGTAAAATAGGACAAAGGAAACCATTTCTGTGGCATATGATACAACACCAATACTCCAAACAAACACATGCCTTCTGGAACACAAATGTCTTACAAATCTTTTCATATCTGTATCAAATCAATATTTTGAATCGCTTTTTTCACCAGAATCTATTCATTGCATCGTCACATGCAAGTGTTCTTCATTTTTATCCCCCGTTTCTTATTAATTTCAGAAATAAATGAATCTTCGTAAGACAAATTACCGCGGAGATGCAGCCCATCGCAAAAAACCGTGCATTGTGGGATAACTGTATCAGCGACAAGCGGTGTGTCTGAACATTGAATTCTGGGATTGGCGTTATTCACGCAGTGGACGTGGGTCTGGCGGGAATGACGTGGATAATAGGGTAAGGAAAAACCTCAAGTGGAATGAAACTCGGGGAATAAGACAATATTCTGAGCAGCTGCAAGCTTCATTGACATGATTTGATTGCATGTGTATCGCTTGTCCTCTCCCACTCTGTTTCTCAGAGGTAGTAGGTCTCTTATTTACAAATATAGATTATCAATATGCAATGCACTCAAATATTTGACTCACAAAATAAATGTGTTTTTTTATCTGAATCATCAGACAGCTTATGTCTAAACCACACGACACTGGTACAGTTGATGAGCGATGGATTTGGATTTCAGTTAGTTACAGAAGTGGAGGACGGGAGGTGGTGGGTTCGAGTCCACTACTACCAGCAGTGTTACCTTCGCACTGTTTAAAAGGCTCTAAAGTCAATTGATGTGACCATTGCTACTGAAAGGGTCGTAAAAACAGCATTTCACAATTTCACTCCACGACACGCAAGAATTGATTAGAACTGCTCCAGTTAGGCGCGTCATGATCGCAAGGGAGAGAGTTGTCTATGGAAGGTAACTTACTTGAATTTCCCTTATCTACTCTATTGCAAATTGTGCATCACTTCCTAAAAGCCATCTTTAAACTTCTGTAAAGCCTGGTTTTATTTAAATGACACTTCCCGAAGGCCATTCACAACTGGACAATACTTCTCAAAGGCCAGTTATTTCCATAGGCTGGTTATATTTAAACAATACTTCTCAAAGGCCAGCTATTTCCAGAGGCTGGTTATATTCAAACATTGCTTCCAGTTATCTTTCAGGACTACTTCCCATAGGTCGATTATATTTGAATAGTACTTCCCTAAAGCTAGTCATATGTAACTATTAATTCCCTAAGGCAGGTCATATGTAACTATTAATTCCCAAAAGCAGGTCATATGTAACTATTAATTCCCTAAGGCTGGTCATATGTAACTATTAATTCCCTAAGGCTGGTTATATTTCAAGATTACTTCCTGAAGAGTGGCAAAAATAAAGTGATGTAATAACACTTCCGGAAGCCAGTTAAAGTTGTGCAAAAGGCCAGTTATACATTAAGATTAATTCTCAAAGGTTTGTTTATATCTTGGTTATATTTCATGATTACTTTTCAAAGGTGTGTTACATTTAAACAATACATTCTGAAGACAGTTGTGACGTGAACTTATAACTTGCATAAAAGCGGCAACGAGATCGAAAATAAAAAAGCGAATTTATGAAGGAACGGAGTAGAAATGGGATCTGCGTCGAAGATGGTACTTAATGACCAGACCCATGTTATATATAAACAGTTCAATGGACAATTTCACACCAATGTCAAAAAAATCTACTTCTTTTAATGAGTTTGACACGCTTTACCTCAGGATCTTTTCAATTTGTCATGTTGTCTGCACAAGTAGAAAGAAATTATGGAATTTAGGCGCCCTGTTGACTGCATGCATGAGCAGAAATCTACAATATCCTTCATCGCATAAATATGCAACTATTGATCAGCCTCTGAGGCACTTTCCTTTGTATTAAATCACTGTAATTTTGCAAGAAGCAATAAAAAGTTATATCACACCACAAAATGGAGACATTTATCATTCTGCCGCATTGGACTTACTAAAATGTCATAATTTGGAGGAAGTCATGTTTTTTTTCTTTCATGTAGTAATTCTCTCTTCTCTAATCTTGTCTTGTCCATTAATCCAAACTCGATATCTATTCACTCCATGTGAGATTATTGCTAATCCGATTGTGGATTAATGGATAAAGTAAGAAATCACATATTGGCTAATCCTGCCCTACAGACAACACTTTCTATCTTCGACTCAGATCCCATTTCTACTCCGTTCCTTCATAAATTCGCTTTTTTATTTTTCGATCTCGTTTCCGCTTTTATGCAAGTTATAATTAAGCATGCCTCAGAATACAGAGCCATTTTTCACAAAATAATGACCCTCCTGATCAATTGTGCTTCGCGGAATATTAAACCAGAGAATTTAATTGAGAATTGGGTGGAGGATAAAGTTAGATTAGCTGGCATGTCAGGGGGTCATCATGCTAGATTAAGTGGATTAAGTTGGTGATAATCCTTGGATTAATTAGATTGTAATAAAGAAGCTATGTTGAACCTTCACAAAACCTGTGAGCAAGTGTAATTAAAACTCACGTATTATGTAACAGAAAAGAAAATGAAAAATTGAGAGTTTTTGTCATATAGACTACTAGTTTGACATTTTCTATTTTCGGTTTGGGGTGAATAATCATTTTGGAATTGCCCTTTTCTCCCAAGCCCATAATTCTTCTTGAAAACACAGAAACTTAATAACAGAAGTGACGCAATGTTATGTCGCTACTAAATCTTTCGTTATAGGTGGTCAATAAATAAACAATTTTGGAAAATGTTATACATAAAAATGGTTAAATTTGAGCAATGACACATTAGCAAAAAATGGAACATCGTGCTAATTTCAAACAATGATGTGACTCCAAGTTTTCTATAGTACTGACACAGGGTGATACATGGCTCAGTGGTTAAGATGTCTGTCTTCTATGCTACAGGTCCAGGGTTCGAATCCTGGTTGGGAAAGGTGGAATCTTAATAGCTCATATTTTTAATCTCTACTGCTGGTACCTGAGACTTTCCTCTTTTTGTCAGGTATGTTACGTGAAAAACATGAATTGTCCTCCAGGCACGGGCCTCAGCTCACATGTGAAATTGTATCATGAATTCAATCACGACACGGCCGGGGATCGAAACCACGACCTTTGGATGACCACAGAGGAACTGTCTCTTATAAGCCTGCACTCTTACCAACTTCGCCATGGCCTATGGCCTGAGTCAGCTGAGACTTACAACTCATCCATCACATTTGCCATAAATCCATCTCATTCTAATCATTGGCTGCATCCCACAGATTCCATTCTAACCCTGGGAGGATCTCATATTAGGACAGATTCTTATCAGACTGATCAATACCAAATGCTTCAAGGGGAAAATAATGGTGGTGAGCTGTTATGATTTGCTTGAGAACTACTTGAACAAGAATTCTATCACCAATACTTAAACAAATTATATATGTATATATATATATATATATATATATATATATATATATATATATACCTATATATATCATGTCTTTCACCTACAAATCAAACAGATTACACAGTAATTTAAAGTAGATTCAGCAATGGATAGCTCTGCATTGATTATGCTATTTTTGGATACTATACGAATTAATATATGGGAGAGTCTACATACAAATATCACATAGCTCCGGAAATATTCTACCAGCAAAACCATTCCAAATATCATATATTTCACATCTTGTATTTGTTGGTCACAACAGACCATAATGGATGGACGTGGTAATGTCCACTTCCTGTGCTGTTTCCTGTTACCTCGAATGTCATGAGAAGTCTTGACTGAATATTCAGCTTTGTCAATGGCTCGAGTCTGAAAAGTCTTGAAGGTCTATAATAATTTGGAATGCTTCCTTTTTATTATTATCATTTATTATAATTTTATGTTCTTAAAACAACAATTATCATCTCAACAAAGCAAGAAGAAATTCAGGTTAAACTATCATGCAAAATAACAAAGTTTATTTTCTTACTCAAATGAAGAAATAAAAAGAAGGACAAAGAAACACAGCAGTGAGATTGCAGAAACGCCATTGAAATGTTTCCTCTATCAATTATTTATTTTAATCAGGAATAGTCAGAGGGCGTGTATAGAAAAATAAACAAGACTTAATTTGCACTTTACAATATGTTGCAAATCACAATTTAAACCCACGTGGGAGACGTGATCTTGGCACGGGATGCGCACGTGACCATTGTTCAGAAAGAGGCTCATGTTTATGAAGATGGCCTCAGAATTGAGATTTTTAAGGATGATATAAAAAGCCATATCATCCTAGTTTTCTGTCAGTAAAGGATAAAACGGCTCTGTCTATTATATTTGTGGCCTTGTATGGTGTGAGTCAGGGGTGAGACACTGGCTCTATCTCTCATGCTGGTGGCCTTGTATGGTGTGAGTCAAGGGTGAGACGCTGGCTCTATCTCCCATGCTGGTGGCCTTGTATTGTGTGAGTCAGGGATGAGACACTGGCTCTATCTCTCACGCTGGTGGCCTTGTATGGTGTGAGTCAGGGATGAGGCACTGGCTCTATCTCCCATGCTGGTGGCCTTGTATGGTGTGAGTCAGGGATGAGACACTGGCTCTATCTCTTACGCTGGTGGCCCTGTATGGTGTGAGTCAGGGATGAGACACTGGCTCTATCTCTCACGCTGGTGGCCTTGTATGGTGTGAGTCAGGGATGAGACACTGGCTCTATCTCCCATGCTGGTGGCCTTGTATTGTGTGAGTCAGGGATGAGGCACCGACTCTATCTCTTACGCTGGTGGCCCTGTATGGTGTGAGTCAGGGATGAGGCACCGACTCTATCTCCCATGCTGGTGACCTTGTATGGTGTGAGTCAGGGATGAGACACTGGCTCTATCTCTCACGCTGGTGGCCCTGTATGGTGTGAGTCAGGGATGAGATAGAGCCAGTGTCTCATCCCTGACTCACACCATACAAGGCCACTTTACAATATTTTGCAAATCACAATTTAAACCCACGTGGGAGACATGACCACGCGATGACACGAAATATGTGTTATATGGTTTCACATTGACCTTTTTGTATTCCAAGCATTTCATTTTTCTATTTCTGTATATATAAAAGTCTACTCATATATTTACCCAGATGACAGTTTTGGTTTCGAACACATTTTTATTTAGATACATTTTTGTCCAGTTTTGAAAATGAAAACTCACGAACATTCAACAAAACATACAACTTCTAGCAGAAAACTAACTCAATGAAAATGGAGAATTTTACAAAGGTATGGCCTCTATGTACTCAACAATTCTCTTCTGTACTATTTTAGATATATCTCAGAAGAGGATATTAGGAGGAAATTAAAGAAAGAGGAGGATATTAAATGAAAACAATTATTAAAACAGTACCTCACGTCTCCTTCAGCTCTATCATACACAATTTATATAATAGAAATAGGTGGGTAAGAGATGTTTATCAGTCAATAGTCCTGTACTATAGAAATAGGTGGGTAGGAAATGTTTATCAGTCAATATTCCTGTACTATAGAAATAGGTGGGTAAGAGATGTTTATCAGTCAATAGTCCTGTACTATAGAAATAGGTGGGTAGGAAATGTTTATCAGTCAATATTCCTGTAATATAGAAATAGGTGTGTAAGAAATGTTTGTCAGTCAATATTCCTGTACTATAGAAATAGGTGGGTAAGAAATGTTTGTCTGTCAATATTCCTGTACTATAGAAATAGGTGTGTAAGAAATGTTTATCAGTCAATATTCCTGTACTATAGAAATAGGTGTGTAAGAAATGTTTATCAGTCAATAGTCCTGTACTATAGAAATAGGTGTGTAAGAAATGTTTATCAGTCAATATTCCTGTACTATAGAAATAGGTGTGTAAGAAATGTTTGTCAGTCAATATTCCTGTACTATAGAAATAGGTGTGTAAGAAATGTTTATCAGTCAATATTCCTGTACTATAGAAATAGGTGTGTAAGAAATGTTTATCAGTCAATATTCCTGTACTATAGAAATAGGTGTGTAAGAAATGTTTGTCAGTCAATATTCCTGTACTATAGAAATAGGTGTAAGAAATGTTTGTCAGTCAATATTCCTGTACTATAGAAATAGGTGTGTAAGAAATGTTTGTCAGTCAATATTCCTGTACTATAGAAATAGGTGGGTAAGAAATGTTTGTCAGTCAATATTCCTGTACTATAGAAATAGGTGTGTAAGAAATGTTTGTCAGTCAATATTCCTGTATAATGGAAATAGGTGTGTAAGAAATGTTTATCAGTCAATATTCGTGTACTATAGAAATAGGTGTGTAAGAAATGTTTGTCAGTCAATATTCCTGTACTATAGAAATAGGTTGGTAAGAAATGTTTGTCAGTCAATATTCCTGTACTATAGAAATAGGTGGGTAAGAAATGTTTGTCTGTCAATATTCCTGTACTATAGAAATAGGTGGGTAAGAAATGTTTGTCAGTCAATATTCCTGTACTATAGAAATAGGTGTGTAAGAAATGTTTGTCAGTCAATATTCCTGTACTATAGAAATAGGTGGGTAAGAAATGTTTGTCTGTCAATATTCCTGTACTATAGAAATAGGTGTGTAAGAAATGTTTGTCAGTCAATATTCCTGTACTATAGAAATAGGTGTGCAAGAAATGTTTATCAGTCAATATTCCTGTACTATAGAAATAGGTGGGTAAGAAATGTTTGTCAGTCAATATTCCTGTACTATAGAAATAGGTGTGTAAGAAATGTTTGTCAGTCAACATTCCTCTACTTTGGAATGTTGACGATAAGTCGGAATATTAAAGGAAAAGAATTGTTTTGAGAGAGCAAACATTTTCTTGGTGCTAATTTGAATTATAAATTTTCTACAATTGTTACTTTATGTTCATATATCAAACTTTGATGGTTTCATTGCAAAAAACTAATGCTGATACTTTAATGAAAATATTTTGAATGTGTAATTTACGTAATTTTCAACAGTTCAATTACAATTTTTTCAAAGAAATCTTTCACAACAATCATCTCCCCACATCATTTGAGTTTTAAACATTTATTTTTGGAATGTTCTCCTGTAACTCTTCCTTGCTATTTAATTTAGAGGATATTTTTTTCATACATTTCCATCTTGTCATTTTTTTATATATTCTTTAAATAATTTTTATATATTCTTCAGCATATGTCAATAATAATATTTTAATACTTTCATCTTTACCTTTATTAAATTCTCAATGTAAAACTTGTTCTTAATTCGGCAGATCAGTAGCTTAATGTTTTCTGTCATCTTCCTTGAATGCTTCCTTTTAAATCTTGACATTATCGAATGATGAAAGGGACTGAATGAACATGCCATGGAATAAAACATGCAACAAATATTGATTTCTCATGAAACAAGCACCATTTGAGAGCAATATATTTCAATTAGGGAAATAAACACAACATGAGGATCGCCAGTGGAAGCGGTGTCGCGGGGAAGATTCTCTGCCATTCTGCATTAGACAGGAAGGTGAACAATCTGTTTTCTCCCACTAGGTGGCAGTGTTGTAGATAATTAGAATTTTGGTTTCATTTGAATCAGAATATCACTTGGATGACGTATGCAGCCCATTATGTATATAGCAAATTTGTGGAGTTCTTTGAAAAATGTTTTGATTACGTTTTTTTGTTTTGACATTCAAATTTGACGATTAAGTAATTGGAAAAGGGTGAAAGTTTGCAAAAATATTAACACAAAAATATTAAACATAGAAAAAGGCTTTATCACTCCACATTCAGAGACAAGAACAGTTTATCAATATTTGCTCTTCATTGACTCTTAAGATTTAAGTTCTGACCAACCAATCTCACTTGTATGAGTGAGTGGGTTGTGTGAGGATGGTATATTTTATGCGAGTATGGATAAATTTACCACTCAGTCTGAGGTATTAAAGTGCGAAAATAGCTGACCAATCAGAAAGTTCTGTCTGGATTGAGGCAGATGAGTGCCGTGTGCAGTGACCCATACCGGCCTCAATCCCTGCTTCTATGATTGAGATGGAACCCAGTCTAAGCCAAGTCCATATACTGGATTCTTTTTATGAATTATTTACGCAACTAGCTGTTGATATGGTAAAGAATGAACCACTACGATAAAGTCCTCCTCAGCTTTTATCATTAATATCTATGTATTGTGTTGCCAGGAGGCTCATTTGTGATAGTAGTCAAGCTGTGAAAGAACTAAATCATGGCGCCTGGATGTTGATCAAAAATGGCTCAAAATCTCTTAATCGCCTCACCTTTAATTTGACATGTCCGATGAATTCTAGACAAAGCAATTTTTAGAAATTTAAGAAATTAATTGTCATTCTGTCTGTCAACGTTGACCTTCTCTGAATTCTTCCCGTGGAAGTCTTAGCGATCAGCAGGTGAGATATATTTTCAGGGGAAAATCTGTTTTGCTATAGGTTCAGATTTTTCGATTTCTTTATGATTTTGAAGCCTAATATATATTACTGTGTTGTCAAGGAGGCTGCCATTTTGGATATGACAAGTATCACCCAATGAGAATCAAGATAAGAACAAATTCAATATGTAATGCATTTTGATTGGTTTAGATTTAACCTCAGTTTAAAACCTCTGAATAAAAGCAATTATACATTATTCTCACCACATTGACTGTTCCTGACTTGCGACGCTGGGTAATTTATGATGCAATTTGTATTCATTTACAGAAAATGTTCATAAACTTTACAAAAACAAATAATGATCAATGTGGCTCTAAGGCCAATGTCCTGTGAAACATTGTTCTTTGAAATATTGTCCTGTGAAACATTGTCCTTTGAAATATTGTCCTTTGAAATATTGTCCGATGAAACATTGTCCTGTGAAACATTGTCCGATGAAACATTGTCCGATGAAACATTGTCCGATGAAACATTGTCCGATGAAAAATTGTCTGATAAAAATTGTCTGATGAAACATTGTCCTATGAAATATTGTCCTTTGAAACATTGTCCTATGAAACATTGTCTGATGAAACATTGTCCTTTATGAAACATTGTCCTATGAAACATTTTTCTATGAAACATTGTCCTATGAAACATTGTTCTATAAAACATTGTTCTATGAAACATTGTCCTATGAAACATTGTTCTTTGGAACATTGTCCTATGAAACATTGTTCTTTGGAACATTGTCCTATGAAACATTGTTCTTTGGAACATTGTTCTATGAAACATTGTCCTATGAAATCCAATGAAACATAGTCCGATGAAAAATTGTCCGATGAAAAATTGTCCGATGAAAAATTGTCCGATGAAAAATTGTCCGATGAAAAATTGTCCGATGAAAAATTGTCAGATAAATTTGTATTTCCAATATAAAGGTGGCAATTCTTATTTATTTCAAAACAATATTCACATGACATAATAAACACCAGAGCAACAAATATTTAGATGACATTCAATTTGCAGGCAGTACTAAATGGTTTATGTAGGATTAGTCTTTGGTTCCTAGAAAACAAGATTAATTAATTTTGTTTAGGCGAGTTACATTGGAGTGTGCGTGTGTTCAATGTCAGACTTGCCGAGCCCAGGCAAAAGATGACTGCATAGCTGCGCCACAAATAACTCACTGACATCAATTAGAACATCTGGAATATGCAGTGTCTCATACTGCACAGACCCATGTGATCACACATTAAATTGGGTAGTAAAACAGAGTCACATTATCTTAAAGTTGAGTCTTGAAAGGATTTTGTATCATTGATAACCAGCAAACATCGCTGGAAGGAAAACAGATTCAAAATATAACATGATTACAGACAATATTATAAAGTGTCTATTAAGGATGAACACATTAAACTGTCTCTAGTAGTCAGCCTCGTTCATACCAGGGCTAATTGTCATGGATTGAATCTCGTTCCAAAAAGACCCTAAAGGGAACGGTTATTTGCACACAGTTGCACTATGCTGTTTTGTTGTCTCCAAATATGGAGATGCTCTCATTTGACAATATAAAGACATTTCAGGGGACAAAATTGGCGGAGACACATCTGGCAATAAGCCTTGATAAATTATTCAGAGGTTTCAGTGTCTAATAAGTATGTCTGAGGCGAAATTTACTTTCTGTTATATAAAGAGATATCATAAAAATTATACACATTATGTATATTATATTAGACCTTAATGGGTGTGGTGTTGAAGGAAAATCACCTTGGAGTTGACCCTTGACCCTTGACCCTTGAGCCTTGATCAGTAGAGTACCTATAGATACATCATCCTAAGCTTCCTTAATGACAAAAAATAATAATAATCGGCAGGTATTATGCAGAAATAATGTAGGCCTTTTGTGATTTATCAATTTAATGAGCTTTACTCATATTGCCTATATTACAGATGACATAAGCCTTCTCGATGGCAGTAAACAAATTAACCGGCAGATGTCATGCAGATATAGTGCAGGCCTTTTGTGATTTATCAATTTAATGAGCGTTACTCATATTACCTGTAGAACCAGGGCATAAATATATTTGTTTTATATCCTCTGACCTCCCTAACCTACCTGTATCGTCGGCCATTATATGATATTTCTGATGTTTATGAAATTCAATATATATATATAAAATTCAATATATATATATATCAATATTCAATATATATATATATATATATATATATATATATATATATATATATATATATATATATATATATATATATATATATATATATATATATATTGAATTTGATTTCTGCACAACAGGTGATAAAAACAAAGTTTGACAAGAAAATATATGATTTACCATAACAGTAAAATTTTATGATTCTAGATTGAAAGTAATTTGTGCGTATATGACAATACTATGGAATCTAGAGTTTGAAACGTCACAATCATAGGAACCGGATTATGAAAGTCAAATGTTTCCTGTTTTGCACTAATCATAAACTGTAGGATTTGTTCCCAAGATGCTATGCTATATGCTGTACATTTCTTGTACCTTTACCCTATATCTTGAAGCATGGTAAATCTAACAGGGATATGAGATTCAGAGTGGGTACCCAGGTGTTTGTGTGAATATGATATAATGCTATCATCTTGTTGATGTCAAGAGCAAGATGTGCTCTACATGTCAGAAACACGATATGAAGACAGCAGTACAACTACATTTCTATCGGTGTCTTCCTTCAGGGAATGTTTGGTATTTGGACACAGTGTGTGAGCTGGATATGTGTTCATAATTCTCTTTATCAAATGGTCAAAGACAAATTTAACGTTTTTATAACATAAGACAAAGTGTTTTGGTAGTCTTTCTGGTCGTGGCGCAGTTGCCAGCTTATGAGCACCAGTTCCTCTGTTATGATTCAAAGGTCGTGGGTTCGATCCCCAACCGTGCCATGGTTGAATTCATGATACAATTCCACACATGAACTGAGACCCGTGCCAAAGAGTTAACCCGTTGTCCCTGTAAATCTGTGAGTAGGTCACAGATTTACAAGTAGGTCTCATCACGAACTGACTGAACTAATGCTGAAAGGGATTTAAAACCTCAAACAAATTAACAAACAAATGAAATCCAATGTAGGGATTAAAAAGTTGAATTGTGTTTGGACAGGTTTCACACGCATCACTTCAGGAATAGATTCAATTGTGACTTGATAGCCAAACTGTAAACTCAGTGAAGCTAAGATGACTGAAAGTAGGTTACAATTGCCTCAATATATACTGAGGAACTAAAATATGCAATAATGTTGTTCTGAGAGCATTGTTTGGAGAACAAGTCCAATGATGGTAGTAGCCATGCTGTTAATGCCGTAAAACCAAAATGGCTGAAAATAAGTTGAAAATCACCTCAATATTTCCAAAGGGCCCAACACGTGATGTGGTATTTGAACACAGGTTGGCCTATCATCTTCTTATTGTAACAAATCTACCTCACAAAGGAGGATTGATCTTATAACCTATGCCATTGGTCCTACCCGGCCACTGGCACCATGTCTCTGGGTGTAATTTCATTCTTTTCCAGGCCTCCTACATAAAATATTCATGTAATAAACAGCATGAAATATGAGAACTACTTGCTATGTCCATTTAGCAAGATGAATCCATTCTAATGCTTTTATACTGAGAGTGAGAGATTTATTGCTCTGCACAAGGATGAACAGGCCTTGGTAATTTTATAAAAGGTCTGTGAGATTACGCAGTGAGAATGTAGCCGTCAGGTGTTTGAAATAAAAAAAATGTGATGTGATGTTTTTTGGAACCTTTCAGCAGCAATACCCATATCAGGTCGGCTTTTGAGCCTTTTAACCAGTGTGAAAGTAACACTGCTGGCAGTGGGAGTCGAACCCACCACCTCCCGTCCTCCGCTTATATAATCAGTGTGAAAGTAGCACTGCCGGCAGTGGGAGTCGAACCCACCACCTCCCGTCCTCCACTTATATAACCAGTGTGAAAGTAACACTGCCGGTAGTGGGAGTCGAACTCACCACCTCCCGTCCTCCACTTATATAACCAGTGTGAAAGTAGCACTGCCGGCAGTGGGAGTCGAACCCACCACCTCCCGTCCTCCACTTATATAACCAGTGTGAAAGTAGCACTGCCGGTAGTGGGAGTCGAACTCACCACCTCCAGTCCTCCGCTTATATAACCAGTGTGAAAGTAACACTGCCGGTAGTGGGAGTCGAACCCACCACCTCCCGTCCTCCACTTATGTAACCAGTGTGAAAGTAACACTGCCGGCAGTGGGAGTCGAATTCACCACCTCCCGTCCTCCGCTTATATAACCAGTGTGAAAGTAACACTGCCGGCAGTGGGAGTTGAAACCACCACCTCCCGTCCTCCGCTTATATAACCAGTGTGAAAGTAACACTGCCGGTAGTGGGAGTCGAACTCACCACCTCCAGTCCTCCGCTTATATAACCAGTGTGAAAGTAACACTGCCGGTAGTGGGAGTCGAACTCACCACCTCCAGTCCTCCGCTTATATAACCAGTGTGAAAGTAACACTGCCGGTAGTGGGAGTCGAACCGACCACCTCCCGTCTTCCACTTATATAACAAGTGTGAAAGTAACCTGGCGGCAGTGGGAGTCGAGCCCACCACCTCCCGTCCTCCGCTTATATAACCAGTGTGAAAGTAACACTGCCGGCAGTGGGAGTCGAACCCACCACCTCCCGTCCTCCGCTTATATAACCAGTGTGAAAGTAACACTGCCGGCAGTGGGAATCGAACCCACCACCTCCCGTCCTCCGCTTATATAACCAGTCAGGTACAGATCCACTGCTCTGTCAATTGTGCTGGTAGGGCTGGTCAGCTGGACGATCTTGATTAAGAATATGTCTATTATTAGTGATTACATGACACATGAAAAAACAGGTTTTATTTATTTGAATACAGGGGAAGGTGATGACAAGTGCCAAAGACACAATATAGAGTGAGACAAAATACCAGATTTTACATAGTCAAGAGGGAGTTTAAAACTTATTTTCTTTCAGTATTTTGATATAGTTGAAAAGAGTGAAAAAATTGTATTGTTTATTATAATTGAATGGTATAGTTTAAAACTATCGATATTTACAACAGAAGTAAGATTATAAGAGAAGTAAGTTTAGAATGGGAGAAATAAATAAATTCTCACTACTTGAGTTTCAATATTAGTGATCCATCAGGTGTCTCTTGTATCATGAACATTGCATGTTGGGATAGGTTTATTAGAAATGCAGTTGGTGTAATGACTACCATTCTGTAGGTTGTGAGGGGAAAACATTGATATTTTGGCAACAAATATACATGCAGAAAAGAAAATAATCCATTTTACAATCTTCAGCAGAAGAAGACATTTACTCATGCGTGGAGATTGGACAACCAGGTGGCAGCATGGCCCACTGGACCAGGGAGAATTAGTACCAGATATCGTATATTCATTTCACATTACGCATTGCTCCTGGGTCACGGGCAGTGGCGCAGTTGGTTAGAGCACCAGCTTATTAACAAAGGTCATTGGTTCGATCCAAGGCCATGCTGAGGTTGAATACATGATACAATTTCACATATGAGCTGAGGCCCGTGCCTAAAGGGTTAATCCATTGTACTTGTAAATTTGTGACCGGGTGGGTTGTCATGTCAAGAACCTGCGTCATGACAGTACAGTGAGGCAGCACTATATCTGCTTCAAGTAGGTCTCATCATGAAATGACTGAAATAATGTTGAAAGTGATGTAAAACCCCAAACAAACAAACAGACCTCTCAGATATCCAGAAAAGAAAAATAATATAGAATATCTTTACATACAACCCTCGCCGGACACTTTTCGTGTGGAGGCAAGGCAGATATTTGCACCCCAATAATGAGACCCACATGCCCAAGAATAATATCCCACTTGGTTAATTGGCAGCTCTCTCTCTTCACATATAGCTAAAGCATATGGCTGAAAATATTTTGTGAATATTATTTGGTTTTTTGGGATTTCTTTTTGTGATTATTGTAAATAATTAAAAACCAATAAGACATAAAATATTACATGGTGTTCAATAGCAATAAAACCATTCTTGACATCAATAACTTTGGTGGTATAAACCATATGTAAATATGAGCTTTCAATGTGAAATAACAATTATTATTATGAATATTATGGGACAACTGTATAACAAAGTAGCAGAGATGAACAATAATGACAGGATGATGAATACAGTATAAATGGACTACTGGCTAGCACATGTAAAAGTTTGGCATATTACATCCTAATTGATACAGAGGAATATAATACTGCTCAATGTATCTGGCACATCCTTGTAAGCTGTGAGTATTAACCTTATCTATGATGATACATTGAGTCTGATTTTTAAGTCTGTACAGATCATATATTTTAAAACCTTTTGCAAACTTATGATTAGCTGGAGCTGGTAGCATAATCATGTACTTCTGTATTTCTGTGAAATGATAAACATTGCAAACAGTGAGACAATTTATCATGCATATATTTATAATAAAACTTGAGTTCTTGCAATTTGAATATGTCCGCCATTTTCAGTAAATTTAATCTTTTGAAAATATGCTCTGTATGTAGGGTGCTATGAACACTTAGATGTTGCAGACAGACTCTGCCCAGTGTGTGACCTCTTAGAGGTGGAAACTGAGGAGCACACTATCATAAGATGTCCCGCATACAGTCATCTCAGACATAATCTTTTTAAATGTTCTAATGATATATCTGGTGCTTTTATTAATTTAAGTGATTCAGGAAAATTATCTTTTATACTTAGTGATATTGACATTTGCAAAGTCAGTGCCAAAACCTGCCATGCGATTTTAGCCAGGAGGAGAACTTTAATGTACACATCCAAATTAAACTTATTACTTTTTCATATATCATTTCAACGTTTTAAATATGTGCATGATCGTGATATTGATGTCATTATATACTTCACTTTAAAACTATATGCATGTTTTGTTTTTTTAACAGTCTCTCATATCTCTTCTAAGAGAGGCCTATATTTTAGTTATAATTTTATGCTTAGATTTATTGTAAATAGGGCGAGACTTAAATAAAAATATACAATACAAAACAATGTATCCATTATATTTACTAACATTTATTACACACATTATTACAGCCTTTTTCTGCAGTTTAATTATACTTTTACAACTGAATCTCCATGCTAAGATTGTGTAATTTATGTGTGACATTACTAGAGAGTTATATATTGTAATGTTAGTTTGAATAGAAAGATAATCCTAAAAAATGATGGTAATTTTAGATAACTTTCTTAAATATGTTAAGTAGTCCAGTAGAATTGTAGGTTTCAAAGAGAGCTAATATAATGATACATACTCAATAAGTTCACTCATAATAGAAATCAAGATGCCAAATATAGGTTGAAAATGTGCTTGATTTCTCTTAAGGGATGTACACGTCATTATAATGTCTTTCTACGGGATAATGTAATTATGTTAGCAAGATGAAATTCAACACTTCAATGCACTATCGTTCAGCCAACATAAAACCTATTATTTTTTAGACAATAACATGGAATAATGTGCTGTCAGCTTTATTTTTCAATGCCATCAGAACATATTGTCCAGACTAAAGTAACATTGCTCTTGAGCCACAATTAGAAATCTGTCTGTGTCCCCTCATTCCTTTATAATCGCCTTATAGATGTAAGTTGTCCCACCAAGGCTGATCGATGGTCACTGGAGCGCCATCTATGAGGCACTCTCCATATGCTGAAGTGCCACTCAAGCTGGAAAGGGCACATGCAGATATGGTCATAATTGTATGATCTGGCCACGCTGCCAGAGAGCTTGTCATGGTGAAGCGGGAGCTGGCAGTGGGCAAGCCATTGACATGCCCTGTGGTAGTGTCTGGTAGTTAGCGTAAGACATCGCCCACTCACCACAGTCAGCCGTCAACCCTAACTGGTCATTTCACTGTTCATATCCCCATCTATATAAATGACCATTTTTAGTCTTCACAACCCCATCTATATAAATGACCATTTCCATGTTCACAGCCCCATCTATATAAATGGTCATTTCCATGTTCACAGCCTCATCTATATAAATGGTCATTTTCAGTGTTCACTGTGCCCTATCTAGATAAATGGCCATTTTAAGTGTTCACAGTCCCATCTATATAAATGATCATTTTCAGTGTTCACAGCCCCATCTATATAAATGATCATTTTAAGTGTTCACAGTCCCATCTATATAAATAGTCATTTTCAGTATTCACAGTCCCATCTACATGAATGGTCATTTCCATGTCCACAGCCCCATCTATATAAATGATCATTTTAAGTGTTCACAGTCCCATCTATATAAATAGTAATTTTCAGTCTTCACAACCCTATCTATATAAATGGTCTTTTCCATGTTCACAACCCCATCTATATAAATGGTCATTTCAGTGTTCACAACCCCATCTATATAAATGGTCATTTCCATGTGCACAGCCCCAGCCCCATCTATATAAATGGTCATTTTCAATGTTCACCATCCCATCTATATAAATGGTCAGCATGAAGGATCACAGTGCCAGTTTCTTTTATTTAGTTTTAGGCCGTCTTTTAATGTGGAAAGCCTGAGGAAAGTAAATTAGGTCAGCATGGCTAGAGTGGACACAGCAATTCAATGCTCTAAGTCTGAGTGAACACAGTACTACATGGTTATCCAGAGAGTGGAGACAGGACCAGGTCTCTGGTCAGTCTTGGTCAGTCTTGGTCAGTCAGCCTGGCTGAGATCAGCCTTGGGTCAGCCTGGGGTTAGCCTGGGGTTAGCCTGGGGTTAGCCTGGGGTTAGCCTGGGGTCAGCCTTGGGTCAGCCTTGGGTCAGCCTTGGGTCAGCCTTGGGTAAGCCTTGGGTCAGCCTTGGGTCAGCCTTGGGTCAGCCTGGAGTCAGCCTGGAGTCAGCCTGGGGTCAGCCTGAGACCATCTTGGGGTCAGCCTGAGATCAGCCTGGGATCAACCTGGGGTCAACCTGGGGTCAACTTGGGGTCAGCCTGAGATCAGCATGGGGTTAGCCTGGGGTCAGCCTGAGATCAGCCTGGGGTTAGCCTGGGTTCAGTTGGGGTTAGCCTGGGGTTAGCCTGAAATCAGCCTGGGGTCAGCCTGGGGTCAGCCTGGGGTCAGTCTATGGCCAGCCTGATTGTAAAACCTGTCATCTCATTATGATCAGCCTTAGCGGACAAATATTTCCAGATTAGTTGGCAAAGAAACGAATAATACACCAAGTAATTTCAAATATAATCAATATCCTTTGAAAATACACTTATATCTAGAAATTTTATTCTACCAATCAAATGTTAATTGTGAATATGAAATTGTTCATTCTGATACAATATAATCAACACACCAAAGTCAAGTATTTTAATCAACTCAAAGCCATGTGAATGTTGTTTCCAATATCGGAGTAGGCTCGCTGGAGTGAAGTGTCATTTCTATGTGCCAATCATCCACTCGAGTCCTACTCTTGACAGCAAATGTCAGGAGATGGCCTTGACTGAAATCCCCAGAGGTGTCTCCTAGCACTTCCCAATCCTGCCGAGCATTAACATAGAATGACAGACAATATCATCCTATCCACGATATAAACTAGCAATTCCTGCAGCCTAAGAATTAAAATTAAATAACGTGCTATCTTCTATAGTATTTATCATCTTCTATAGTATTTATCATCTTCTATAGCGTTTTTCATCTTCTATAGCATTGTCTATCTCTGGCAGCATTGTCTATCTTTGGCAGCATTGTCTATCTTTGGCCGCATTGTCTATCTTTGGCAGCATTGTCTATCTCTGGCAGCATTGTCTATCTCTGGCAACATTGTCTATCTCTGGCAGCATTGTCTATCTCTGGCAGCATTGTCTATCTCTGGCAGCATTGTCTATCTTCAGCAGCATTGTCTATCTCTGGCAGCATTGTCTATCTCTGGCAGCATTTTCTATCTCTGACAGCATTGTCTATCTCTGGCAGCATTGTCTATCTCCGGCAGCATTGTCTATCTTTGGCAGTATTGTCTATCTCTGGCAGCATTGTCTATCTCCGGCAGCATTTTCTATCTCTGACAGCATTGTCTATCTCTGGCAGCATTGTCTATCTCCGGCAGCATTGTCTATCTTTGGCAGCATTGTCTATCTCTGGCAGCATTGTCTATCTCTGGCAGCATTGTCTATCTCCGGCAGCATTGTCTATCTCTGGCAGCATTGTCTATCTCCGGCAGCATTGTCTATCTTTGGCAGTATTGTCTTTCTTTGGCAGCATTGTCTATCTCCGGCAGTATTGTCTATCTCTGGCAGCATTGTATATCTTTGGCAGTATTGTCTATCTCTGGCAGCATTGTTTATCTTTGGCAGTATTGTCTATCTCTGGCAGCATTGTCTATCTATGGCAGCATTGTCTATCTCTGGCAGCATTGTCTATCTCTGGCAGCATTGTCTATCTCTGGCAGTATATTCTATCTCCGGCAGCATTGTCTATCTATGGCAGCATTGTCTATCTCTGGCAGCATATTCTATCTCCGGCAGCATTGTCTATCTCCGGCAGAATTGTCTATCTCCGGAAGCATTGTCTATCTCCGGCAGAATTGTCTATCTCCAGCAGCATTGTCTATCTCTGGCAGCATTGTCTATCTCTGGCAGCATTTTCTATCTCTGACAGCATTGTCTATCTCTGGCAGCATTGTCTATCTCCGGCAGCATTGTCTATCTTTGGCAGTATTGTCTATCTCTGGCAGCATTGTCTATCTCCGGCAGCATTGTCTTTCTTTGGCAGCATTGTCTATCTCCGGCAGTATTGTCTATCTCTGGCAGCATTGTATATCTTTGGCAGTATTGTCTATCTCTGGCAGCATTGTCTATCTATGGCAGCATTGTCTATCTCTGGCAGCATTGTCTATCTCTGGCAGCATTGTCTATCTCTGGCAGTATATTCTATCTCCGGCAGCATTGTCTATCTATGGCAGCATTGTCTATCTCTGGCAGCATATTCTATCTCCGGCAGCATTGTCTATCTCCGGCAGAATTGTCTATCTCCGGCAGCATTGTCTATCTCCGGCAGAATTGTCTATCTCCGGCAGCATTGTCTATCTCCGGCAGAATTGTCTATCTCCGGCAGCATTGTCTTTCTTTGGCAGCATTGTCTATCTCCGGCAGTATTGTCTATCTCCGGCAGCACTGTCTATCTCTGGCAGCATTGTCTATCTCTGGCAGCATTGTCTTTCTTTGGCAGCATTGTCTATCTCCGGCAGTATTGTCTATCTCCGGCAGCATTTTCTATCTCTGACAGCATTGTCTATCTCTGGCAGCATTGTCTATCTCCGGCAGCATTGTCTATCTTTGGCAGCATTGTATATCTTTGGCAGTATTGTCTATCTCTGGCAGCATTGTCTATCTCCGGCAGCATTGTCTATCTCTGGCAGTATTGTCTATCTATGGCAGTATTGTCTATCTATGGCAGCATTGTCTATCTCTGGCAGTATTGTCTATCTATGGCAGTATTGTATATCTTTGGCAGCATTGTCTATCTCTGGCAGCATTGTCTATCTATGGCAGTATTGTCTATCTCTGGCAGCATTGTCTATCTCCGGCAGTATTGTCTATCTCTGGCAGCATTGTTTATCTTTGGCAGCATTGTCTATCTATGGCAGTATTGTCTATCTCCGGCACCATTGTCTATCTCCGGCAGCATTGTCTATCTTTGGCAGCATTGTCTATCTATGGCAGTATTGTCTATCTCTGGCAGCATTGTCTATCTCCGGCAGTATTGTCTATCTCTGGCAGCATTGTTTATCTTTGGCAGTATTGTCTATCTCTGGCAGCATTGTCTATCTCTGGCAGCATTGTCTATCTCTGGCAGTATTGTCTATCTATGGCAGTATTGTCTATCTCTGGCAGCATTGTTTATCTTTGGCAGTATTGTCTATCTCTGGCAGCATTGTCTATCTCCGGCAGTATTGTCTATCTCTGGCAGTATTGTCTATCTCTGGCAGCATTGTCTATCTCCGGCAGTATTGTCTATCTCTGGCAGCATTGTATATCTTTGGCAGTATTGTCTATCTCTGGCAGTATTGTCTATCTCTGGCAGCATTGTCTATCTTTGGCAGTATTGTCTATCTTTGGCAGTATTGTCTATCTCTGGCAGTATTGTCTATCTATGGCAGTATTGTCTATCTAAGGCAGCATTGTCTATCTCTGGCAGCATTGTCTTCTGCACAAATGTATTTCTACACAAATGATTATCAATAGAGAAACGTAATATTTGTTCTATATTTACAATGGACCTGTCAAAATTATACTTCTATGTTTTCAACACGTTCAACACATATATTATTGACAGGATAAGGTATAAGGTATTATTATAATGGCACTGGTATATGGGGCTCGCTATTGCACCCTACAGGTTCAATATTGGCTCAGCCACTTCGGCTTAATTCTGACTGAGAGCTTTCCATCTGTTGCACAGTACCTCTACAGTTCCATTTCATTATTGGTAACCACAACCATTTCATCTATTACACCAACTCAAAAAAAAGAATCAATTTTTGTATTAACACCATCCTCTTAGTTCGGATATATAGGAGTGAGATGATAATGATAAAGAAGATTACAAGACTTGATTTTCATACTTGTTATTAAGATAACACATTCAATGTTAATATCAATATTAAGCCAGGTAATATTGCCCTCTTGGGGACTACATACTCTATATCCTCTCTCTATATCCTCTCTCTATATCCTCTCTCTATGTCCTCTCTCTATATCCTCTCTCTATATCCTCTCTCTATGTCCTCTCTCTATATCCTTTCTCTATGTCCTCTCTCTATATCCTCCCTCTATGTCCTCTCCCTATGTCCTCTCTCTATATCCTCTCTCTGTATCCCCTCTCTATATCCTCTCTCTATGTCCTCTCTCTATCTCATCTCTCTATACCCTCTCTCTATATCCTCTCTCTATATCCTCTCTCTATCTCCTCTCTCTATCTTCTCTCTCTATATCCTCTATTTATGTCCTCTCTCTATATCCTCTCTCTAAATCCTCTCTCTATACCCTCTCTCTATATCCTCTCTCTATATCCTCTCTCTATCTCCTCTCTCTATCTTCTCTCTCTATATCCTCTTTTTATGTCCTCTCTCTATATCCTCTCTCTATATCCTCTCTCTACATCCTCTCTATATTTATTCTCTCTCTATATCCTCTCTCTATGTCCTCTCTCTATCTCCTCTCTCTATCTTCTCTCTCTATATCCTCTATTTATGTCCTCTCTCTATATCCTCTCTCTATATCCTCTCTCTACATCCTCTCTCTATATCCTCTCTCTATATCCTCTCTCTATGTCCTCTCTCTATATCCTCTCTCTATATCCTCTCTCTGTATCCCCTCTCTATATCCTCTACTAATGTCCTCTCTCTATGTCCTCTCTCTATATCCTCTCTCTATATCCTCTCTCTATATCCTCTCTCTATGTCCCCTCTCTATATCCTCTCTATATCTTCTCTCTATCTCCTCTCTCTATATCCTCTCTCCATGTCCTCTCTCTCCATGTCCTCTCTTTATGTCCTCGCTCTATATCTTCTCTCTATATCCTATCTCTATATCCCCTCTCTATATCCTCTCTCTTTATATCCTCTCTCTATATCCTCTCTCTAAGTCCTCTCTCTATATCCTCTCTCTATATCCTCTCTCTACATCCTCTCTCTATATCCTCTCTCTATATCCTCTCTCTATGTCCTCCCTCTATATCCTCTCTCTATATCCTCTCTCTGTATCCCCTCTCTATATCCTCTACTTATGTCCTCTCTCTATGTCCTCTCTCTCTATGTCCTCTCTCTATGTCCTCTCTCTATACCCTCTCTCTATATCCTCCCTCTATATCCTCTCTCTATGTCCTCTCTCTATATCCTCTCTCTAAGTCCTCTCTCTATGTCCTCTCTCTATATGTCCTCTCTTTATGTCCTCGCTCTATATCTTCTCTCTATATCCTATCTCTATATCCCCTCTCTATATCCTCTCTCTTTATATCCTCTCTCTATATCCTCTCTCTAAGTCCTCTCTCTATGTCCTCTCTCTATATATCCTCTCTCTATATCCTCTCTCTCTATATCCTCTCTCTATATCCTCTCTCTCTATATCCTCTCTCTAAGTCCTCTCTCTAAGTCCTCTCTCTATGTCCTCTCTCTATGTCCTCTCTCTATGTCATCTCTCTATATCCTCTCTCTATACCCTCTGTATATCTGTCCTTAGATATAGAAATAGGGAACAACAAAATCTTTGTTGCATTTTGAGTAAGTTTATCGCTGTCATGTTCATGATGTTTAATTTACTGACATTTATTGATATGATTGATATGATGTCCTCTCTCTCTATGTCCTCTCTCTCTATGTCCTCTCTCTATGTCCTCTCTCTATGTCCTCTCTCTATATCCTCTCTCTATATCCTCTCTCTATATCCTCTTTCTATGTCCTCTCTCTATGTCCTCTCTATATATACCCTCCCTATATCCTCTCTCTATATCCTCTCTCTATGTCCTCTCTCTATGTCCTCTCTATGTCCCCTCTCTCTGTGTCCTCTCTCTATGTCCTCTCTCTATATCCTCTCTCTGTGTCCTCTCTCTATATCCTCTCTCTATGTCCTCTCTCTATACCCTCTCTCTATGTCCTCTCTCTTTACCCTCTCTCTATGTCCTCTCTCTATGTCACCTCTCTATGTCCTCTCTCTATACCCTCTCTCTATGTCCTCTCTCTATATCCTCTCTCTATATCCTCTTTCTGTATCCTTTCTATATCTGTCCTTGTGTACCCCCTAGATATAGAAATAGGGGACAACAAAATCTTTGTAGCATTTTGAGTAAGTTTATCACTGTCATGTTCATGAGGTTTAAGTTACTGACATATATTGATAAGATTAATCTAATCAATTGGTGCATATTTTTATCAATCTCAGTAGACCTTCCCTGAGACATATTTCAGTGGTGTCTGTGTTGTTCGCCCTTGGTGTATATACTAAGTTGTCAAACTTCTGCAGATGCCGAGCCCTGCGGTCAGAACATTGATATATCACCATGTCAGCTCATATTCCAGAAATCAAACACACAGGCACAGACTCTACTTGTGTTTATCCCAGAACATCACTGAGACTGCATGGTCAGTTCTCAAGAGTATCTGATCAGAAAGATTATGTAGGCCGTTCAATACGCTATCCCTGGTACTAATTCTCACTGCTCGAGTGGGCCATGTTGCCACCTGGTGTGTTAAATTACCTGTCTAAACTATTCTTGTGTATTTTGAATTATTATTCAAGAATGAATGTATTTTTACGTCCGCCCATGCAGAAACACATGTCGTAAAATACATGTCGTAAAAATTAGCCCAAGCTTGCGGCACTGGGTTTAACAATGTTTAAACCTAGATGACCTGTCTAGATATTTGCCATAGGATATGACAGCTCTGGGTATATGGACCATCCCCGGTTTCTGATTTGGCAGGCAAGGGTATATGGCACAGCCCCATCGGCGTGTGTTATGACAGGTCAGGGTATGTGCTATTACCCAACTAGGATGTGTATATATAGGCTTACAGAGTCAGATATGTGTCAATACCCTGATTATAGCAGCTACTCAAATTCCCTTGAATAACTCATGCTATGTATAAATGATGAAGCTGGCACTTCTCCCTGACTTCATTTGCATGTAATATGTGTATATAAGAGCGATATCCAGGTATAATGTTGCTAGAGTTGACATACTCCAGGGATCGTGCAATGAAAGCCTCGCCCCGGTGAGATGTCTTTGAGCAGGTTGGAGTGGCGGCGGGAACCCGCAGAAATGCGTGTTTAATTGCGGCGAGAGTAGCTCAGCGGTACTCATGCCACATAAGACACTGCCACAAGCCGCGCACCGAAGCCGCGCAAGTCAACAGGCCAACGCACCGGGAAGCACGCACGGCATGAAAAACTGCCTTCACGGCATCGCCCAATTTCCTGTCACAATCTTGAACTCATATTTGAAAATCATTTAAAATCATTACAATGTACACTCTCATCCCATATAAACGTTATTCTAAACACTTTTCTAAACGCTTTTTAGTTATTAATAATAATTTTAAAAAATAAACACCAAAACATGTTTAGAAAATATGTTAAAAGTATAGTTTATATCCCATCAAAATGATGATTTAAACAAAACCAGGTCTTTCAGTAGTATCTACATTGCATCTACATTGAAGATTGATATACAGTTTATACCCTTTATCACATCATATTGAACACAAAAACTGTGAATCACTTGATAAAACTGTGCCAACAATTTTGGAGGGGTCTGTAATGAATAATTAAATATGTCATGATTATCAGACTCATGCTACAATTCTCCAGCAATTTTCAAGCCTTTTTTATTTGACATGGAGATAAGGATATTAAACAGAAGAGAATTGGCCTGCAATAGCCATATAAATGTTTGCCTTGTGTTAGCTGTCTGAAATATTCATACGTAATACTGAACCAATCAAATACTGAACCGATCTATGTCTTTTGAGCAATAGCGGTGAGCTTGTGGTATAAAATAATGTGAAAAACATGTCTCATATGGCAGCAAATCTTACCATTTTATGATTTTTTTTCAATAATTCTTTCATCATCTACTTTAACTTTTTTTTCTGAAAATATAAATGCGGACCCCAAGACAACCATTTATTAATTTTTTTACATTTGTTCATAGATATTTCATCATGAAACTAAATATTTCTTTTAAAAGGAAACACATAAAGAGAGTCCATTATTAATGTGTGCACCTCAAGATACAAAACTTGACGCTTGCAATTTTCTTTCATTACATCACATATGAGACTGCAGCATAAAGTGGTAGCCGGCAAATTTACAGACTTTGTAGGAACTAAATTAGGAGGAAATACTGAGTAGAGACGTCATGGTGAACACATCAAGAGTTGCATGCCTTACCTCCATCTTCAGCCTGACTAATAAGTCTGAGTGAAATGTCCCTATAGCTGCCTGCCTATAGTTAGACAGCTGAATTATTGCTTCTCTGTGTTCTGTGTTGGCGCTGGTTCCCAGGTGAAATACCACTCACTGGGTGAAGGAAATGTCTCACTGATACATTGCTTACAGGACTTTGCAATATATGAAGTTGGAAACAATTCTTTTGATTCATAAAAATATTGATGTTTTTCTATGTTACTGTTAGCAAGCCTTGAATGAGACATTTTATTACTATCAAAGATGAACGTTTCCATCTGAAAGAGATGATATATATTGTCTTTTTTATCAATTTATTTGGTTGTCTGAACAGTATATTTATTTTTGGTAGAATTTATCAGGTGAATATTAGAAGGTTTCTGGGATGTGACATACTTTCAAAGCTAAAATGACACTGACACATTTGACATCAGACACCGTGGCCAGGTTTGATAAAGTGCAAGCTTATGAGCACCAGTTCTTCTGTCAGATCCAAAGGTCGTGAGTTTGATTTCCGACCCTGCCTGGAATTTAATTCATGCTACAATTTCTCATGAGGGTTAACCCATTGTCCTTGTATATTTGTAACTGGGTGGGTTGTCATGTCAAGGACCTGAGAATTCAGTGAGGCAGCACTATATCTGCTTCAAGATGGTCTGATCACGAAATGACTGAAAAAATGTTGAAAGTGATGCAAAACCCCAAACAAACAAACAAACAATCTGTCATGATATTGAACCACAATATAACCCCGTTTTCTTCTCTTGTTTATTATTGTAATGTGTTTAATATAGTTAATTCACTGAAATATAAACACGCTTTAATTGAAAATGTCTCACACTATTTCAAATTTAATTCATTGTTTCATAAATTCATAACTTTTGACATTAATAAAATAGGTAAGATTATGGTCATGATCTTTACCTCTTCCATTATTTAGAATTATTTTCTATTCTATTTTCTATATTATCCCATGAACATCAATCAGATAGCTTTAACATTGTACATTGCGATAAAAAGACATTGTGAATTTGTGCAAGGGCCAAACCTAGTTATGATATATGTTAGCACACATGCCCACTTCTGTTAAGATGCACACACATAAACATGATTGTACGCATGCGCGGCTTGCAAATGGCTGCCCACTGTGAGAATATAACTGAAAGTGAAACACTGGAGCAAGAAACAGACATGGGGCAGTACCAAGTAGAATGTGGCAAAGCGGTGAATGCATTCACATTTATTGTGTTAGCGTCAATATAATTTGTGATAGCCACTATGCTTTTTTATTTTCTCAGGTATACAGACTTTATGTTACTTGGTGTTTTGCAATGTTATCAATAGATAAATTATTGAAATCCATCTTCCAAGTTTGACCATCATGCATCGCGGTTGTCCGTATCTGTACAAAGTCCAGGTCCAGCCACTTCTACAATTGTTTTTTTAGCTGTGGTAGTCAGTCACGTGGTTATTATCCGGAGCAGGTGGTTACCAGGACAACTGTTTTGTACCTATTAAGTAAGTTAGGATACTCAGGGGGAATATGCAATTGCTGAAAGGTAAATATCTGGGCCTAGATATAATTATAGAGGCTTGTCTGAGGAGGTGCTGGCATATCAAGATACACCATGTGGTGGCATGTCCAGGGATGCCATGTGGTGGCATGTCCAGGGATACCATGTAGTGGCATATCAAGAGATACCATGTAGTGGCATGTCCAGAGATACCATGTAGTGGCATGTCCAGATATACCATGCGGTGGCATGTCCAGGGATGCCATGTGGTGGCATGTCCAGGGACGCCATGTGGTGGCATGTCCAGATATACCATGTGGTGGCATGTCCAGATATACCATGTAGTGGCATGTCCAGGGATACCATGTGGTGGCATGTCCAGGGATGCCATGTGGTGGCATGTCCAGGGATACCATGTGGTGGCATGTCCAGGGATGCCATGTGGTGGCATGTCCAGGGATACCATGTGGTGGCATGTCCAGGGATGCCATGTGGTGGTATGTCCAGGGATACCATGTGATGGCATGTCCAGATATACCATGCAGTGGCATGTCCAGGGATACCATGTAGTGGCATGTCCAGATATACCATGCGGTGGCATGTCCAGGGATACCATGTAGTGGCATGTCCGATATACCATGTAGTGGCATGTCCGATATACCATGTAGTGGCATGTCCGATATACCATGTGGTGGCATGTCCAGGGATGCCATGTAGTGGCATGTCCGGATATACCATGCGGTGGCATGTCCTGGGATACCATATGGTGGCATGTCCAGATATATCATGTGGTGGCAAACGCAGATATATAATATCTGGGGACATGAGATAAGCATTAAGAGTCACAGATCACATTGAATTAAAAATGTAATGTCAAAAATGATTTTATTTTGAAGTTTTGACGTTATTTAGGAATAAAGACCAATATAAGGTCATAACATACTTTTATACGTATCGAATTCTGGCAATAAAGAATGCTTAAGCCATTTTATGGACACTTATGAAGGCGATATATTAATATCACTTCATGGGTATAGTAGAGGGCCAAACATGCAGAAAACTTGATGAGATTAGTAAGGTCAGTTAGAAGGATGACTTGGCAATGGGTATGACTGGGTCCTATAGAAGACGTCCATATAGGTTACACATAAAACAACGGCAAAAAGCGCTGCAGAAAATAAGCGGGGGAAAAAGTACACCAGATCAAAGGCGGCACGGCGGTAATGTGTGAGTGGCACACACTGGGTGCCACTGGATGGAGGGTGTGAGACCGGAACAGATGCAGCAATCCTTATTCTCATCGTCTTACACTAATCACTCTATTCTTCTCATTTAAATGAGTATATTGTCTGACCTGGCTAGTATCCTCCCATCATTTTATATCTAAAATGTCTGGTGAACTTCAGACGTCTGGAAGTTTTCAAAAACATCATTTTTGTGGAGAAATATTATAAAATTGAAGTGTGCTTGTTTTGCGCTGTCCCTTAATATTATAAGATGTGGCATGTCACTGAACGTGTCGGTGGCTTTAGATATGAATAAAATGCGATAGTTGAAGATAATAATAGATAATCGCAGTGAGTGTTGCTCATACAGTAACGTGTATTTGATAAAAGAAGACATGGGATTTTTCTGTTCAATCTCAGAAGTCAAGGTGAGTTCCCTTGGGAGCGTTCTATTTTCTAAAAGCATCACCTGGGAGAGTGAGAGAGTAGGACTTGTGTTACATTGTACCCACATCGAGCTGTTGCTGACTGGTAAGATCGAGTATGTGTGAGGCAGGCAGGCAGGCAGGCTACGCAGGCAGGCGGGCTACGCAGGCAGGCAGGCTACGCAGGCAAGGCAGCCACGCAGGTCTTTGTACTGCCAACACAGTCTACACCGCCTCAGTTGAGTGATAGATGGTAGAGAAGCAAGATCCACGGATACCACACACTACAAGGACAGGTCTCATCACGCTGACCACCGCACGTGGTTACCACCCCTGCTCTATAGAGGTAAGTCACACTACTCAACCTACCCTCACACAGCTGGGTAACTCACGTGGTTAACACCCCTGCTCTATAGAGGTAAGTCATACTACTCAACCTACCCTCATACAGCTGGGTAACTCACGTGGTTGACATCCCTGTTCACGTGGTTGACATCCCTGCTCTATAGAGGTAAGTCATACAACCCAACCTACCCTCACACAGCTGGGTAACTCACGTGATTGACATCCCTGCTCCTATAGAGGTAAGTCATACTACTCAACCTACCCTCACGCAGCTGAGAAACTCACGTGGCTAAAGCCCTGCTCTATAGAGGGAAGGAGAACTACTCGACTTACCCTCACACAGCTGAGTAACTCACGTGGTTAACACCCCTGCTCTATAGAGGTAAGTCATACTACTCAACCGACCCTCACACAGCTGGGTAACTCTTGTGTAATGATACATCCACTTTCCACAGTGTATATCGTTTTATATACTTGTTTCACAAGTACGCCTATCACAAGTCACTCTTCATTACATCGACAACCTGTAGGATTCTCTTTTTTTTTTACAAAAATGCTAGTTTCTTCATATTCATGCGGTAAAACATTGATCAAGTTGTTTAATGGTGTCATAGGTGTTATGTAGAACCTGTTGTACACAGCTCTCCGCCTTCGACATGACCTTGCTTCCTTGTAAATGGACAATATAGGAGATATGAACAGATTAAATCCAATATCTACTCCTCTTTAAATAGGTCATATTTGCCAACATGATTCTTATTGAGAATAAACTACTAGTATTTGAATCCTGGTTTGTTCTGTCACAAAGCTATAGCGAGAAGAAAAGCAAGCGTTGGACACGCACAAGCTAGAATAAATCAGTTATCCCACGTTCGTTGTCAGCATGCTTGAGAAAGCTCCTTCATCATTTTCGTCTATTTCTCACCCACAAGAAGGAAGATTACTTTGTAAACACAATATCCTGATGGATTTTAGTCAAAAGAGCCACGTGAGTTCTGCAAATATGACAGCGATAACCGTTTTGTTTGAAATACTATTACAGCAAACTCCTTAACCTAAATTTCCAACATTCCCTATTTCCGTGAATAATGGAGAACGTCAATCTGTGTTTAAGTACATCGACTTTAATGTTGAAACGTGTATGGATTTGGAGTCAGGTGGGGATTTGTTGTTTTCTCATAGGCATAGCACAATGTAAAAGGCAAAAGTCTTTGGGTGCCTGCAGACACAGTTTGAGTATGAGTTTTATGTCATTTTCAACATTTTCAGTTATCATGATGTGATCTACGTGTAGCAGATATAGTGCTGCCTCACTGAATTGTCATGTCGCAGGTTCTTGACATGACATCCCACCCGGTCACATATTATCAAGGATAATAGGTTAACCCTTCAAGCAATAGCCTCAACTCAAATGAGAAATTGTAAAATTAATCCAATCTCGGCATGGCTGGCTGGGAATCGAACCCATGATCTTTGGACCACTATAGAGGAACTGGTGAAAATAAGCTTGCGATCCTACCAAACGCACCACGCTCCGTTGCTTTCTAATTTACATCTGAAATATTGTGACTTACAGTCAATGCCAAGTATATGATAGCATATATTTTACTTTTATAGTGAACTCCACTTGTGTTTTTTTCTATGGATAAACCAGACCAGATGCTAATCTATATAAATCCTATTTACCAGGAACTTCTTTATAAAGCAGTCTCATTTAGTGAGTGGACACCGCCTACAGAGTAACAAGATACATAAAGCTCTCCTCTAAAGGTTCGCAGATCTGCTTCATGCACTTCCTGCATTCATAAATTGAATTTTATCATCAATATCTCATGTATCCAATGAATCTACACAAAAACATTCAAAAATGTTAATATTGACAAGTCATTTTTCATATATATTCTAGATGGGCATCAAATGTTGATATAAATACATCATGGAATACTCTAGAGATGTGTATATGTTGTGAGTGTATGGACTAAAGTGTCTGTAGAACATATAATGGATGCTTTAGTTCATATGAGAAATTGTACCGTGGATGCAATGACGGGAATTGAACCCACGACCTTTGGACCACCCACAGAGGAACTGGCGCTAATAAGATGGCGCTCTAACCGACTGCACCGTGGCCTCTGGCTCTGGTACGCTAAAATACCTAAATCTGATATGTTATTTCCGCTTCCGTGCTTTGGCTCTTTTATAATAAGATATAATGTCAAGTATAATAACAATATATAAGCAGTTTAAACTTTCTACATGATAAATTGTAACATTAAATATGCATTATAATGTCATCTCTCTGCAAATTGGTAACATGATTAAATTATTATGTACCATCTTCCTAAAATATGGTAACACGATAAAATCATAATATACCATCTTCCTAAAATATAGTAACACGATAAATTCATTATGTACCATCTCCAAAAAGATGGTAGAACAATAAAAGCATTATATACCATCTTCCTATTTGATGATAACAAGATTAAAACATTACATACTTTCTGAATTTCATAAAGGAACACCATACAAAGGATAAACTTCCCTATTTTCCCGAAGTCCTTAATGGGCAAACGTTTTAGAAACGTATCCCGCATTTGCATGATTTCCCTGATAGCCATAGGGCACAAGGTGTCGCTTCAAAGTGCTGCCTAACAAACAGATAGGTTTGTAAGCGCACTATAATCATTTTTTGAGAATTGAAGAGTCATCTGATTAAGATTGAACCGATATAAACCAACGTCGTTGAACAATGGAATTATTTCAACTAATTGATCATTACTTTTCATTCACAAATTATTTTAGCAAAATCTACCATATTTGATTGCTATAAATCAAAGAGAGACATTCATGGAATGTTTTATCTAGAGTTTGTATTGATGATTGGGATAGATTTCTTGTTTTATGGTGGAGGTATTAAGTTATTTATGCCACTTGTCTTCTGTTATTGATTGATTGTTTCTAAATAGATCCATCTGAAGGAACCCATACAATTTACACAGCCTAAAAGATATGATATCTAATCATCACACGTACATTGGAGCTAAATCCAATGACAATGGGATACCGAAATCTTTTGGTGGGTGAGGATTATAGCATTGCTATGACAACTGGGATCAAGTGACCTTCATATATCGTACAAGAGAGAACACTGGTTATTTGTAGTTATTATAACAGATAGAGAACTGGTTATTTGTAGCTATTCCAGCAGATAGAGAACTGGTTATTTGTAGCTATTATGACAGATAGAGAACTGGTTATTTGTACCTATTATAACAGATAGAGAACTGGTTATTTGTAGCTATTATAATAGATAGAGAACTAGTTATTTGTAGTTATTATAACTGATAGAGAACTGGTTATTTTGTAGCTATTCCAGCAGATAGAGAATTGGTTATTTGTAGCTATTATAACAGATAGAGAACTGGTTATTTGTAGCTATTATGATAGATAGAGAACTGGTTATTTGTAGCTATTATAATAGATAGAGAACTAGTTATTTGTAGTTATTTGTAGCTATTCCAGCAGATAGAGAACTGGTTATTTGTAGCTATTATAACTGATAGAGAACTGGTTATTTGTAGCTATTCTAGCAGATAGAGAACTGGTTATTTGTAGCTATTATAATAGATAGAGAACTAGTTATTTGTAGTTATTATAACTGATAGAGAACTGGTTATTTGTAGCTATTCTAGCAGATAGAGAACTGGTTATTTGTAGCTATTATGATAGATAGAGAACTGGTTATTTGTAGACATTAAAACTGATAATGAATTGGGTATTTTTAAATATCTTGATAGATAGAGTTGATTGGTTGATAGGATACATCTAACAGATAGAGAATTTGTTATTTCAAACTCCAAACTACTCTGCATTACAAAGGTAGTAGTCAATTACTGCCTCAGTCATTGCCCTATATTTGACACCATTCTAAATTTGGAATTCCCCAAGTTACAAATATTTACCTTACTCATCAAAATATCATCAAATCTAAATTGACCAACATCAGGTTATAAATTGTAATCAGTTACAGACTAAACAATAGGTACAGCTGCAGGTTCAAGATACTTCTATTTATATTCTTCAGTTCACAGCCAGATTTCTATGAATACTGGTGACTTGCTGTCGATTCTGTACGCACCTTTTACGTTTGGTGGCAGGGACTGATATGAGAGAGAAGTCCTGCTATGGAGGGAAACTCCAAACAGACAGAGGACTGATAGCAGGTTAGGGGCGATCCATTTGATTTTTGTGGGGTGGGGTGGGAGATTTTGGAGAAAAAAATTTATTCACCCACCCCATCCCAGAAAAAAAATTTATTCACCCACCCCACACCAGAAAAAAAAATTATTCATCCACCCTACCAAAGAAAAAAAAATTATTCATCCAGTACTGCTGTCCCACCCCACCCCACAAAAATCAAATGGATCGCCCCTAACAAGAAAAAAAATTTATTCACCTACCCCACACCAGAAAAAAAATTTATTCACCCACCCCACACCAGAAAAAAAAATTATTCATCCACCCTACCAAAGAAAAAAAAATTATTCATCCAGTACTGCTGTCCCACCCCACCCCACAAAAATCAAATGGATCGCCCCTTATAGTAATCCCAGGGGAGAGAGATTGGTTGACTGACGATATTTTCTATTCTCAGGCATTATATCAGTTATACGTATTATTTTCACGAGCCAAAAGAATTGGATTATTGTGGCTAACCTAGCGCAAAGTTGTTGATAGCTCTCTTGCCAGACGGATAAATGTTATATAACATTCATAACCGATCTGACTGACTGGGAGAGATATCCTGAACAAACAGTGGACAGGAATAAAGTCGGGCTGGCGTATCCAGAGAATGATAAAGTACCACAGGTCCCTCTCCTGGGATATATGCATGACTAAAATATGTTATTATTATATCAAATAGGATGCCACCTAAACTAATATTTGAAAAACCTACTATAAAATATACAATGGCTTAGATGAAATTTTGACAATGAAATGAAAATCCTTATTCATATATTGATAATAGTGATTTTAACAATGATTGAATGATAATGAACTTATTAGTAAGGAGAAATGATAATAGAATGATAATGATTTACTGATAGAATGATAATGATCGAATGATGATAATGATAGAATGATGATAATGATCGAATGATGATAATGATAGAATGATGACAATGATAGAATGATGACAATGATAGAATGATGATAATGCTAGGATGATAATGATAGAATGATGATAATGATAGAATGATGATAATGATAGAATGATGAAAATGATAGATTGATAGTGATAGAATGATAAGGATAGAATGATAAGGATACAATGATAAGGATATAATGATAAGGATAGAATGATAAGGATAGAATGATAAGGATACAATGATAAGGATATAATGATAAGGATAGAATGATAATGATAGAATGATAAGGATAGAATGATAAGGATACAATGATAAGGATATAATGATAATGATAGAATGATAAGGATAGAATGATAAGGATACAATGATAAGGATATAATGATAAGGATAGAATGATAAGGATAGAATGATAAGGATAGAATGATAAGGATACAATGATAAGGATACAATGATAAGGATACAATGATAAGGATATAATGATAAGGATAGAATGATAAGGATATAATGATAAGGATACAATGATAAGGATACAATGATAAGGATACAATGATAGTAATGATAGAATGATAATGATAGAATGATGATAATGATAGAATGATGATAATGATAGATTGATAATGATAGAATGATAATGATACAATGATAATGATACAATGATAATGATACAATGATAATGATACAATGATAATGATACAATGATAAGGATACAATGATAATGATACAATGGTAATGATACAATGATAATGATACAATGATAATGATACAATGATACAATGATAATGATACATTGATAATGATACATTGATAATGATACAATGATAATGATACAATGATAATGATACATTGATAATGATACAATGATAATGATACATTGATAATGATACATTGATAATGATACAATGATCATTATACAATGATAGTGATAGAATGATAATGATACAATGATAATGATACAATGATAAGGATAGAATGATAATGATACAATGATAATGATTAAATGATAATGATACAATGATAATGATACAATGATAATGATACAATGATACAATGATAATGATACATTGATAGTGATCCTGATGATATTATCCGGGTACTTGTGCCTGGCCCTGTGCTCCTACTCACAGGTTGTCAATAAGTTATATTGTGTAGCCAACAACAGGCAATCTTGCCACGACTAATGAAATTTTCTGATATTCTGTAACCCAACTAATTTAATCATCTCTCATTTGAAATTTGCATCACAGCTTCTTGTGTCGATTTAATGTAATAATGTTCAATTCTTATAATCTAGTGATAACTTGATAGATGACATGGAGAAATAATTTCAAAGGGATCCAATGAAAATATATGAATCTGTAAAATCATCTTGGATTAATACGAGTTCATTTTGCCATTATGTTTTGCAATTTGGAAGTAATTTGTTCATGCATACAAACTAAAGATTTAACACAAAATAGATAACACAGAAACACAAAATAACAGAATCCAGAACATAATTACATAGTGGACGGCGTTGTATGAATTGGGATATATTATAAAGGAATGACTAGATAATTGTTTCTAGATAGACTAGATAATTGTTTCCTGTCAATTTGTCTTTTTATTGTTTATATTGATATTGGTTTCTTGTCATCATTCACTCCCAGTAATGGTGGAATTGACATTGTCGTTTGCCATCATTGCTGCATTTTGATTGGTTGATATACTGCATAAAAATCCGATTTAATAGCTTTTTGACCCAACATACATTTATATTGGTTGGTCAAATGACGAAAATGACCAAATTTGATCTGCTGATAACATGTCACTGTACATTGTACATTTTGATGTCAGACCCTCTTTTCATGAATGCGCACGCATGCTTTCCTTAATACCTACCATAACCTCGGTCAGAGGTATGCCATATTCACGTTTGTAATCGAAGATTTCTCAGTAGGTGGCACGATTTAATATGTCATCACAAAAAATACCATGAAACAGTTATACACTTCATTTGAAAATGTGGTGAAAAGGGCACAAAGGTATTTCTGGTACAAAAGTTATTTCCGGTACAAAGCATGTGAGAGTCAATGTGAGTACTGCAAAACCGAATGACATTTTCAGAAGTTGGATATATCAAAGAGGAAATGAAAAGAAAATGACAAAGGTCCCGAAAAAAGGGCTTATTTTTACCTAATTACTGCCCCAAGCCTTGTACAAGAATAGCTGGTACCCGTGGGTTAGGCATGTGAGGTAATTAGATCAAATTTTATATTATCCTACCAGAGTATTATCTGCCTGCTGTTTAGTGATGAAGCTTTCGGTGATGAACAGGCAGCAATGTTTAATATTGGAGGAGCTATATTTGTAGACCACACACAGCCATTATCATCAGGACATAGGAGTTAAGAACACGTAGGTGTGAAAGTTGACCACCAGGTGTGAGCGATAATATGTGGTTTTGAACTCGTGGGTGTTTCCGACTTGTGCCTGCTGTTTTTCTGTTAATTATCTTTAAATTTCTATGGGATTTTCACAATGTATATGTGCTGAAATGTCAAGGAATGATACAAAGGAAAGGGCAGCGTATTAACGCCAAGATGGTAAGTTTTTAAAGGAACGCATAGTTTAATTTAGCAGTGAAGTATCACAGAAATCCTTTTTATCTATTTAAAAAGTATCTGATTTTTCAGGTGGATGATTTATTTTGAAAATGTTTTATTGCCATTTTTATACTTTTTATACAATGAAGAGAGAATCAATACAGCTGAGATTTATTGGTGGTGAAAGGTCTGAATGGAAATGAATATTATCTATTGATTTCCTTGAAATTCTATGCATATATGCAGAGTCATTTAACACATGTTTAAATATCTCTGATATATGTTATGTAGATATTGAGGTTTTGGCAGGTATCAGACACTTGCATGCCGCTGAAAAGTTAAACTTCTTGATTGAATATGTTGATCTTGGTGGCAATCAGTCTAACCTTATTGGCATAAGATCGACACTCAGCTACCATATACGTTACTTTGGCAACAATAAGCTGCACAATAGACTGAGAGGAGAAAGCAAAGTGGTTACATCATATGTACACTATCACCAATTGATCCTACCGTTTCCTGTTACTGACCGATAGTTTATCTCTGTTTCCTATTATTTTTCCTATTCATTTCCTTATATTTACCTACCAATTTGCAGCCTTAATGGCCTATAGATCAGTAATACCTCACTGTAGAAACATACAATAGTAGAGTGAGGCTCCACAATTAACAACAGTACCTGACATCAACTCTGATGTGAAGAACGAGATATTGTGATTTGTATGTCTGAATCAGATGAGATCTATGTCTGAATCAGATAAGATCTATGTCTGAATCAGATACGATCTATGTCTGAATCAGATAAGATCTATGTCTGAATCAGATAAGATCTATGTCTGAATCAGGTACGATTCATTATGAATCAAGTGAGATCTATATCTGAATCAAGTGAGATCTATATCTGAATCAAGTGAGATCTATATCTGAATCAGATTTGCCTGCAATTCATGTCTAACAACAGACAAGTACATAATGAATGCGAAATAATCCCGCGTCACAAGGTAATCACGGCCTGGTTGTGTCAAGAAAGTGAGTCTTTATTCATCTCTAGATTATTCCTCGTCAATATCAGATGTCATGACTGTTCAGCTGAATCTAGCAAATAGAAATACGACTCCCTCTATCATATAGCAGATGTGCAAGATACATAACTCGTCAGATATACACTATGGAATAGCTTCCCAATCTCGCCCATGTTCATAATCTGGGATTATTTCTGCTTATCCTTATATAATCCTTCCCAGCTGGTTTTCCTTTGAGCGATTAAAACTGTTCTGTGCTTGCATATAAAGGTGAATGTTTCTTGCATCACAATGCACGATTTTTGTTTTGCTATGAAATGTACCATTTCCTGTGAAATGTGCAGAGGCGCGGGACTCGTGGAAGCCAGTTGACTTAGTTGCGGCCCCCTTCCTCAAGAAAAGGGGCTGCCATAGTGAGCAATTATTTCCAAGCAATCTGAGCTTCTTATTAATATTCATATATGCAAGATAAACATTGATAAGAGCCACGTTGACAAATGGTGAGGCAGCAGACAGCTTAATTGCCACACCTTTGCTGAGAACAATATGCACTGGCCTTCTGTCCAAGCAGGTGACATTTATGTTCCTTTGATCAAGAAACCCGCAAAATCGGAAAGTCAGTGGGTAGGACATATAAAAATAACTTTGGGAAATTTAGGATTGGGAGGTGTGCAAAATGGTACAATTCTGAAAGCTATTCCAGTTCCTGTATGGACCCTCACAGCATAGAAAAGGTTCCTAAGGGATGGTAACAGCCAAGGGAGCAAGGAATCAAAAGAGAAATAAGGATTGCTGAGCTGTTTGGACATTGACATTTTAAAAGGGTTAAATTTAGTATAAAAATATCCTTCAATTCAGGTATGAATGTCAAGAAAATATGTTTCAAAATAAATTTAATTTGAGTATTTAATTAAAGAAATATGAGTGCTCTATAATTTTGCTCCATAAAGTGTACAAACTAGGTATGAAGTTCCATTTGCGTTCTATATCTTGTGCCTGCTTTATACTATGATATAAGAATATATTGTTGTAAAATAAGAAAAATAAGAAATTATAAACCAAACTGACATAAATTCTGAATTCTCTGCATCAGCAAGGTATGGATCAAACACTTGTTTTCTAAAATGTAAAATAAGTAAAAAAAATAAAGAAGATAAACTGAAATTTTGAATTCTCTGCATAATGGCTCAAACTTTAGTAATTTAGGAAACTTGAGAAGCCATATTTCTCACATAATGTGCTCTTTGCTGACTTAGAGCCATGGACTCCTATGAGTGGACGGGATATGCATATTTTTTCTCTATAAAAGGGGATGGCTTGAGGGTCTATAGCTCATAATACTGACGTCGTATTGATGTCGTTTATTAGACAATGGGTACAGAAATATGATGAGGTCATGGTGAGGTCATGGCAAGGTCATGACCTACATGAGACTGCGGGGTACGCATGCCTTTTAGGACCTGTCCTCTGCCACGTCTCACGGCAGCCGTCTGCTCCGCTGACAGACGCCTCCAGTTATCGTCAGACATTTCTCAGAGTCTTTTCCATAATTTACCTTAACTATGTGCCTCCCCCTCCCATCCCATCTAAACACTGTTCTAAACACTTTTTAACTATAAACAATACAATTTAGACAAAAAAATATGAAAATATCTTGTGCATAACGTTATTTTGTTCGGTTTCTAAACACATTATGATGGAAGTAAATAGACAATGCAATCTAAACACCAAAATATGTATAGAAATCTGATGTATGAAGATATTTTGTTTAGTTTCTAAACACATTGGGATGAGAGTGCACCCAAATGCATCACGCTGTTAAACACCGAATGTTGATGTACATACGACTTTGGCACCAACATTTGTCTGACGTGTAACATATTTACAGTTTAATGGAATACTACTAAAACAAGAACAAGATTATTAGACAGGTTACATTCTTTAAGCTAAAAAGAAAAAAAACAAATAAGCAGAGGAACAAATCTATTTTATATTTACTTTTTAGGAGAAGAAAGTTTAGAAATAGAAGGGAAAGTATATTAGTTGAGAAATAGAAGGGAAAGTATGTATATTATTTTTGAAATAGAAGGGAAAATATATTATTGCAGAAATTAAAAGGAAATTTGTATAGTTAAGAAATAGAAGGGCAAGTATATTAGTTGATAAATATAAATAGAGGGGAAAGTGTATTAGTTAGACATAATTAGGAATATGCCATTAAGGTAAATAAGACACAGATGAACCTTCCTTCTTCTGGCATCACGTGATCGCGAGGTCTGGGGAGCTTCAGGCAAACAGAATTACATAGAATTAATGGGCAAGATCTACAAGATTATTGGATTCACATTCTTGCCTTGTATTATTGGATTTACTTTCTCCCCTATATGATTAGTCATTGGCCTGCAATGTGTATTTACACGTCTGTGTTAACCAAGCTGTCATGCCCCCAGGGGGCGCTACGTGTCCTGAGTAGGGCTGAGTAGTACAGGATCACACTCCACACAGTGGAGCACATTATGTCACACAACCATACCAACTACACTATGTGTCATTTACAAAGTCTATCTGATGAAAACAGCAAAATTTATATAAAGTTTTGAGGAATATTTAAAGTCATATAGAACATTATAAAAGCTTGATGGATAAATAGGTTTAGGAAGCCGTACATATCACCAGAGAACGTTGTTTGGAGGATTTAGGGAAACACTCTATGATATAAACTCACAAATGGTTTTTCTTATTCTTGGTTTTTTTATATGGAGCGAGATAAACATAAGAGGGTAGTGATATATGAGGGTATTTGCGATTATATTTTGAGTAATGTTCCTCAAGGTTATAGTGTGTATATTATAGTTTCTATAATATGAAAGTTATTTATGGAATAACCTACTTATTACTTATTAGGTATTGATCAGACAGGCATCGTGCAGTGAGCCATTCTTCACACTGATATTCCATGTCAACATGTTGCATAACTTGTTGCTATTGTGAAAATATTTGCCCGTGTACTATAAATATTAGGTGTCTCAATACAGAGGGAATGAAACACAAGAGACGGTGTTTGTAGTCCCTTGGGTGTTTTTTTTCCTTTCAAAATATCATGCACTCTGAGCAGATCTGGCCTCTTTTATTTATTCATCTTGATGCAGTTGTATCACCACAATGTAAAAAAAAACACCCACAGAAGGAGAAATCTCCTTTCAGAGAGCGATAAGAGTGCGGGAGCTTTTCCAACAAACATGTAGGGCTATTTAACGGGAACACGACCTAAGTCGCATGCCAATGTTGCATAAATTTTGTATCATGTCAGATTTGAGAATGTCGTGAAAATATTTGATTGGCTTGTGGCATGTCGTAGCAGGGAGGTCGAGCATATCAAATACTTTGATCTCATAGCTGGCCAGTACTTAATGGTGCAATGTAAAACAAACATTCTTTGATTTTTAGGCTTCACGCTGTTCTGTTGTTGGATTTGTACCTTAATTTTTGTTATTTTAGGTATTTTATTGGTGGCTTATGAAAGGATCTGACAAAGAATTATTCAAAGAACAATATCCGAATGTGGTTTCGATAAACTGTTTATTGTATGGAAAAAAAATAACAAATATTTAAAAAATATAAAATAAACTAGCTGAGAACTGTAGTTTTATTTCATTGTTGCCATGTTATAATGAGGATTATTTGACATTTCTTGGATTAACTATAGATTTATTTTGTGAGAGGCCAAGGGGTTAGGAAGTTTCCAGATAATACACTTTAACCTTAGTTAAATTTATAGTAAATGTTTCACATTGTCATCTGCTCTTCAAAACGAGTAGTGAATTGAGTCCCGGTGACAGGTTTTTGTCTAATTGGACTAATTGAGATAGATTTTAAAGATATATTTATTTTATGTATATTCTATTGAAGAGATTCTAGCTGAAATATGAATCAGTAACTATTCCTTTTTAATAAACCAGAATATTGCAGGGAATTTGACATTTATGTTTTAAAATCATAAGTAACATTTTATTACCGGCATGGGCATAATCCGAACTTCTAGCATATTATTTGTAATTTTAGATTGAGATTTTTCTGTTGTGATGATATCAGATGTCAATATCTTGGGCAAATTTTAGAATTAGAAAAGAAACATTAAAAGACCTTCAGGCACATGTAAAATGATATTTTTTAAAGATTTCTTTTAAAAAATATTTGAACTCTATGAACCAATTGCAAAATAGTTTTAATTTAAATATCTATCATTAAGTTTGGTCTGTTTTTGAAGATGATTAGATTTCAGTTGTACTGCTATTCCGGTTCCGCTCAGCTATTGGGGTAACACGTCTACTCCTGAATAATATGTTATAAAAGCAGAAATGTCATGAATATAAATAACGCCTTGTAAACTCTGCAAGTGTCCAGGCGTACCTCGTGGGGTTCTCATGAATATTTGAAACCAATAAGACTCACTGATGGGAACATAAAAATGAGATACAGTGAGCCAAAACATTACCTCTTATCATGGGATGAGCTCTCTTCTGTATAATTCAATATGAGTGAGGTGTATTCTGGGAGAATGAGCGCCCTCTGTTGTCCGCGCTTTATATCGTATACGAACTTAGGGCCATAGTCAAGACTTTTATCAAAAAAAGGAATTGGTATCCAATTTTGAAGATTATATAAGGACATAGCAAAATTGATATCAACAACATAATAATATAGCTCGATTGAAACAACAATATGAAATGATTTTTTATATAAATCTGGGGAGTGCTATTTCTGAGACATAGATTGTATTTTTTCAATCTTAAAATCGATATGATGTCTCTAGGAATCCACACAACTATTTGGCAAACGTCCAGATTATTATGTAACATGAATATTCAGGTGTGTACATATCACATTGACATTCTTTCAAGAAATCTGGTACAGACATCAATACAGAGAAAATTAAGAGATGTGATATGTGTTTATTAATTTGATTTGATATGTTGGCCGCTCCACTTTTGTTTCGTGGGCACTCAGAGCCTACGCAGCATGGCTACCCAGCTAGAGAGGAGTTCCAATACGCACATTCTCTAATCTGTGAACCTAGAAATAATATCTGAGGCATTCAGGCTCTCTTTGTATGAGATGATGTATTTACAATAACACCTGAATTATCCATCCTTCTATCTGAAATTGTGACTTACATACCGTCAGTGTCAAGTATACGATGGTATATTTTTCTTTCATGATATTTTCCTCCACTTTAAACGAAACTAATCTTATCTTGTTTAGCAAATGATTCACATTTCACTCCGATAAGGATAGATATTCAACTAAAGAATTCAAACTCCAATTTTAAACCTTGTTGTCACAAGAGACATGTATGTTTTACCTACGGATGAACCAGCCATTTGTTAATCTTGGGAACCATCTAGGACCATTTTACAAGGAAACTATTAATAAAACACTTCTATTTAGTGACTGGATACAGCCTACCGAATTATCAAGATTCTCAAATCTGCTTTTCATGCAGTTCCTGTATTCATAGATATGAATTTATTCATGCCATTTTAAACATATTGAAAGTTGATAGAAATGTATACAATATCTCTTAATTATCCCAGACATCTCCGCTCCAAAATTCAAAAATGTGGTTATTCACAAACCATTTGAATATATTTTCATATTTATTTTAGATGGGTATCAAATGTTGATAAAATACATCATGGAATACGCTATGTATATATTTTAAGTGTATGGGCTAGAGTTCGTGTAGAACGTATAATAGATGGCTCAGACCAGGTCCGAGATTATAACAACTCAAAAGGCGTGGCACCGCACATCCAATACGTGAAATATAAATCACAATATTCTAAAAGTAAATTGTATCCAGAACCAATTTTGTCATTGTTGTCACGAAATGAATATCAAATGTCATTTCCAAATGAATTGACGAGACTCTGGACAAACATTACAGTCAAAATAGAAGCAAAACAGAAAGTACTGTTATTTTGAAAGGGACGTTGAGCAAAAATATTGATGAAAGAAATGTAAAAGCAATGTTGGACGGGACCGTGTGAGCAACACAAGCGGAAGTCATAGAATCATAAACATACATTCCAAATGTATATATGTACGAAAATAAAGTCATAAAGAAGAGCTTACATTTTTACAGATACGCACTTTTGTGGGGACTGTGACACTTATTATAGCAAAACATTCTGTCATTGTTGTTCGCTCATGGAAAATGAACAATGTATTTCAAGAACCGTATTTTTCATTCTTGCTGAAAATGACACATAATAATGGCGTTGAGTTGAGAGTTGTCACAAGTGGTGAAATTCACGCCATAAAACACACAGCTTGCATTTTTATGGCAAAAACTCTTTTGGAAAGTTACAATGAGTGTAATATTTCTCTTTGCCTTTTTTATGTTTTTGCCTTCTATTTCCTCAGAGACAGAGAAGACTGGATGTTTCTGGCTGCAAGTTACTGGAGCAAGTGGTGTGTCTGTGCTGAGCCAGGGAAATCTACCAACCACTTGGCCAGCTTTCAAGCATTGATTTATTTACAATTGGAAATCAACCACCTTGTTAATTTCTTGATGTGTTGCAAGAAATGATAGCCGCTGTAACACTTTCCAGTTCTCATGGGCAGGTGAAATTGACTTGTAATGTCCTCGATGTTATTTTGGATATTCAGTGGGGAAAAAACTATGGTCTTTGAAGGTTATTTTTATCGGCCATTCTCTGGAAAGCTAAGCAGATGTTTTGAGCTGATAAATACTCTGTGTATAGATCAAAGACTTGTTAGTGGAAAAAGCAAGGCCAGAATACGTGATATGTCAACGTTTATAAAATAGGGACTCCAGTAGTAGTCACTCATATGACACCTCTGATAAATATCTCATAGAGTTATCTCATTCATCACATCTGAGCAATATCAAATTTATTAGCTGCTCATATGTCCTATCTAGGAAATACCAAGTTCAGGAGACTAGCTTATATGTCACATCAGGAAATAATGTATGTCACATCTGAAAATAACCATGCGCAGTGGACTATTGCATACGTCACATCTGGAAGTAATCTGTCATATCTAAGAAATACCAAGTTCAGGAGATAAGCTTATATGCCACATAAGATAAACATCACTTTCCGTGGGTTAGTTCATATGTTACATCCACAAAGAACCATATCGAGTGGGTTAATACATATGTCACATAAGAACCATGCTCCGTGGGCTATTCCATATGTCACATAAGAACCATGCTCCGTGGGCTATTCCATATGTCACATCCAAATAGAACGATGCTCAGTGGGCTATTCCATATATCACATCCAAATAGAACCATGCCCAGTGGGCCATTCCATATGTCATCTGAATATAATCAGGCCCAGTGGGCTATTTTTCACATGTCACCTCTGAATACTACCAAGTCTAGTATTATAGTTCATGAACAACATCTAAGAAATATGTTTAGTTGTTACATGCTAGCCCAAAATATGTTAGGTAATTATAAGCTAGCGCATTGAAACAGGCCACGACACATTAGAGTTAAATATTGGGTACAATATGCTAGATCATATGTCACACATCTAAGAATGTGTTGCGCCTAAATACGTATTATATAAGAAACATGTCAAGCGAAGTTAGGTGCCCTCGGGCGACATACGAGAGTCTCGCGTGTTCGAGAAGTCCCGCCTTACACGCCATTGTCTTAGCCACCTGCCCAAACACTCTGCTTATTTCTATGGGGTTAATATCTCAATCTCCTGTGAGGCAAACCTTTGAATTTATATGGGGGTAACTTATTAAAAAAACATTTCTGACAGGTTTGAATACTTTCATATTGAAAAGTAAAGATATAAATTTATAATCTGTTTTAACAGTTTTAACAGAAATAGAGCCATTTTTTTAGTTATTGAAAATACAGCTGGTATTCTTGTAATGATATCAGTTGTCATAGATACTACTTTATTTAATTTATGACAACCCAGTTATGTTAATAATACTACTAATACTTTAAAATGTGGCAAAAACTCAATTAGCTGAAACAAAAACAGGTAAGCCGAGACACACGTTCTCTTTCATCTTTAATGTTCTTCAACCAAAGGCTTAAGACTTCCGGCCTGGCGCTGCGGTCTGCACAGATTAGGATGGCAAATTTGGCAGAAGAATGAAAATAATCTGACTGAGTAGAACTGCTGGCTCCAGAGCGGTGATTGAGATAAACAGTTAACACAGTAATTAGTTCTGATAGCTCCGATTAAAGATGATGCCTTTTTTGGGGCATTTATTTTATAATTTGTATTAATTTGAATAAAATATAGACGCGTAAATAGAATATATCACGCTGCTATTTTGAAATTCCTAGCTATAAAATATCCTTTATGGCTTAAATATCGTTTCATCTTTTTCAGTTATATATAGAAGAGTAAAAAGTTTATAGCATGCTGCTATTTGGAAATAGACAATATTTTAAGCCATGAAAAGCAATTCTTTTAAGTATAATGAGATGGCATCAGCAAAGGATCATGGGAGTAGACTATTAACATTTATGTGTTTTATAATTCTATGATATGGCAAATGTAATCACTTTAAATCCTGCCTTGTGCGTGATTTTATATGAAAGCTTTTATGGACCCATTACCTTTGAATACTATATTTAAAGACAATCGCATTATATATGTGTCATTTTCATTCTCCTATCATATTTATTACGCTAATGGACACAAGAATCACTGCAAGAAGCCACAAGAAGCCCTTCATATTACCTTTCCTGCATTTTACATGTTAATGAATTGCGACATTAAGAGCTAAGACATCCAGATTCATATCAGAGAGACATGACATTTATCAACATGAAGGTCCCACCTCGATATGATCAGATTAAGTGTCATATATGCTGCAGAAATGTCCAAAAGAATACATTAGTTTGAAATCGAATAGAAAAGATAAACCGGTAAAGGTACTCATTTGAGTATTGAAGCAAGTATAATACATAGAAATAATGAATACAATGCAGGATATAAAATCTGAAATAATTACTCTTCTTTGGCTGTATAAAGGTGATTTGATTTGTTTTAATTTGATTTGTGATGTTGGCCGTTCCACTTTTGTCTCGTGGGCACTCAGAGCATATGCAGACTGATACCCGCTGGAGTGTGAGTGCGTTCTGGGGCTTCAGCTCCTGTGAAGGAGTTACCAAACTGTACTATGACTGGCCATTTAGACGTACCGCACTCTGTAGGGTTTCCAAAGAATCCAATGTCCATTCAGTAAGATATCCTAAGATTGAGTTAAGAAGCCATGCACTTATGCAGAGCTGTCAAAATATGATATCAAAATATAAACTTGAGTGAGAGGCAAATTGTTTGTTTGCTTTGCACAGTCCTGTTGGTCATACGGCCGTGTCTTTACAGGGACTAGTCTGTGAAACATGACGTCAATAATCTGTCAAGGCATTGCCTAGATTAATCTAGTACCAACTATTTTCCTCTTTCCTCAATTCGGCTTGTAAATGACCTTAACCTTGACGGTCAACCTGGTCAAAACTGCACAAAATACGAAATTTGACTCTCCCAGACTGCTGTTTAAAATATATAGTATTGTAAATTCCCCTTTAATGCAGAGACTCATATTCTAATAAAAAAGAGAGTATTCTGGGTGTCCTAGGATATGAGTGGCATATCATGGCTGCAGTGACCCGGTGTCAGTCTTTCCCATATATTACTTCACGTCAATCATCTAAGGCCCACGGGCCGTGGTGCAGTTGGTTAGAGTGCGAGCTTATTAGCACCAGTTGCTCTGTGGTCATCCAAAGGTCATGGGTTCGATTCTCGGCCATGCCGAGATTGAATTCATGATATAGTTTTCACAAATGATCTGAGGCCCGTGCCTAAAGGGTTAACCTGTTGTCCTTGTAAATCTGTGACCGGGTGGGTTGTCATGTCAAGGACCTGCGACATGACAATTCAGTGAGGCAGCACTATATCTGCTTCAAGTAGGTCTCATCACAAAATGACTGAATAATGTTGAAAGTGATGTAAAACCCCAAACAAACAAACAAACAAACAAACAATTTTCCAATACCTGTCTTGTTCCATTAGGGTAAGGGGCAAGAACTAGATGTCACTCATCCTATATTTGACTTGTCACCCTCAGATATGCCCTGTCCTGTTTATACTGAGAGGCGACAAGTAAAAGGTCATTCCATCCCCCAGGTAGGTTATGTTCTATGTGAAGAGTTAGCTTGGAATACATGTAATTCAATTCCACCATTGGCTCTCTACAGCCAGATGGTAGAAACTAGATGTCAAAAGATTAATCCCAGTGATGACTTGTTGAATGCTTATATTTTTATGGAAGAAATCATCGATAACTTTCCATCCAGAGTATATCCTGCCGTCTGGGCCAACAACACTAATAATAATATCAAGAACAACAACAACAATGATATTAAGAACAACAACAACAATGATATTAAGAACAATAACAATAACAATAACGATAGTGATGACAATAACATTAACAAAAAACAAGACTCAAGAGTCAAAGATTGTACTAGAGTCACCAGTGTTTAACTATATGATAGAAAAATATAATTTTAGTAATGCACACAGCCCACGGGGCTTATAAATGACTATATATTAATAAAAATAACATAACAATGGCAAAGTGCAATGACAATGATAAAATCTGTATAGTGCTGAATACCAAAAAATATCTGACTAAAGCGCTAACATAACAAAATTAGGTTCTATTTCTGGAGCTGCAGAGAGAAGTAGGTGACATGTCTCTCCACCCACCTTGTTCTCATTCCCTAGGCCATCATGAGACATGATGTGACCCTATCCCCCCTCTACCTCATATCAGAGATACAATTACCAAGGCAGGTGAAAGGGTTGTGCCCAAAACATCAAATGTGATAATGTCAGAATATATTCACGATTTGTAAACTATGGAGACGCATATTAAGTGACAAGGAGACAACATGTAAGATTGTCTACATCATTTCAAGTATGACAATATATCCAACAAAATTCAAAAATGACAATTTGTAATTCTCTCAAATTTCACAGAATAGAGATATGCAATGCTGTGTCCCACTCGTTTATCTATGACATTGCGTCATGAAAAGAATAGGAAAACGTAATAATATCTCCCATACATGTCAGCCTAATATAAACCAAGTTCCATATAAATTTCTTATTTAGCATTACTTTCTAGAAAATTAATTTGTTCATTTTTTTGGAATTTCTAAGTCTGATTATATTCCCAGGTTCTTTGTACCGCTAGTGGATGGTAAAGGTACCGGAAGTTGGGGGTAAAGGTACCGGAAGTTGGGGGTAAAGGTACCGGAAGTTGGGGGTAAAGGTACCAGAAGTTGGGGGTGAAGGTACCGGAAGTTGGGGGTAAAGGTACCGGAAGCCTCTCATGCTCTCTGGTAGGTGTGTTGAACTGAGTGGGTCTTTCTTGAAGCTTTTATCCTCTCTGTATTGACACATTAGAAATATCCTAATGGAACGTTAATGAGAGTGAATCCTTGCCTGAAATACAAGATGACAAACATTTGAAGATGAGCTTAATACTTTCTTGATGGAGTATTAGCAAATGGTCAGAGCTCTAAATCTAAATATTCTTTTTCAGGGAATGACTAATTCACTGTCTGTGTGTCATATTTCAGTGGAATTTTTTGTGCAATGGTATGTTTCTGGTTTCCACTTCTTGGGTCCTTTACTGTCACACCTTATTTCGTTTGGTTGGCACACTTTGTATTATCTAGATGCTACTTATTGTATTTCTGATTGTCACACCTTAATTATCTGGTTGCCATTCATTGTATTATCTGATCTCCACTCATTGTATTACCTGGTTGCTACTCCTTTTATTATCTAGTTCCCACTCCTTATATTATCTGGTGCCCAGTCCTTGTATGACCTGGTTGCCACTCCGTGTACTATCGGGTCTCCACTCCTTGTGGCCACGGGCCGTGGCGCAGTTGGTAAGAGAGCCAGCTTATTAGCACCAGTTCCTCTGTGGTGATCCAAAGGTCGTGGGTTCGAACCCCGGCCATGCCGAGATTGAACTCACGATACAATTTCTCATATAAGCTGAGGCCCGTGCCTAAAGGGTTTACCCGTTGTCCTTGTAAAACTGGGATCAGGTGGGTTATCATGTCAAGGACCTGCGACATGACAATTCAGTGAGGCAGCACTATATCTGCTACAAGTAGGTCTCATCACGAAATGACCGAAATAATGTTGAAAGTGATGTAAAGCCCCAAACAAACAGACAAACAAAATCCCACTCATTGTATTATCTGGTTCCCAGTCATTGTATGACCTGGTTCCCACTCCTTATATTATCTTGTTTTCACTCTTTGTATTATCCAGATGCCACTCCTTTTAGGTGATTAACCACTCTCAGCCACAAGCAATTCCCTTCAATATCATCTGGTTACCGATCCTTGTTTACATCACCTTCCCAGTACCGAATGACAGCACTCACTTAGTAGAAACAGCAACATTTTATTTGAGTCATGAATTTATCTTTTTATAAACCTTTTTTAACAAATGTGGCACTATCATTAACAACTTTACACATTGTATGGAATATTAAATAGATAAATTGCATCAGTAGAAAGTGGCAATTTTGGAAATGCTTTGTCAGCTTTTTCTGGTAATAAAGCAGTGGATGTTGTTCCTGTATGGCTGTAACTAGGGGCAATACTTGCACCGGGATTCTGCCTATTACTCTAATGCACGCTTTATTCTCAAACAATAGTCCCTACCTTAAATATTACCATGGCAACCAGTGCGTCTCGCAGCTCCGCAGTAAAGGTTTAAGGTTCATATCACCTGTGTAATATTGTGCAAGTGTTCGTGACTAGTCCGAAGCCCATTTCCGGTTCCTGAAAGGTATAGTCCAACACTCCGTGACCCGTTTTTAAGGTGTATCTTGATTTGAATTGACATATAACCAACACAGAAATAAAAAGGTTTTCTTAGTAATACTGCTTTATACAGAAAAAATCATTGTATAGCCAATTAGTATATGTTTTTCGTTTGAAATCAACTCAGTCAGAACATATTTAGATATTTTTGAGAAAGAAAATGCAACTTTTATACGTTACATAAGTAGATAAATAAGTCGATACATAAGTTTCGTATGTTTCATAAGTTTCATAGTCGGCTAAGTTTCATGTTTATATATATTTCTATCCATACAAAAGCCGACAATAGTCAAAATACGCGCAACTTGCAAGTACATTAATTAATTGAATAATCCCAAAACTCCCACACGGCTTGTGTAATGCTTGATAAGTGAGGACTGCAGCAAACCAAAGTCCCCAGGTGCCAATCATTGCAGAGATATATCTCACAGATAACACTAATTAATTGTTTACAAGAATCTCTCCATGAAATATTTACATGAACAAAACTGTCACACGCACAAAATTCATTAAAGCTCTCAGGTTTCCGCGTTATTAATAAAGCAGCGAAAATGTAAAAAGCTTATTGAATATTTTATGGACCATCCTCATGCAGACAACTCCTTAATGTTGAGATGTGTTTGGTATTTATGTTTGTTTGTTCATCTGAATAAACATTTGATACAGATGATTAATGTATGATAATAACACACAGATCAGTTTCCTGTTTAACCTTTATGGCTTCAGTGCTCACGTGATCTCTCTAAAATCTATAAATATAATCAGTAAAGTAACATAACCGCCGTACCTGTCATTTCAAATCTTTCTCTCTTATGGTTTCATGTTTTAAGATTGTATCAGACAAGTGGTATATTTGTCTGTAATCAATGATTGGGGATATGTAGAAAGAATAATAGATACTGAAACTGATTCCCATAATATTATAAATATTGAATAAAATTAAAAATTCTTTGTTTTTGTCTAATATCTATCATACCTCTGTAGATATCTTATAAATGGTACCTTTTTCTAATTTCAGATAAACAGAAAGGATGTCGTCTGAACAGTGGGTTTTATCAGTAATGACCTGCGGTGGTGACCTGACCTAGATATAATGAACACTCACCAATGATTTCTCTCAATGGATGACCTTGAGGTATTGACCTGACCCAGATATAATGCCATCTCATCAGTGGGTGTTATCAATGATGTACGACCATGCTAACCGGACACACAATTATCCAGATCGACTGGAACCGATTCCAGAACCTGTTCCAGAATGGGAAATTGCCAAGGAAACCTGGAAATGGGGATGGCAGATCCACACCTATGGATTTGGATCCATGTTTTTCCTCATTGGTTTATATGCCATTGTCTCAGCCTTTGAGTTCCGGAGAAGGCTCAAGGTTCAGCAATACTTGCTGGCGATTAACATATTTCTGTTGATCCTTGGCATGAGCAGAGCAACCTATTTATTTGTTGATCCCTATGAGTCAGTAGGTCAGATTCCCACTGTGATATCGAGGATTTTGTATGGAATAGCCTTCCCTTGTTTAACCTCATCATTCAGCCTGATTCAGATGGTCTTCATGCGCATCACCAGAGTCAGGATGGGTCCAAACAAATTACAAAACTATCGCGTTTTAGCGGCCATCATAACATCACATTTTACTATTGTGATAGTTATTGACGTCACAGTGGCTTATCGCAATAACCTTAAACTTCTACTTTTACTTTGTCAATCTATTTTTATCACCTACGGTTTAATATTATGCTTTGGATTTGTATATGGAGGCTTCAAAATGAGCCAATTTACAAATGAAACCAAGCGGGTTTTAAAACAACTGGCTGTGTATCAAAGAGTGAAACAGGAAACTCTCAAAGACGGAAACAGGAGAGATTTAGCTCTCCACAGGATAAGCAAACCTAAAATAAGGATCATAGATGATGAGAACAAAACATTAAGTTATGGAAGTGACGATAGCTCAGCTGTGGAGTCCTCAGATTCTATGTCTTTTTTCAATGAGGCTCATTTGGAGGTGGAGGATGAGGAGATAGCTAGAGAGTACTTAGCTAATTTAGACAGAGGCTACCGCAAGCACAAATGTGATGGCAAAGAAAATCTATGCTCCCGCATCCGCAGCGAGAGCAATGCTGATTTGTCCAGTGAAAGTGATTATGTAACAGACACCCCATCAACAGCGGGTCCAGTTACTGATGAGTTTACACATAGAAATGGCATTCTCAAGGAGGCAACAAAAGCTCAGGAAATAGCCATGTTTGAGCATGTTAGTCTTCATCAAGATTTTATACCCAAATCCGGTTGCTCAAGTACAGCTAGTATATTCACAGTCGAACATGAGCTTAACGCATTTGTAAATCCTGCTTTAGATCTAAAACATGAATCACCAGCAAAAAAATCAAACTCCGCATCAGGTAAATCCATGTCTAATGGCTATGTGACCAATATTGAGTTTCAAGCTCTGAAGCAGGAGGACCCAGAAGCTTCTACAGACAAACCTGCTGAGGATCAACCCCAGGAGAGCGGATACATGGCAGACACCGAACTCAACTCTCCTATCAGAGCCCGCAAAAAGGGCAAATCAAAGAGGAAAGGAAAGTCAAAAGAGGAAGAGGAGGAGGAGAAGGATGAAAGAGAAAACAGCAGCCCTCAGCATCATCCTTATCCTCTTCCAATAGCAGAAGGCACTGTTAGTTTGTACCGCATCCGACAAGGAAGAATCATTCATAAAACCTTAAAGATTTCCTATTTCACCACTCTTCTGGGGTTTATTTGTTGTGTGTTGGAGTTATATGCAATGTTTGGAGTGTATGGAGTGCTATCTACAGAGGATTATGCTGAGCCTTGGCCTTGGTTTATATTCCACACTTTCTTTAGGTAAGTAGCTTTTCTCAATCTTTTCCTTCTTTTGTTTTAACGAAGTTGCTAATCTTTGAACCAAAAAGTGTCTGAAATGAACTTGATTTTATGCGGAGGTGAATTTGTTGGAAATTGAAATGATGAGGTCATGATGATGAAGTCAGGGTGATGGTATGGGGGTGAATAGATCAGGATGATGGGTTACGGGTGGTGAGTAATTAATTGGGTGATTTGTAATTAAAGTAATATTACAATTGAAATGAATATCAGGGGATAAGGAATGTTAATATGTCGTTTTAAGATAAAAGAATGATACTACTTCACTCATAAGGGGATATAAGTTTATACTAATACCTTACAGAGAGTAGTACACATTTGTGTTGTATCTTTGAAAGTAAATATTTGTGCAGGTGCACTCAGGATATAATCCCAAACTCAAAGGTATAATTAAGACACTGGAAAAGGTTTTTAAATTCTCTGAATGTACCTATTGATGAAGGTTGTCTGTCTGTGTGTACTCAGAACACTGAGAGTTAAGTATGGCATCAGGCTTTAGCAGATGCTTAAATTATTGTGTGGAATAAGGTGACTGGGTCTGGCAGAACGTATCACGTGACTCTATGCAGGCACAACTAATGAGGCTGACCTTTGCTGACTTCTGTATGTCTCATTCACAATCAGTTGCCACACATACTCTTAATATCAGCTGTAAAATGAATCCCGTTTTTAATCCCAAGAGATCAGAAAAACAAAGGTCATGAATGTAATAATTATATGTAATGATATCATGTTAGACAGTGTTCAATTAGAGCAGTGACATTTTAAGCCCCTGCGGTACACTCTGACTTCTCTGATGTTGACATTTGAGCTACCTGTATGTGCCTGGATGTTGGTACATGGGATACAAACATTGCTATCTGAGGTCCTGGTTGGGAGGTAACTTATATACTGGGGTGTTGGTAGCGTGACCAAACTGAATCAAGGCAGTGACCGTGCGTGACTTTACTTGATCACGTTTTTGTATGAACAAAATTCAGACATTGCTATCTGAGGTCCTGGTTGGGGGGTAACTTATATACTGGGGTGTTGGTAGCGTGACCAAACTGAATCAAGGCAGTGACCGTACGTGACTTTACTTGATCACGTTTTTGTATGAACAAAATTCAGACATTGCTATCTGAGGTCCTGGTTGGGGGGTAACTTATATACTGGGGTGTTGGTAGCGTGACCAAACTGAATCAAGGCAGTGACCATGCGTGACTTTACTTGATCACGTTTTTGTATGAACATATATGTGGCAAGCTCTTTACAAGCAATGCTATAGGAGACACTAGAGAGGTAGTAAAGATCCGAATCCATGTATCAAATATGTGCAAACAATCTATGCCTTGATAGAAAACACTGCACAAGATCTGTACCAGGGGAGAGCAGGGCCATGAAAGCGACGCTGCTTGAATGATGAGGAAATTGACCATAGAAATCAATTACATCAGTGTGTATTTCCCACGTAGCTCATGACGCAACCTCAACTCAAGCCAAGGTTAACAGGTACATCTGCAAGAAAACTCAATCCCAGATTTAAACACATGATTTAAGCGATAATGATGTTGGTACTTGTCATATAATTACATTAAATTTCCATGAGATGGGAGAGAGATGAAAATATGATTTTCTATTATTTTTTTCTGTTTTAAGTTGAATCCAAAGCATTTTAAATTGTGTATAAAGAAGCCATTTATGCATTAAGTTCAAGTTGTTTTTTTTATTTATTTAATGCGATGAAATTGGACGCCAATTATGTTTTGACATCTGATACAATTGACATTAGGTTGACAGTATCTTTTTTACGTCACATTTTCTGGACCTGCGGCTCTGTGAATACGTTAGACCTCCCTAAGATGAACGACTGACATTTCCCAAACATGCTCAAGAGTCAAGATAAAATTAAACAAGAATAATGTCGTAGCACTCAATATGTTCATAATCAATGCCTTGAAATACGACGTAAAGTAATTGATTATCGACAGCAAGCACACTGTCACATTTTTCATGGGATAAAATCGAAATGTTTAAAACCACTTATAAAAGGTATAATCACGTTATTGGCGAGAGCGTTAAAGCGTGGTGGGGCAGAGGCACTAACAGGGGCAGTGTCAGGGGTCCCAAAGGGGGGCAGGTCAAAGTATCTGCCTACTCTGGGTCAAACCAATACTGACATCAAGTCTTGGCACATTGAGTTGCTCAGTTAGAACAGTCAGAATAGTATATCTCATATCAGCGCTATATAAATTTTATTAGTATTGTTATTATTTATGATTATTTTTTTCTCATTTTGGTTGTAATCTATGGTTGTTATTTTTTGACACACGTGACTTATGATTTCATGGGGCATTTGGGAGTGGGGAATGGCTTAATGGCAAGATTTATGTCTCCCGGCTGGCGGCTGGAGATTGAATCTTTAGACCGGCGAGCTCCCCTACATGTTGCATGGATGAGAAAGTTGGCCAATTTACTCATGATTTCTTACTCACCTCAGCCAGAGTCAAACAACTGATTATTAAAGGTCATGGTTTATGTGATGTTACCAGTATCTTACTGGGAAAGGAAGATTATGTGTTAATCTGATTGTATTAGCGACCTTTTTAGCACTGCTTACGCTATACCAGGTCAAAAAGAAGCCTGTCGCCGGGACTCAATGCCCTACTCTTTTCAAAGAGGGTCTGTGGAATTTATTTTGCATTATAATATAGAGATAAAAAAAACCACGGATAATAACCAGTCATGGAGCACAAGCTGGAATAGGGAATAACTTATTAGCAGATAACCACCTTTCACGACCATGCAGCAAAGCTTAAGTATTTGTCCCAACCAGGACTTGAACCCCGGATATTTAGCATGGAATACAGGCGATTTACCACCTGAGCCACATCCCGAATCCAATCCGAATTGGCCGATATCAGGTTATATTTAACATATGACCTGGTGTCTGACCTAGTAACTGACCAATTAGCCAATATCAGGTTATAACATGTGACCTGGTGTCTGACCTAGAAACTGACCAATTAGTACAGCTGTCATTTCAAAACAAATCTATTTAAATATTTCTCTACACTTTCATGAATCTGTCTACGGCCTGATTTTATGAATAGTCATGACTTGAGTCAGATCATGACACACTTTTCATCAACAACGGCAGAAACTGATGTGAAAGTGAGAAGTCTTGTAATGGAGGGCACTTCCACCCACACTCATGGGATATGTCGTTTTTCAAAATATTGTCGAGGATATGGATTTTAACATCACGCATTAGTGTCTGAATTTGCTTTCTATCCATATTGATCCCTGGGCTGATGGGGGATTTTCTCTTGACACATTAATCAAAGTGTAATGTATATCATAGTAATGTAGTCGACCACATTTTACAGTTCGATATGAGCATCTATCCCAGTTGAAAATTGCACCTCTTATCTCATATCAATAAGTTTAGAACATGGTTTGTTTGTTTGAGTGTTTGTTTGTTTGCATTAACATGATTTCCAGTACTAATTAGGCTATATCAGGTGATATTGAAGTCTGTCACCGGGACTCAATGTCCTACTCTATTCGAAGAGGAAATGGGGATCTTTTATTTGCATTATAACATAGACATGATAACACAAACCACATCCATTGATAGCCAGTCATAGAGCTCTGACATGAGTAAAAAACAACTCAGTAGCAGATATCCAAGTTTCTCAAATTATTTGTCTTAGCTGGGATTCGAACCTCAAACCTTTGGTAGGGGAGACAGACGTCTTACCAAATGAACCACTAAAGATTCCTGGCAATTATAATCGCTGCAATGTTTCAGACAAGGCATGTGCACTCGATATCACACACATATAATCATCAAAGATTCGGAGACGGTGGGATTTTTTCATATTGAGGTTGTAAATGTCAAACAGGTTTGTTCCTGGTATTACTCAGTGCAAGTCTTCTTTGTATTACTTTGCAAATGCTATTTCTGGATATTCTGGAGATTAGAGTTTTGGCATAGTCAAGAACATACAGACATGTGTCCATTAGGATAACCAGATTTGCATTTAAAACTAATTGGAAAGTCTTAAAAAGTAAAGACGAAGATATTTATTTTGTGGTTTCTATTCATGAGGTTAGTGACCATGGTGGCAGATGGGAAGAATCAAAGAATCATAGTAGACCACGATGGTATTTGTGATTATTTTAATACCAATTAGTAGGCCAACTAAATATCCAGTAGTAGGCCAACTAAATATCCATTAGTTGCCCTTGGAATATATGTATGTATTATGAAGCATATTAATTATGAAGCATAATATACCCTGGTGGAAGTGGTGATAATTTTAGGTCCTATCATACATAGGCCAGGATGGAATGTGCAATCAGTACAATGACCCATAAGAGGCCCTGGTGGAATTGGTGATTAGTTGAAGGTATATTAGTATATTACATATATTGGTAATGAGTTCAGTGCCCCATAATTGATGCCAGATATATTGGTAATGAGTTCAGTACCCCATACTTGATGCCAGATATATTGGTTGTGAGTTCAGTGCCCCATACTTGATGCCAGATATCTTGGTAATGAGTTCAGTACCCCATACTTGATGCCAGATATATTGGTTGTGAGTTCAGTGCCCCATACTTGATGCCAGATATATTGGTTGTGAGTTCAGTGCCCCATACTTGATGCCAGATATATTGGTTGTGAGTTCAGTGCCCCATACTTGATGCCAGATATATTGGTAATGAGTTCAGTGCCCCATACTTGATGCCAGATATATTGGTAATGAGTTCAGTACCCCATACTCGATGCCAGATATATTGGTAATGAGTTCAGTACCCCATACTTGATGCCAGATATATTGGTTGTGAGTTCAGTGCCCCATACTTGATGCCAGATATATTGGTTGTGAGTTCAGTGCCCCATACTTGATGCCAGATATATTGGTTGTGAGTTCAGTGCCCCATACTTGATGCCAGATATATTGGTTGTGAGTTCAGTGCCCCATACTTGATGCCAGATATATTGGTTGTGAGTTCAGTGCCCCATACTTGATGCCAGATATATTGGTTGTGAGTTCAGTGCCCCATACTTGATGCCAGATATATTGGTTGTGAGTTCAGTGCCCCATACTTGATGCCAGATATATTGGTTGTGAGTTCAGTGCCCCATACTTGATGCCAGATATATTGGTTGTGAGTTAAGGACTCCATCAGTGTTGTCAGATATATTAGTGGTGAGTTCAATACCCTAGAATAGACAAGGGTTTTATGTCGGTGAGCTAAGGGACCTTGAGTAAACCTCGGTGGTGTTTTGTTGGTTTCAGAGTGGCCGTGTTTCTCTTAGCATAATAGCCGGTCAGTGCAGCAGAAAATCCAGCCTGGAGGCTTAAACCATAGTGAAATGAAGCAGAAACCGTAACCTCCAATGCAAATACCGTCTGCAAATCCACACTTGCTTCTGGCAAAATGTACAATGACATTTTCCACAAAATTGGCCAGTTTGTTATGCCATGCATGTACAGAAGCGTGGATGTGGAAACGTTTTATTTCCTGTGTGCATATTGTCCATGTGTTTAAACATTCATTTCTGGCAAGTTGTACGTGTTTTCCTTTGATACATTTATGGTTTAGCTATAAAAATGAGATTACACTATGAAAAAACATTGATTTTTGTATTAGGCAGAGAACAGTCCAAAATTATTCCAATTTTTCTTTCACGGTTGGTTATGTGGTATATTTGATATAATTCAATCATTTCTTAGTTGTGCACTTCATTTGCATGTAAAACTGTGCAGAAAATTTTGCCAGGAGCTCTACAGAACTCTTGTCACAAAGACAAAATCGTGCAGTTTTAAACAATGGCACAGCAGGATGACAAAGATCACTTTGTAGCCGGTGTTTTACAGAATCAAAGGGATACAGGTGTCGTTATGAGGTAAAACACCTGACATCTGAAAGCCTTTGAACTCGCTTGTGATTATTTTAGTGATGTGGTTGATACTGTAACTTAAATAAGAGTAATTTGATCTTACCGATATATCAATACAGGTAATCCATAAATGTGTGCTTTATAAAACACTTGTGTCACATAATATTATCACAGACATATCTTAGTTTATAGTCATTCATTTTACCTGATTTGCAATATATTACCAAAACATATATATATATATATATATAGATATAGATGTCCATCCGAAAAGATTATCAAATGATAAAAGACATTAGCTATACAAATTTTTCAGTATTTTCATTTGAAGGTTTTTTTATTTGTTTGGGAGAATTCTATTGATCAATGGCCCACGGTCAGGTTGAGTTGAAGCGAAGAACTTTGTCCTCAAGTGTGGTTACACCTTTGGTGTGGCCTTAACGTGTGTATTGGTAATCAATGTTGGATCTTTAGTGCTATTAGAGTAGGAAGGTGACATACTGTAGGACACTTACAGAGAGACTGGTGCTGACACCTAGCCAGGGATCATTAACCATACATCCTCGCTCCATATTACACTCTTACACAAATATATTTAGAACCTAAAAACAAAACTAACTTAAGTACCAGATATCTAAACAAGAGGTTTTGTTGTATTTTTGTGTGCATATCTCAATGCTGAAATATGTTTAGAATGGTGTTTAGATGGGATGATAATGTAATTAAAACAGCTGTTTCCATGCCAACACACAGACATTTCAGCTATTAATTTGTCTATTTGTATGTTTTATTTTTGTGGTCATAAAATTTTGACATTTTTCACGTTTTATATTTGACGGCGAGGTTGTGCCAGTGAGTGTACCTAAAAGCTGACATTTATTCCAGACATTGTATGTTCATGGCACTTGGTAGTAACAGATCAGGATTCGAACTCGGAATCCCTGAGTCTCAATGCGGATACTCTACCAATTAAACTACTTAAACCAACTCTCTTATTTCTTTTCCTGTTCAATTTGCCTTTTTTTCCTTTTTCAAATTGCAATTCAGGAACCTTTATTTTTCAATTTGCCTTTTTTCCTTTTCAAATTGCAATTCAGGACCAGAGTTGGTACCCAGCGACAGGGCCAGAGTGACTACACACTAGGTGTGGGGACAAGACATTTAAGCCAAACAACGTGGGGTCTACTGTAGACAGGACGGGAAGCTGAGATGAGAATCTCTGAGTGATACAAGACAGATGTAGCTCTTTGTGGCCATACCCCCTGGCCCCATTAATGCGCTGAAGAGAAACAGACAAGAAATAGATGACGATTGATTAGGTGTGCAGTTTTTCACATAAATGTACCCTCTGGCCTCCCCGGCCTTCTTAGAGTCTGCTCAGACTGCTCAGGGTTCAGTAGGGTCTATCCTGGAATACAGGTGGTAGCATGGGCAGGAACCAGTTATGTACTCAAGAAGATCATCGCTCACACATTTCTTTTGATAGCCACTGAGTACATATACTGAATGCTCCCTGAGCAGATTGCATTCTCTCTTTGTCAGATATCTGAGTAAAAGCGAAGCACTCATAATGCATGCTAGAGCACACAATGTATATCTTAATATAAGTGGAGTTCCTTCGGCAAATATACACGTTTTGTCAGGTTTGACTGTTTATGATGGAAAAATGTGCCATATATGTATCATTTATACACATGGTTACCAGAGACGGTGCTGATGATAATGATATAGGGGGCCAATAAATGACATAATGATATAGGGGGCCAATAAATGACATAATCATTGATACACAGTTTTATCAGATACACAGTTTTATCGTTTCACTTAAAATATGTTGCCAAAGAATGATATAATCGTTAATACACAGTCTTACCAGAAATATTTCAGATGACAAGGGGGTCAAAGAATGACATATACATTAGTACAGTCTTACCAGAAATATTCCAGATGACAAGGGGGTCAAAGAATGACATGTACATTAGTACAGTCTTACCAGAAATATTTCAGATGCCATAGGACGCCGAAGAATGACATGTACATTAGTACAGTCTTGCCAGAAATATTTCAGATGACAAGGGGGTCAAAGAATGACATGTACATTAGTACAGTCTTACCAGAAATATTTTAGATGACAAGGGGGTCAAAGAATGACATGGTCTAGAGTACACAGCTTATTGCCGATGACATAAAAATTATTGGCACGCGTACAATTCTTTGACATAAAATTTGTTTGATACATAATATTAAAAGAGCCTTATGTACAAAATTTATCCTTTAAAATATATCATATTTTATCAAACTATAATCTATTAAATTACAGTCTAGATATGTTCTTTTTTATCACATAGGAAGATTAGTAGTACACAAGTTCGTATTATTCTGAGTATTACAAGACAGTCATATTTCATATTTTTATGGGCAGACCCCATGCTATTAAATGACGTCCAAGGCTTTGAGTTTCTCAGCCTTTATTGACATGAAAATGGAGGTCAAAAGGTCAGGAGCAGAGAGAGGTTAGGGTATTGATCAAATCTAGAGGCCCATCAAGGATTTCCACACCTTTCTTCCTTTTTTGATCATTTCTTGTTCTCTTCAAAATGTTGAGAGAAAATGTGACCAAATCTATCGTTGGCTAAAATATATAGAAAAAGTCTAAACTTCTCAAGTTTTCAATATTGTTTAACAATGTATTGCAAAGTGATTTTGCCAAGAGATTCCTTGCTTCCATGGGATGAAAGTTGGCAGTTGTATGTTTAATTTACCAAGCCCCTGAGAGGGCCCTTTTGGCAGCGCTTACTTAACCTTTCAGACCTGAATATTGAATATAAACCTGGGCGAGTTAGGCCCGGGAGGTGAGAGCCTTAAGGTGTCCATCTTGATGTCAACACAGCCAGGACATGCCCAAACACGTGGTGTCCACGTCAATATAGACGTCTTATGTAATATCGGTCTTGGGTTTTGTAGGCATATCACCATAGGTGTTTATAGAGAATATGATATGGGTATGGACATTTTAAATAGATATATCAATACACACGGATACTCTCCAAAACGCATAACCAAAACCATATCACCTATGTACAATCTACCCACAATATCCATATCTGTGTAAATAAATGATTACTGCGATCCAGGTTTTTGGAAAATGAGTAATAGAGATTATAACATATCTGAAGCCCCTTGCCAGTCCCCCATTATCATTGATTAAGTTTATAGGAGTTGTACAGTTCCGGTGTGTAGTTTTAAATTGAGAAGGTCGGAGATAACATGGAGATCGGCAGTCGGCCTATGTCTTCAATTGTGCCCTGTGGTGCCATGTTTTGACACTCTTTTGATTAGTTGAATGGATAGGGACAAATAGGTCTACCTTTAATGGACACATTAACATACAGTGGTGTGTGTGGTTAAATCAAAATGTGTGAAGACAGATGCGAAGTAGGAATGGTTGGAACGTGGTCAGTTGGAAAGACATCTGTATCCCATGCTATAGGTCCGGGGTTTGATTCCCGGTTGAGACAATTCAGTCATGATGCATGGTCGAGAAAGGTTGATATCTGCTACTGAGTTGTATCTCACTTCAGCCAGTGCTACATGACTGGTTATCAAAGGTAACCAGTCATTTGGTTTGTGTTATCATGTTTATGTGATAATGCAAACGAAAGATCCCCAGTCACTCTTTGTAAAGGGTAGGGCATTGACCTGATATAGACTAAACAGTGCCGAAAAGGTGGGTAATACAAAACAAATAAAACATAGACACAAGTTGAATGCCTGATAAAGGCAGACACTGGTGCGGATATGGAGTCAGAATTATACACTACTTGTCCAAACCCTCAGACCCAAAGGGAGCCAGGAGCGCATTTCCATAACCTCAGTGACCTCGCCGGAGCCAAGGGAACATTTTGCATGAAGTCTGTAGGTAGATTTACTGGTCAATTTGGGAATTACAGCGAGCCGATCATTGTCCAGGGTATCTTAGTTATCTACAGAACACTATCTGGCATTGTAGTTGATTGCATGTATGGGCCCTGTTGTTAGCCACGCCGCTTGTTTGATGTACACTAACAGAAAAAAAACAATTGCTTTTACCTAAGTGCACTTCAAAATCCAACTGAAAAACAAGAATGTAGACCTGGTATGATGGCTTTATAGTCTATTCGATTTGCTCTCTAGAAATCAATGGCCAGCAATTTGATGGCTTTCTGAGTAAGTACAAGTCACAGTGGCCAAATCTAATTTTGTTGAGTAAAACACAGGGAGAAGGAATCAATTCTCTAAGTAAGCAAACAAGACAAGTTGATATGTGATAGAGCACAGTGTAAAATAATTGCCAGAAAGCATCTATCTGGTGTGTGTGTGTGTGTGTGTGTGTGTGTGTGTGTGTGTGTGTGTGTGTGTGCGCATCTTGTATAATGTATTCTTTTAGCTTAACACACTGCAAGCTTACATCACATATAACCTGCCAGCCTATATCTAATGTACACTGCAAGCGTATACCATAGAACTATATATATATGCAAACTGCAAGTTTATATCATATATACACTTAAGCTTATACCACATATAAACTACAAATGTATTTCAGATATATTGCTAGCTTATTTCATTTAGGAACTGCAAGCTTACATATCATTTGTTCATTGCAATAATATCAAACATGTAAAATTTAGAATTTACATCAGTTATTTTATGTCCTTTCAAGAAACCTGGCCAGATTTCCTGATGAATGGAAATCTCCTTTTGTGGTGGTATCTCAGCATTGTTATCTCGCTTTGTCCGTACCAGTAAGTAACAAGACCCACGTCATTAGTAAGTTTAACCATAAAAATATTCCTCATCTCAACCTATTCTGGGAGGAATATCTAATTAAGGTGGTTGTGATGAGTGAAAACTGCAGGTAATTCATATCACACCCAGTATTAAGCTAGAATATACCGATATACACAATTCATTCTGAGGCCATACATGTCTTGGAGAAACCTAACAAAACAAGATCGTTAAATTAGTTATGAAGAATTCAGGGATTGGGCGTGGCTCAGTGGTGATGTGTCCGTCTCCAGGGATGGTTGTTTGAGATTGCTTCTAGCTTAAGGCAATGACCTTTATCAAACTGCATTATTTAGAAAGATGGAATTCTGCTAATGTGATATTTATCACCCCAATTAGTTCTGCATGACTGGTTATCAAACACCGTGATTTGTGTTGTCATGCCATTGTAATAATGCAAAAGAAGGATCCCGAATCTCTCTTCGAATAGAGTAGGGCATTGAGTGTTGGTGGCAGACTTCTATCCGATCTGAAATAGCACAAAGGTTCGTTTGTAACAATGCAAAATAATGTAGAGTTTAGGTTTTATTAATATATACACTAAAATCACGATGAAACCTCGTCATAATGATTTGTATCTAATATAAAATTGTGAGGCTTGAAGAGAGTACGTGTCAGATTTCAATATACAGAAATATCTGATGTAGGATCAACAGTGTTTAATACCACCTCTGTGATGATCCAGTGGTCGTGGGCTTGATTCCCACCAATACTAAGATTGAATGCATGATAATATTTCTCATATGAGTTGCGGTTGTCACATTTGTGTCAGAGATTTTAATCAGCAGTTTTCAAAAGGATTAGTTCGTTAGCTCAGTTTTGTAAAATAAACCAATCTTGATTTGATACTACATCTAGGATTTACTCCAGAAAATATTAACCATGAAGAAGTAATTAGGTTACTAAGGTTACTGAATCTGGATATGAAAAACCTCGCATCAGACTGTCATTTATTTGATTGATACGAATGAGAACACTTTTCATTGTTTACCGATGTTAAGTGTTCTGGATAAGGAGACAATCCCTTAGCATAGACTATGATTGCCTGCAGGGGCGTGTGAAAATGTAATCTCAATGTACAAAATAGAAGCATCCCTGGAAAAAGTCTGGTATTTAGATTGTATATTTGTCTCCTATGACTGCAAACAAGGCAGTGTGCATGGTTGTGTGACCAGACGTATGAAATATCTAGCCCAAGTACAAGTTGACATATGGAAATGAGACAATTCTATAACATTATAAAAGGAAATTTCAGTTTTTGTTAAAGTGCTAGGAAAATATTGGATGTACTCTATTTGCTCTGCTTTAAAATCCATGAAGTAAAGTGCAATTAATGAGCAGATAATTGATGTTGGGTGAGTGTTGGTTTTACAGGCAGTATATTGATCAGAGAGTTTGTGGCTGGTATTGTACAGCAGGAGAGAGCAAACTTATACCATAAGTACCAATCATAAACTACAGCAGGAAAGAGCAAACTTATACCATAAGTACCATTCATAAACTCCAGCAGGGGAGAGCAAACTTATACCATAAGTACCATTCATAAACTCCAGCAGGAGAGAGCAAATTTATACCATAAGTACCATTCATAAACTCCAGCAGGAGAGAACAAACTTATACCATAAGTACCATTCATAAACTCCAGCAGGAGAGAGCAAACTTATACCATAAGTACCAATCATAAACTCCAGCAGGAGAGAACAAACTTATACCATAAGTACCATTCATAAACTCCAGCAGGAGAGAGCAAACTTATACCATAAGTACCAATCATAAACTCCAGCAGGAGAGAGCAAACTTATACCATAAGTACCAATCATAAATTCAGGCAGGAGAGAGCAAACTTATACCATAAGTACCAATCATAAACTCCAGCAGGAGAGAGCAAACTTATACCATAAGTACCATTCATAAACTCCAGCAGGAGAGAGCAAACTTATACCATAAGTACCAATCATAAACTCCAGCAGGAGAGAGCAAACTTATACCATAAGTACCAATCATAAACTCCAGCAGGAGAGAGCAAATTTATACCATAAGTACCATTCATAAACTCCAGCAGGAGAGAACAAACTTATACCATAAGTACCATTCATAAACTCCAGCAGGAGAGAGCAAACTTATACCATAAGTACCAATCATAAACTCCAGCAGGAGAGAACAAACTTATACCATAAGTACCATTCATAAACTCCAGCAGGAGAAAGCAAACTTATACCATAAGTACCAATCATAAACTCCAGCAGGAGAGAGCAAACTTATACCATAAGTACCAATCATAAATTCAGGCAGGAGAGAGCAAACTTATACCATAAGTACCAATCATAAACTCCAGCAGGAGAGAGCAAACTTATACCATAAGTACCATTCATAAACTCCAGCAGGAGAGAGCAAACTTATACCATAAGTACCATTCATAAACTCCAGCAGGAGAGAGCAAACTTATACCATAAGTACCAATCATAAACTCAGGTAGGATAGAGCAAACTTATACCATAAGTACCAATCATAAACTCCAGCAGGAGAGAGCAAACTTATACCATAAGTACCAATCATAAACTCCAGCAGGAGAGAGCAAACTTATACCATAAGTACCAATCATAAACTCAGGTAGGATAGAGCAAACTTATACCATAAGTACCATTCATAAACTCCAGCAGGGAAGAGCAAACTTATACCATAAGTACCATTCATAAACTCCGGCAGGAAAGAGCAAACTTATACCATAAGTACCAATCATAAACTCCGGCAGGAGAGAGCAAACTTATACCATAAGTACCATTCATAAACTCCAGCAGGAGAGAGCAAACTTATACCATAAGTACCATTCATAAACTCCGGCAGGAAAGAGCAAACTTATACCATAAGTACCAATCATAAACTCCGGCAGGAGAGAGCAAACTTATACCATAAGTACCAATCATAAACTCCAGCAGGAGAAAGCAAACTTATACCATAAGTACCAATCATAAACGCGAGCAGGAGAGAGCAAACTTAGTACCAATCATAAACTCTCAGATCATCAAAAATAAAAGCTTAGACAAGCTTGGGTCCTATCTTTTAACATTATGAACATCGTTATTCAGATTTAAAATGTTATTTTACCATTGTCATATTCATACTTTTTGATAACGATATTTAACATGTGAGACTTTGACAGGTGATAATTTGAAACACTGATGTACAGAAGAAATATGAATACAGGGCATCAAAGATAGGTTGTGTGTAAATTAGATTGAAATTGAGTAAATAATAATGGGAAATGCAAGAATCAAATCTATATCTTGTATGGAATTATCTGCATTTAATCAATTTTCTCATTTCATTTGGCTAATTTGATTCTCAAAATAGCACCTTTAATTTGGATTTGTTTGACATGGGGTAAGGACGTTTTAAATTTCACAATCACGTGTTTAAATCACTGGAAATACCCCTCGGAGTCAAGCAGAATAAGGCGAGCAATTTGTTTGAAGATGCAGGCCTCCTGCTCAATTACACAATATTATTAATTAGCAGCTGGCAAGAATGTGGTTTTACCCACTTAATAAAGGGTTTATTGGGGACATCGGGGATGCCATTAGAGGCGGCCGCTTTTTTGTGGTTGTTAAGGCTGAGACCAAGCTTGGCACTGACACATATTACTCAGGCTCATGTTAAAGCTGAGGCTAGCCCCCTCCTTCCACTCCCCTCCTTCCACCCCCTCCTTACACCCCCTCCTTCCACTCCCCTCCTTCCACTCCCCTCCTTCCACTCCCCTCTTTCCACTCCCCTCTTTCCACTCGCCTCCTTGCATTCCCCTCCTTGCACTCCCTCCTTCCTTTCAACCCCCTCCTTCCACCCCCTCGTTCCACTCCCCTCCTTGCATTCCCCTCCTTGCACTCCCCTCCTTCCTTTCAACCCCCTCCTTCCACCCCCTCCTTCCACTCCTCTCCTTCCACCCCCTCTTTCCACTCGCCTCCTCCCACTCTTCTCCTTCCACCCCCTCCTTCCACTCCCCTCCCTCCACTCCCTCCTTCCACTCCCCTCCTTCCACCCCCTCTTTCCACTCGCCTCCTCCCACTCCTCTCCTTCCACCCCCTCCTTCCACTCCCCTCCCTCCACCCCCTCCTTCCACTCCCCTCCCTCCACCCCCTCCTTCCACTCCTCTCCTTCCACCCCCTCCTTCCACTCCTCTCCTTCCATTCCCCTCCTTCCACTCCCCCCTTTCACTCGCCTCCTTCCACTCCTCTCCTTCCACCCCCCTCCTTCCACTCCCCTCAGGCTACCCTCCCCCCCCCCGCCCCCTTTCAACCCCACCACTGCAACCCCAGGCCTCCTCCAGATGTATTGCCAAATAGATGGAAATGTTGTGTGCTGTTTTAAATACGATTTATATTAACTTAACTGCACACAATGGGTTAGGTCTCAATACCAATGATGAGTTATAAACCAATACCAGCTTTTCAGTTAAAATATATCGTATTGAATTTATTTCATTAAGATTAAAATTTCATAAGAACCAGGTCTCACTTTAAAGATTTATTTCCTAATTGCAATTAGAGGATTTATTTTTGGATTAAGAAAGAAAACAAGAATTTGTTGAATGTTAGATCTTCTCTCTCATGAAGATGTAAAAATCACAATGCCATTTGTGACATTGTTTCCAATATTAAAAGGAAATGTGTAATGAAGTCTGTGCAATTGTTCTCCAACTAAACACACATTAATTAAAGCCATGAGAAATTACTTTGTAGCGTTTTAATTCCATTTTCAGTTGCATTTCTGAGATTACCATATAATAAGATATTCTATATTGAAATGAGTCATATTAGAAATTCAATGATATATATATACAATATTGAAATAAAGAGAAATACAAGCTAAGGCTTTGCTAATCTTTGTGGGAGAGAGAAGCTTGCCATTGTAGAAACATTGGAAGGAGAATAATATGTCTATCGTGCGCCAAGCATTAACTTAATGTGGATACGGATGTTAAAGAGAAAAAGGAAGGAAAGATTCAAACATAGGTGTGACAAGCTAGATATAAACACAGGGGAGATCATGAAGTATAGCCCCTAAGAGATATAAAGCTAGATATAAACACAGGGGAGATCATGAAGGGTAGGCCCCTAGGAGATATAAAGCTAGATATAAACACAGGGGAGATCATGAAGGGTAGGTCCCTAGGAGATATAAAGCTAGATATAAACACAGGGGAGATCATGAAGGGTAGGCCCCTAGGAGATATAAAGCTAGATATAAACACAGGGGAGATCATGAAGGGTAGGCCCCTAGGAGATATAAAGCTAGATATAAACACAGGGGAGATCATGAAGGGTAGGCCCCTAGGCGATATAAAGCTAGATATAAACACAGGGGAGATCATGAAGGGTAGGCCCCTAGGAGATATAAAGCTAGATATAAACACAGGGGAGATCATGAAGGGTAGGCCCCTAGGTGATATAAAGCTAGATATAAACACAGGGGAGATAATGAAGGGTAGGCCCCTAGGAGATATAAAGCTAGATATAAACACAGGGGAGATCATGAAGGGTAGGCCCCTAGGTGATATAAAGCTAGATATAAACACAGGGGAGATCATGAAGGGTAGGCCCCTAGGAGATATAAAGCTAGATATAAACACAGGGGAGATTATGAAGGGTAGGCCACTAGGAGATATAAAGCTAGATATAAACACAGGGGAGATCATGAAGGGTAGGCCCCTAGGTGATATAAAGCTAGATATAAACACAGGGGAGATCATGAAGGGTAGGCCACTAGGAGATATAAAGCTAGATATAAACACAGGGGAGATCATGAAGGGTAGGCCCCTAGGAGATATAAAGCTAGATATAAACACAGGGGAGATCATGAAGGGTAGGCCCCTAGGAGATATAAAGCTAGATATAAACACAGGGGAGATCATGAAGGGTTAGGCCCCTGAGAGATTATGATACGATCCAAGACCAACTTTCGGCCATCTTGATTTCGGTGCTTGTCATTGCTTAACAAAGGGAAAGAAACATGACATTGTTCAAACATATGGGAGATAGAGAAACATGACAATGTTCAAACATATGGGAGATAGAGAAACATGACATTGTTCAAACACAGAGGAGATGCACCTGATATTGTTCAATAGAATGATAGAGATGTAACTTAAGGTTGGCATTAATATGCCTTATTTGGTTTATTATATTTGTAAAGGAGAAAATAAAAAAATGTGAAAATATAGGTTTTCAAAAGAACAAAAAAACTGTTAGTAGCGAGCAGTGCGTGCAATATATTGTAGGATATCATTTGCTACATAAGTACATAATATACTTAAATTTCTCAAAAGAGAAGGATTGTCCCACTGGAAATGCCTAACCCGTTAAAACGCAACATTCTATTTCCGGTTTTGTGGGCCCAGCACTTTGTTGTGTTTGATGGCCATGAAGTACATTTGTCCAAATATCAAATGTGATCTGATGTGAATTATTTTCTTTTTTTTTCTTCAAATCTAATCCTGTGACAAAAGAATGATATCACAAGTGCAAGAAATGTAAATTCTATATGAAAAAGGTAGTGAAAGCATATAGACATACATTCAAGTATGGAATATTGTGTATTAGATAATAGTGAATATTAGTTCTTCCTTTTGACAGTAATTACTTCCTGGCCGTGTGTGGTTGATCCTTGGCCACGCATTCCTCATACATACAGTGACTTTATAGTCCCCAATACACTCACTGTACTGTCAGTATCGCATCATATATACGCAGACAGTAACCTAATCACACGTACTGATGTGGAGAATGTAACAAAAGGAATTGGTCAAATATCGATCACATGGAAGCAATGGAATGAAGTGTCATAACAATTCTATGCAGATCCATAACAACCATCTCATGCCTGTGGTGTCCTCATCTCTCCCCCACTCCCCTCCTTCCACTCCCCTCCTTCCATTCCCCTCCTTCCACTCCCCTCCTTCCACTCCCCTCCTTCCACTCCCCTCCTTCCACTCCCCTCCTTCCACTCCCCTCCTTCCACTCCCTTTTGTGGATATTCTCTCAATGTGCATATTTGGTGTCTCCCCTGTATTTAATTGCTTTTATTTGATGTAAAAGGGGAGTGAATAAAATGTGATGTTGCCCCCCCCCCCCCCCCCCCCGCTATGTGCTGTTGGTCCCCACTATGTGTAATTCCATTAAGGGATACTCTACCATCCCGATGACAAGTGATGTTTGTATACGCTAACAGATGAAATAGGAACTGCCAAAAACAGCTTTGAATTCTGAGCAGTAGACAATTGATAAAATGTTTTATAATGCTCCTCAATGTGGAAAACGGACAGCTTTCATTTTCCTAATGTACACAGACATTTTGATTGATAAACTATTGTTTTTATGTTTTCATGAAAGAGAGGAAGAAATCTTCAGTCAGTCTTATTGTTGTTGCGTGACATATACTGATATGAATTATATGACAGGATTTTAATATTAGATTCAATATACTCTCACAATAAGTTGACACCTTAAGTATTAAATATGATAATGTACTGAACCCGCTGTAAATATTACGGTACGAGTACAATATGGTAACCCCCCCCCCCCCACCTCTTAATCAGTCAAAAATATATGCGAAAAAATACTTTAACATGTATGTTATGCATAGATGTTATGCCTGTTTGTGAAGCCTCTTTTTATACCTGAATACTATGCATAGATGTTGTGCCTGGATGTTGTGCCTGGATGTTGTGCCTGGATGTTATGCCTGGATGTTGTGCCTGGATGTTGTGCCTGGATGTTGTGCCTGGAAGTTGTGCCTGGATGTTGTGCCTGGATGTTGTGCCTGGATGTTATGCCTGGATGTTATTCCTGGATGTTATGCTTAGATGTTGGGCTGTCTGAGAATCTTCTATTTGATTAATGAGATCCACAGCATCACAGTATTACATACACAAGTGACAATTGATATACACAATTACCTTGTGATTTTGCCTTATAAAAACCTCTCCTTTCCCCTAATGGACCATTTCCGGCACAACTAATACATGTGTCTGTATAGATGGCGTGCTAAGTGTTTAAGGGGACGGGGCGGGGTGTGAGGAAAGTGCTGCGGTAAAAGTGGCATGAAATTCTGAAATCAGATAGTGTTTCTGTCATAGGGCCTGAAAGCCTGCCGTTTGAAATGAACCCGTTCTTACAGAAATGGAATTAAGGAAAAGTGAATTTGAGACGAGAGATCTGAAGCTGATTTAATGGTCTAACTATCAGTGAGAAACCTCACAAATGCATTCTATATAGCATAGACTCTAATTTGTTTCCAATTTTTTTTTTGCATTCCATAAAACTGACATGGTAGTCGATGTTTTAAAGTAAGTCCGATATTGTTTTTATTCAGAGCAAATGTGTCTACATGTTTAATGTCATAAATCTTTGAGAATTAAAAGAAGGTCCCTTTTAAAATCAGCCTTTGAGTTTCACATGTAATAATCTCTTCATAGTCCATATGCATTTTCATGAAGTACTGCATGGTAAGTCAATTTTAGACTGGGACTAATGATTTATTCTGTCAAGTTCGCTTAAAAACATTTCAGGTTGATTTAAGAGGTATTCCGTACTGGATTTTTTGATGAATTGAAACCCAGGGCACAGATTTTTATATTTATTTATTTATATTAGTTTCTCTTACATATAACAATTCCAACCCCATTTATCAGGGACAATAAACTCACCGCGCTCGCCGCATGAAAAACCTTATAAAATCAATTAACGGTCATATTTTCAATGTGTTTTTCATATAATCAGAATAGCCTTGGAAACATGTCTGGTTTGATAGAGTTATTGATTGCAAGTCTGGGTAATTTGCAATGTTTCTCCGCAATCCACTGAAACGAATCAAATTCTTGTCACATTAAAATCAATTGTCGGTTTAAAAAGGGCAATGTTTATTACTTGCATTAGGAGTGTTCTCATGTAGATTGCCTAAATCGCCTTACACACTTTCTGACGCCATTAAATTTAGACGGGTTATAATGGTGTCCAAACCTCCATTAATATCAAGAAAGTCTTTTTATAAAAAAGGGTTTGTGTCCAATTTTTTTTATTTTGAAGATTATATGCTGATAGTATTGACTGTTACCATCCCTTATGAGTCTTTTTATGTTGTAAGGGTCCATACAGAATGGAGAGAGCATTCAGTCAAATGATAGTCTCAGAAAAAAAATAATAGTATTGTTTTAATGATGCTCTTATGCCGATATAGCGAGAATTTAGCGCAAGGCGAAAACTATAATGAACCATCACTCTTTACGCAGAAACTGATGACGTGTACACATCCCAAATGGTCAAGATCCTAGTCATGTCGTGGCAATATGTAACATGACATGATAGATTCTTTATTACAATTAAGCTTTATCATATGTCTGGGTTGGGATAAAAAAAGCGGCTGGTTTTCTATTTGAACGACATTTATAAGCATTATATGAAATTATTGTTGTTTCATTGTGATCCTTTTCAGTGTCTTTCATTTCATATAATTCTTTAAATTGTCTATCTAACTCTCTTTCATACATCATATCTTTTAATTTCTTGTAATTTTCTCTTTGCTTATCTATCCTAACGTTTAATTGTCAATTCATCAACTGTGACATTCACTGAAATGCTATACTAAAAACATAAATCACATAAACATTTTAGCTGCAGAATAGCTGCTAATGGATGTGGTTTTTTTAAATTCACAGATCCTAAATTCAAAAAATCCTAAGTCTAAAATCTACTGGAATTGAATGCAACATCAGCGCAATTTCATAGAAACTGGCTGTAACTCTTCGACTAAAGCTTTTTGATAGACATAATAATCTGTTAATAATATCTTGATGTTTCAAAAATCAATTTATTTTCTAAAATGAGAATAGTTGTATCTTTCAAAGAGACAATGTATATCATGTGATCTAAATTGTTCTCTTATCAAGTTGCGATATGAAAATCCCACCCAGTCACAAATTGCCAGCAGGATGTCCTTCAGTGCACCATAGAAAACAATCAGCAACAAGCCATATTTTTCTATGCGCCTTTTTGGCATATCTGTCCAAGTTACAAATTATTTGGTCATAAAGATAAATACACATTGACAAACAAAGCAAAGAAATCCCAATCGTGCGGAGTGATATCACGCGATGGGCAAATAACCGTCATTTTGGGTAGTGCCAATCGCAAGATAGCTGTTTTTCTTTTATTGGTGTGGACCGTAATGGAAAGATTTAACATGTATTCTTTCATGCAAGAGGCATGAGGAGTGAGACAAACACAAATGACGGACACAGATTTCGGAGAGCTTTTTATAATGATTTGGCGGATGGATATTGGTATTTCATGAGGCGGATGTTTGTCGGTAAAAAAGGGTAGGGCCTGACTTTTTTCAAAGGGAAAAGAAAATGGGATTCTTTGTGCAGAATAATGAAGAATGGGTTTCCTTTTGTGTCGTTTAATGGATATCTACAAAAGCTATAAACGTCCAAGGCCTTTATTTTGATGTTGTTCCAGGCTCTATCTTAATTACAAATCTATAATTGTCTCCATAGATCTCTTTATTAAAAAGTGTGATTACAAAAGACTTAGCTAAATATCCAGAAATATTAGGTTTTAAAAGTATGATGATTATTTTGAAATATTAATAATTAGGATATTGAAAAATGTTTTAAAAAATAATTAGAAAGGTGAAAAACATATATTCTGAAGAATATTTTCAAATTTTGCATTCCTTGACATTGACATTGTGATAATAATATAGTGATAATTAGATTATACGTTATGAACAATAACAAATGAACAACAAAATACAGCAAGACGAATGTGTACATGAAAGATACAGCCACACTAAGAAAGAATGTTAAAATCAGGTCACAAGCCAGTTTGGTGGATTTCATGTTATCAACTGTCTGCAAATGGTGTCCCTATCCTTTAATGAAAACGCTCATATTGCTGAATGCAGGTTGAAAATATGGCTGATTTCCTTCAAAGAAATAACACTTCATGAGCAGTTAAAACGTTTACGATCTCCCTGAGGACAGCATTGATGGAACTATCCATTGGTATGACAGTATCCTAGAACACTTTGACCTGTCTCACTCCAAAGTAAATTATTTCCTGGAGAAAAATCAGGCACTTTTTTGTCAATTTTAAGTGGTTTGAACTGCCATTCCGGCATGTCGCAGGTTTATCACATTGTGGTGAAAGGAGGTTCTCAGAGGTTAATTATGAGAAAAAACCCTGATCTGGGCATCTATAGCGGAGTCTAGGCGCCGCCCCTCTAAGCCATTAACAGGCAGCGCAATCACGGAATCGAATCATGTGATCGTCACAACTCAATACAACAGATCAAATGGTGTATAAAACATGATTAACTGCACAGAGAAAAGTACCACCAAAGTTTTATAATATGATTTCGTGCACACGCTATTGTGTTTTGTCTTCATCGCGTCGGAAATTGTGTTTGTGGGCAGCGGTTAAAGGTCAGCCTTGACTGTGATGCCACCTAGCGGTAAAGCAGGAAAACTTATTAACCTTTGTCTGCGGAGGCTTTTGTTTCCTATTTCCCTCTAGAAGTTACTCCATTATATGTATATTGGTGCGCACAACTACACACAATTTTGTGTCATATTTTATCATTATATCTAGAAAAGCTTCCAACCCTTTGACTGTCACTTGACAGCGCAAATATGATATATAGAACCATATACTGAACCATTCATCGCAAATTTCATCCACACGTTCCGATAATATATTTCTTATTTGCAATCTTTTCATCGCCACAAATGTCACTTTAATGTTGATAGCGAATGTCATTTGAGAGATAGTTTATGGAAAAGGTGTAAGTTTGCAGTGACACTAGCAGGAGCTAACAGCTGCATTTTTGCCATCAACGTCCATAGGAAAAGATGACTGTGCATATCATATGACGATGATTTACTCCCCGGGTGTACAGTAACAAGCCTATCATTGCAAGTCATTTATGGGCGAGGCACTTCTTATTATTATGTACAGCCTGTCCATATGGATACAAAGATGATACCGGGTGCTCCAAAAATAAACCCCAGCTATGTCATATCATACCTTTCAATAGAAAGTCTCAGTTGTTTGATATAAGTTACATTATACATTATAATTTGATAATATATATATATATATATATATATATATATATATATATATATATATATATATATATATATATATATATATATATATATATATATATATATATATATATATATATATATTATTAACTTGAATAAAGGGCGATGTCTTTCAAAGAAATACTAAATTAAATGACATACCTTGTATTTTATGAATAAAAGAAATGGTATACTTTTACGGATACCCTGTAATAAACGTTTACCAGGCACTAAGTTAATAAACAATGACTGTTATTTCTTGTTGATGCCTGGTGTGGGAGAGGTAAAGTAGCAGCAGACTGTGGAGTAATGGATGGATTACTGGACGAGACTAGTCCATCAGAGTGGTAATATATACTGAGATCTCCTCACCATTACAAGTGTAAACTTGGTCATAAAAGATACATTTGTCATGCGTATTATTTGATAGCCATTTAACCAAGATCACCACCCCCACCAAAAAATGAATAAATGACAAGGTTATTTCTTGAGAGTTATACATATGATGATTCTATCATGTTAGTTGAGCTATAGATAACGTCGCTTTGGACTAAGAAAGTTTGGATCATAATAGGGAATGGCATTCATATCTAATAAATATATATCAGTAATATGACTTATAGATGGCCATGCTAATGTTTGCTTATACTGTAATAATAGGGTGTCATAATGTAATATAGGGTGTCATAATGTAATATAGGGTGTCATAATGTAATATATATTCTAATTCATATTATCCCAACGTAAACTGGTCATGCCTGCCCTTATGACTTGTCAGAATAACCAACAGAGGATTGTTTTACCTGCCAGAGGATTGTTTTACCTGCCAGAAGATTGCTTTACCTGCCAGAGGATTGCTTTACCTGCCAGAGGATTGCTTTACCTGTCAGAGGATTGCTTTATCTGTCAGAGGATTGCTTTACCTGCCAGAGGATTGCTTTACCTGCCAGAGGATTGCTTTACCTGTCAGAGGATTGTTTTACCTGCCAGAGGATTGCTTTACCTGCCAGAGGATTGCTTTACCTGCCAGAGGATTGCTTTACCTGCCAGAGGATTGCTTTAGCTGCCAGAGGATTGCTTTACCTGCCAGAGGATTGCTTCACCTGCCAGAGGATTGTTTTACCTGCCAGAGGATTGCTTTAACTGCCAGAGGATTGCTTTACCTGCCAGAGGATTGCTTTACCTGCCAGAGGATTGCTTTACCTGCCAGAGGATTGCTTTACCTGCCAGAGGATTGCTTTACCTGCCAGAGGATTGCTTTACCTGCCAGAGGATTGATTTACCTGCCAGAGGATTGCTTTACCTGCCAGAGGATTGCTTTACCTGCCAGAGGATTGCTTTACCTGCCAGAAAATTGCTTTACCTGCCAGAGGATTGCTTTACCTGCCAGAGGATTACTTTACCTGCCAGAGGATTGCTTTACCTGCCAGAGGATTGCTTTACCTGCCAGAGGATTGCTTTACTGCCAGAGGATTGCTTTACCTGCCAGAGGATTGCTTTACCTGCCAGAGGATTGCTTTACCTGCCAGAGGATTGCTTTACCTGTCAGAGGATTGCTTTATCTGCCAGAGGATTGCTTTATCTGCCAGAGGATTGATTTACCTGCCAGAAGATTGCTTTACCTGCCAGAGGATTGCTTTACCTGCCAGAGGATTGCTTTACCTGCCAGAGGATTGCTTTACCTGCCAGAGGATTGATTTACCTGCCAGAAGATTGCTTTACCTGCCAGAGGATTGCTTTACCTGCCAGAGGATTGCTTTACCTGCCAGAGGATTGCTTTACCTGCCAGAGGATTGCTTTACCTGTCAGAGGATTGCTTTATCTGCCAGAGGATTGCTTTACCTGCCAGAGGATTGCTTTACCTGCCAGAGGATTGCTTTACCTGCCAGAGGATTGCTTTACCTGACAGAGGATTGCTTTACCTGCCAGAGGATTGCTTCACATGCCAAAGGATTGCTTTACTGCCAGAGGATTGCTTTACCTGCCAGAGGATTGCTTTACCTGCCAGAGGATTGCTTCACATGCCAAAGGATTGCTTTACCTGCCAGAGGATTGCTTTACCTGACAGAGGATTGCTTTACCTGCCAGAGGATTACTTTACCTGCCAGAGGATTGCTTTACTGCCAGAGGATTGCTTAACCTGCCAGAGGATTGCTTTACCTGCCAGAGGATTGCTTTACCTGCCAGAGGATTGCTTTACCTGTCAGAGGATTGCTTTACCTGCCAGAGGATTGCTTTACCTGCCAGAGGATTGTTTTACCTGCCAGAGGATTGCTTGACCTGCCAGAGGATTGCTTTACCTGCCAGAGGATTGCTTGACCTGCCAGAGGATTGCTTAACCTGCCAGAGGATTGCTTTACCTGCCAGAGAATTGCTTTACTGCCAGAGGATTGCATTACCTGCCAGAGGATTGCTTTACCTGCCAGAGGATTGCTTAACCTGCCATAGGATTGCTTTACCTGGGGAACATAAACCTGAATTACCCAACCAATCAGCAGTAACTCACATCAGGCCTGACTTTAGTGTGAGGAAGTTATCATAGACATCTTAACCATACTGGTTTTCCTCGAAATATGGGCAATATTTACACCTTTTTCAAAAAGTGGCAGAAAATGTCAGGAATGGATTTTCCTCTAAGATATGTATATGTGCATATATGACACAACATATATCTATAAGCCTGGTTGATGTGGTCTATATGAATTCAAGTTAATCAGCGATGAAAATGTACTGCACGACAATTTAGAAAAGCAATTTTGATATGTTGCTGCTGTCAGACTCCAAGCATACTGGCATCATGAATTCAACAGCTCACAATTTTTACAGTTACCAATATTTCTTACTTAAATCTCCACATATGAATCGTGTTTATAACACTGATGTACTTTAAATTTTCTTAAATCTGCTATTACCAATTTTTACAACAACCATTTATCGGATCAAATCTAATTAAATTATTTTGTTGTAACATGACCCTCTTCTCCTTTTCTGACAACCTCAGATATGTATAAATGATTTCCGGAAGTGTATTTCCGGAAGTGTATCGTAGATATTAATGTTAGTGTTTGACCTGCGTTGCGTGCGCATCACTCTGCATGACGAGGCTAAGACTTCCTGTCAGGACCGCCTTGGGATCTGTACTTAGTCGTGTGCATTGCATTCATCCTAGTCTGCATGTCTATTTCAAATTCATGAGTCATTAAGAAAGAACCATTAATAATTTGGTGATGGGATGAAAACAAAAATTAAAAATGTTTTTGATGGGTTCAATTTAAGATAATACAAGGTTCAATGACCCAATCGATGATAACTCAAGGTCAGATGACCCAAACAATGATAACTCAAGGTCAGATGACCCAAACAATGATAACTCAAGGTCAGATGACCCAAACGATGATAACTCAAGGTCAGATGACCCAAACGATGATTATACGAGAATTATTGACGCAAGGGCGTATGAAACTAGGGATGATAAAACAAGGGTTAATGACACAAGGAATAATAACATTAATCACCATTCACGTCGTTCCCAATTTCCGAGCCACCTCTGACTGGTAACTTGATTCAGGGCTGGGTCTTTGGTACAGGCAGTGATACCTCAGATTCAGAGCGCCAATGCATTAATATGGAATACCCCTTCTTTCCGGTTCCGGTTGCTTACCGAAGATCGGTTATTCAATACATCAGTGTATCACAAATGTGAATACTCATGTGTAATAAGGGAATTACCGGGAGATTATCTTTACTGATCTGTCTGTATTAGATAAAGCTGGAAACACGTCAGGAAATGTGAAACTTTTACCATGTCCATTTAGCTGGTTTGTTTTGATACACAAGAGTCTGAGAATCTGGAATTCATTCAATTGCAATATTGTGTGTTTGTCTTCATGTTGGTGGGATAATTGATCAAATATTTTAACTTTGTAATTAGGGTCAGTAAAAACACTCACACCTCACCCTGACCAGAGAGTGATTATGTGTGATCAGAAAGTATTTGATATCTAATGCATTCCCAATACAAAATTATTGTCCTTTTTTGTCCGAAAATTTAAACTCTTCAAAACAGCGCATTCTATATTTGGCCATTTTATCAGGGTCCTGTCAGTTCAATAACTCAGGCAAAAATGATTTCTTGTATTGTCATTTCTAAGTTGTAATGTGAGAATGGTTTTCACATTTAATATATGGCACCTGGCTTTTGGCAGGTATTGTGATTATGAGGAGTGGATCTTATAATCCTCCCAGGAGCAGGAGAGGCTGTGCCATGATCTCTTAGAAGGTAATGTGAGGTACCCATTACATATCAAGGGGAACTTACATATGTTTAGGATAATTATTTCAAGAAAAAATAATCAAAACATGGCACACATAAAATATCATTTTCTTGCATTCTTTGACAGATTTGTAGGATAGGTTTTTTGATTATATAAACGCAACTCGAGAAGATTTGTAATAAAAAAATACTAAGCATCCATCTCAAAATATCAAATGAGCAGCTAATAATGTGACTAGGCGATCGTTCCGTCTGCGAGCAGTCATCTTCTGAAGCTTACGTTCCTCATTTTCTGGTCACCCACGGGTCAGCTAATTGGTCCGGGATGAGCCTCAGACATTAACACATAAGACGGGGATTATTCCTATTTAGGTAGGCTTAGGTGCACAAGTACAACCGACAGAGCCACTCACTCACTTGCCAACTTCTCTGCCAGGTAAACCAATGATTGGGTAGTTTTTTTCACTTGCAATTTTAAACTCTCCTTTTGCTCATATTACATACACAATTTTTGGGACTGTTTTTGTTATTTATCTTTTTTTTTTTTTTTCTTTGCAAGAGCCAGGAAATAATGTATAATTTCTCAACGCTGCCTACCTTAACACAGAAAACGGTCAAGGCACAGCTTTGGCGGTTCTTAGTATTACATCAAAAATGTGTCATTAAGCCAAGGTAACAAAAGGAATGAAGAGTTTTTTCCTTAAGCGAGCATAACTAACTTTGAAGTAAAATACTGGAGTAAGGATTAGGATTAAAAAGTTGAATAGAGTTTAGCCGCGAATGCATTTTCAGACATTGTGTTAGCCGCAAAATCATTTGTGATAGCGGGAGTAGCCAAGCTGTGAAAGCATTAAAAATATGGTGGCTGTAAGTCGATTGAGAAATGCCTCAAAACCTTTTAAGGGCCTGATACATAATGGTTCCGCGATCTATGAATTTGTGTTTGAAATAAAATAACTAGAACAAGTCCATCCCAATCCTTCATTCTATCAAAAAATATGAGAACCAAAACAATTATTTTTCAGACGAATTTAATATCTATGATATGATTATTAAACGATTGGGTTAGATGCAGTAAACAAATATACACGTTTATTAAAAGAAATCATACAAATTGTCATCTATGTTACAGGTTTGATGTGAAATTCATCGCTACACTATGCTTCCAATTATCTTGTTTCTGGAAAAGTAGTGCAGAGACATTTCACATCTCATCGTGTAGTAATTTCTGAGAGAAGTAAAACCTGTTGAAGTATATACTGAGAACGATGACATTAATTTTGGAAGAGCATCTAGAGGTGACATTAATTTTGGAAGAGCATCTAGAGGTGACATTAATTTTGGAAGAGCATCTAGAGGTGACTGGGTATTAGTATTGATTTCTCAGATTAAGTTTCATTTCTCTAATTGTTTTTGTGGATCTGAACTCACAAGGATATGCTGCCAGGGATAACTATCAGGTTTTCTTTTCTTAATGGTTCAAACTGTTTGAAATATTTAATTTTAAGATTTTTTTTATTTCTTAATCCGGAGAGCAATTGTTTTATGTTTTCACCAGTTCTAGTTTGGCTAAGAAAGTAAGAAAAAACCGAACGAAATAATGAAAAATTATACTTTAATACTTCTGCACTAATCTCGTCTTTGTTTTCTGGAATCAGCGCTAAATGAATCTTTCCTTATCTTTTTACCTTCAATTATATCATAATAATGTTATACAATACATACATATCAATTTAAGCGTCATGCAGTTGCAACTAGTGAGGAATATTCTGGAAGATTAGTTAGGCACTTTCAGGATAAATGTCACAAGCTTTTTATACAGACACTAACGATCACAGGATCAGTATCAGAATTATCTTGATTCCCTAGACAACACGGAAACTGCAATTTCCCTTAACTCAAGAGAATGAGCTGCCACAATAGAAATGGTTTAATTTGATATGTGGCAAACAACAGAGATAATGAGACAGACAGGAAGACCGGAAGCGGAAGTCTGCCATAGAAGTGACACTGGTATATAACATAGAGGTTGTTCACATCTACAAATTGAATATTAACATTTTTGACTTAATATCACGCATGAGATACAATCGTGTTCATTTGTATTGATATATGCTTCACATTTTATAATGTGCACACATGACGTGTTGTTTCGTTTGGAGAAATCATCCACAAATACAATCTCTATTCATCCACATATTAATGGAATTAGAAGTTGCAATATCTGCAGAACTCTGCAGCATGTATAGTGGGTAAGATCAGAAAGTTTGATCATATACCAGAGAAACTGAAGGAACTACACTGGCTCCCTTTGCGTACTAGAACTGACTTCAAAATTCTCCCCATGACTTGGAAGGCCTTAAGTGGTAAAGCACCCCCTTACTTGCGTGATCTACTCCTAGTGAGACAGAAGGAGAGGGAATTAAGATATAATGATAGTACTTACGTATTTGTCCCGAAGACTCACCTGATAACAATAGGAGTTATGTTTTATTCTTTTATTGCCCCTAGTCTATGGAACTCCCTTCCTACTTACATTAGGAGTAGTCCTTCAGTCACTACTATCAAGAGTAGACTAAAGACTCACCTTTTCAAAAAGAGCTTAATAATCCTTACCAAATATTATAGTTTTACGGCTATCACAGATGCAGTGATTAAGAAGCAATACGTATTTTTCATTTAAATTCCTTAAATGGGCCAGCTAACCGTGTTTTAGTAGGTTAAAACTTATGGTTGTAAATGATTATGATGATTTAAGCCAGTTTTCCATTATCTGCACACCAAGTATTCTGCCTGGAATTTTGTTATATTACACTGTATTTATGCCCTGTTTTCTAAATGTAGGATTTCCGAATCGAATAATTAATAACTCAAATGCGTTGTGACAACATATTCTTTATTTGGTAGTATTATTAACGTAGTATTGGATTTGCTAATAAAATAACAGCAAAGGGTTAAACAAGTATCATCGGTCTTTTAACAACAAAAAATATCATAAAAGGTCATTAAATGCCATAACAACTTCTGCATTCAGTGTGAACTCATTCATTTGGCAATATGGCCAAGGTCGTCCAGAACGGAAATGAGATTTGTGGCAGATTGCCTCTCTTTAATTAAAACGCGAAGAGATATCAAAATATCTTGGTGTACTATCATTTGCAAATTCAAAAGAAATCCAAATGTTTAGCTTTTTCCCTGTACAGATTTGAAACGATTATTTTCATGTGAAATAAGTGGTCGTAACAAAACTTCTGCCACCAGAGGACGCTCATAAGCAAGACATATTCAGGCCCTGGATGTCAGACAAATGAAATAAATGAAGCGCTATTCTAGCTATACAAGGTCACCGGGACTGTGTGCCCTTCTCTTTTCGAAGAGTGAAGAGGGATCTTCCTTTTATATTGTCACAGAGTCATCAAGCCTTTGATAGCCAGTCACTCGGCACTGACTGTGGTGAGAATAACTCAGTAGCATCCAACTTTCTCTATTCATGTAGGATGTAGTGGGAATCGAACCCCTGACATTTATCGTGGGAATCGAACCCCTGACATTTATCGCGGGAGAGACTTACCCACTGAGCCACCTCCCTTCCCCAACTCGCATCTGCAGGAGATATATATGATTACATTATCTGAAGTAATGATCTTGCGGCCAATTATCTTGTCATTCAAATATACCCTATTGGGTTATCAAATTGTACCTTTTGCTTCGCCAGGCTGATCTAATCACAACTATTCTTATATAGATTAGTCCTTTGAGAGTAAACTATTGGTGGGAGAAAATCTCCGGTACAGCTCCCTTGTGCTGGGGGGAAATAAAGCCATAATAAATAATTTGAATATTTAACTGTTCATATGAAGGTTCTTGGATGAGGGTTTTATTTCATCATATATGATATGTTGACCCAGGTGCTGCATTTTTATATACATGAAGCTTGGCAGTCATTGGCCAATATTTGGACCAATCTTTACTCAACTATATTTTTGTATGTCTTTTCAGGTTAGCAGAAGTGTGTATGGCTGGAAGTATCGCAGTGACCACATTCTGCTTTGGCCGAAACAGATATCGTTCAAAAGCAAAGAGAAGGCGACAGCGACACCTGGAGGAGGAGCAGACGAAATGCTGACAATTAGAAGACCATCATCCAGACAACCAGAGGGCACCACCGTCTAACATTATGCGACGGAAATATCAAGATATTTGTCTTGCTCTTACATCTGCAAGAGCCACCGAGGCTAAATATGAAAGGTTAAATATAACAACTGAACAGACGTGCTGCTGAAGTATCATTGACATTTCTATGACCTCTAGATCATATATTGATGACCTCTTGATAACATTACTTGTCAGAATGACCTCTTGGTAACCTTTCTTGTCAGAGTGCTTGGAGTATAATTAAACATCATGAGTTAACTTGGAAGGATATTTTTCAGAGTGCTTGGAGTGTAAGTACACAGGTAACAACTTGGAATTCCACACAATGCCACAAGCAGGATCTCTCCCTGATAACGTGGATTTTTATAATTAAGATTAGGATTAGAACACAAACAAAAGATATCATAAACATATCAAGGTAAGGGCAAATGGTGGACTGAAAAAGAAACATTGAAATAACCTAATATCAATGCAATTATTTTAGGACATTTTATTGATTCATCTCTTGTGAACATCAGACGTTTGAAATATCAAACTATTTGTGGGTATATCAGACCATCTGGATGGAAGTTGTGGGTATATCAGACCATCTGGATGGAAGTTGTGGGTATATCAGACCATCTGGATGGTAGTTGTGGGTATATCGGAACGTTGAAATATCATGTCATTCTAATGGTAGATATGTGGAAGTATCTATTCTGGTGGTCAGGTGATGAATCTATATATACCACAGTGATCAATATAGATATAGAATAGTGATCTGAGGAAGAATCTAGACACCACAAAGTGATCTGAGGATGAACCTAGTTATAGCCTAGTAATCTTGGGATGAATTCTAGATATACCAGTCGATGAATTTTAAAATAAACTGGTCTGAATGAACTTTCCATATGAAATCAAACATGCTGTCAGCTCTTAGTGTACCCATGTGATACAGAACCAAATGGCAAAATTCCAAACAATATATAACATTGTAGAGATTGAAGTAAAACTAATCAGATTTCAGATTGTGATTTTCCATGAAGTTTTCTGAACAGGAACCCTGTTGGTTTATAATAATCTCACCCTAAAAAGACTGGATGACAAGAAGCCAAGTTGATAAATGAATGAAGAATGTGTCATCACGGGAACCAAACCTGTATTCAGAGGTCTAACTCTTTCATTTTTAATAATAGAACAAAATAAAAATCAGTCCTTTCCGTCAGACATATCATTTCTTTGATATGTACCAAGAAACAGTTAAAGAAAGTTACAATTTATTGACGCAACTAAAAAGGAAGTAGTTTTTTTCCAAACAAAAGAGTACTAGTGGTCCTAGTCTAATGCGACATCTGACGGCAAAAACCCCATCTCACACTACCCAATATTTGTGGAGGCCTTAGACATTATATTCATACCTGTAAAATATATATTTGATTTGACAGGACATAATATACGAAATAACTGGATGATGGTCAATAATAAATCATTAAATTGTCACAATACTTGAACAAGTATCTTGTGGAAATACTTTATTGTGTAATGTTCTTTTGTATTACTAAAGTATTTATGTATCATGTGATTTCTATGTACAAATATTTCATTCAATATTAAGTGCATTGCTGATGATGGTAAAAATCGAATATTAAAAAGGTTGACATGATTTTTCTGTTCAAATGCTTCTTATTGCAGGTCACTTTAAAATATAAAATTGGTATATTTTGATACTAAAGATGGCAGCACAGGCCATTTACTGTCACTTATTTAATGTCACCTTTGTCATAAAGCCTGCACTGCCTGCACTGCCACCTGGTGTAAATAATTGTATTTAAATGCTTTTCATTTCTTGTTCAAAATAAAGTTCTAATGAAAATAAAATTGTAATATTCTTGTCATAGTTTCACTCAATCCAAGGTCCCACAACAACATCACTACATTTCTTCCTGAATAAAAAAAAAACATAATACTATGTTATTTTTTACTTGTTATGTAGATTAACCATTCATACATCAGATAAATGGCTCATTAAAGTCACAAATGTCTCAATCTGATCCAGGCCTGAGTAGACAATGGACCCGTTGGAGTTTCAACATAATTTGTTGCGTTCTTCAAGTACTTCATACTCATCAGTTTGCTAAGAAATTGCATATTGGTAAAGCAATGAAATGGGATGATGGGTTACTCATTGTACGATCAAAAATGCCCTTTAATATCCTTGCAATATTGTCTCATTTAAATTTGAAATTTCCCTTCACTTTCAGAATAGAAGGAGACAATTGTCACCTCAACGTTTTCTTCTAGCAATATCTCTGCATGGCCGTAACACTCTCTCCAATGAGGCGATCACTTTGGATTCATGATGTTTGCGTTACGTCATCACCCCTTGCAAGTGCCGTGCGAGACTGGATGCCAATGCGATTCTCTTTGATGTAGAACATAAGCGCTAGGCCCGTAATCAGAGAGAGACCAAGTGATCAGAGAGACCAAGTAAAGCTTGGTGGATGTGTGATCAAATTGGAGGAAATAAATAAAGAGATAATAATTTAACACCCAACTGTGCCTGACATACCTTAATTAAAGTTGAAATAAACATAGAAATTGAAACATACATTGAAAGCCTGTCTTTTGATGTTTGAAAGGAAAGACCAACAATCATGAGAGGGGACTTGATAATTAAAATAAAAATTGAAATTTTTTTATTTTTCCTGAGGCCAATCTTAATGTATTCCTTCAGCTATGCACATCCCAGATTTTTCATTTAGCTTAAAAGAGATAGAAAAGAGATTCACACTCATCTCCAGACCGCATCTTAATACCAGTCCGCTTCATGCTTTTACTACTGAAGGAAAACAGAAATATTTTTGTTTAGCAATTTCTTAATGAGTTTTGGCCCATCACTTATTGATGTTAATCATACAATTGTCATCAGAGCTATAACAAATAAACTATCAATACATGCGATGCCAAGTTATGCCAGTTTATTGGGGAAATTCACTGAAACATGTATTAATATATTTAATTTTTAAATATCATATTTTGCAATGTTTTAATTTTAACATTTCATTTTTCAGTATTTTGACCTGAAATATACTTGTATTAAATGTTTGATGAGACTTTTTGTATGCATATCTGAGAGAAATAATAAATTTATGTGATAATATAGACTATATTATCACAAACTGCATATTTAGCGATCAGAGACGACGAGGGCGACTGTGTATACATCAGTGATTTGTGTGTACATTTCACTTTGTGATGCACTTTTTGTGAACCGTATCAGTTTTGTTTTGTTGAATTATATCACATGTATATTTTAATTACGTCCATTTTATATTCCTATACCATTTGTTTCAAGAAAACTACTATTTCTTGTCAAGAATACCTTCATATTCTGTTCAAATCACTGAATTGTGTCTTTTGGGGGTTCTGAATAAGATTTTCATAATCAAATGCATCTGCAGCAGACAACATTCGGCGAGATTTACTGCCAGGCCATTTGATATTAGCCGGTCTACCAGCCAACTCCATCTAGCGGCAGATAAATCTGTGCGACCCAGTTGGACTTGGCCTGATTGGAGGTTGGTAAGCTCTACATTTGATATTTGTGGGATGGAGAAGTATAAATATATTTTTCAAAAAGGAAATTACATAAAAACTTTCTTGTTACATTCATGGTCAATACAATTTATTATTTGATTAATACATTTTGGTATTTCCCTTTATGTCAGCAAATGTCTAACAAAAAAACAGCTACATAAATATGTAATTACACCACACAAAAATTAACAATTATTTTGATTATGAGAAAACTTGTTTTCCGACTGGTTTGTTGGTATTCGAGTGGACTGTTTTGCTTGATGTTTGAATTGTCTAATTTGATATCTAAATTGACCCATTTGCATGATGTAAAACTTCTATCTTTTCGGGATATCTTATTTCTATTTTTTTATCATTAAATTGAACCACTTGTATTGTTATTCTTTCTCCCCAGATATTTACCGGATGTGAAGAAAATTTTCCAATGTGGAAAGACTTAATTACATTTTTTTTATTTAAAAAAATGAAAAACATAAAAAGTATTTAGACATTTCGTTTTATTTTTTTTATTCTGGAAACTTTACTTCGACACAAAGTTTTGCAGTGATATTTCAAAATTCAGGGCGGTGTCCCACATCCCGACACGCCCCACTAAAAGTAAACAAAAGATGCACATGATCCATTATTTCAGGGTAAATGTGATAATTTGTGAGACCAATAGAGTTTCAGGTGTCTAAATGTGGTTCTTCCATTAGTTTTAACTCTTCTTTGTCAAAATAGAACCCCCCTCTCCAAGTTGGAATCTCCCAACTTCCTCTCAGAGCAAACCCCATCCAACTACCCCCCACAAATAAAAACCCCCTCTACCAAAGCAAGAACCCTTTTCATTGGTTGACCCAAATGTTTCAACCCCAGGAAGGCCTTCCAAGTTGGAAGCCTCTGGTTTGAAATTTCAACCCCTGACCACATGCCAACTGGTCAAACCCTGACCACGTGCCAACTGGTCAACCCCTGACCACGTGCCCACTGGTCAACCCCTGAACACGCACCCACTGGTCAATCCCTGACCACGTGCCCACTGGTCAATTCCTCATAAATAACCACATTACCTTCAAGCCTTTCAATGCATGTGCAGGATGACGTAACATAATAACTTATTATATGTGTGTAATATATTTGCGCTTGCATCGCTTTTCTGCATGTTTCATGAGAGGCTGGAAGCTATGCGGTTTTCTAGGCAAGTCCTGACCAATGTTATTAGTGACGAATCCCCCATTGAATGCCTTTAATAAATTAAAAAGCCAATGAAGTGGGAATTCTCAGGAGACAAAAAATGTATTTCCACCTGTGGGAAATAAATGTTCAGCCCCTCCCCCTTCCCCCCTCATTGGTTTCATCCAATGAAATAAACCCGCCGGCAAAGTCGCACGCCATCGTGGCGCCAGACCAGACCTTATATAACTACTACGATGCGATCGGAGACACCGCTGAAAGAATTTGTCTGGATAACTTTAGGGAATGTCTCAATAATGATTTGTTTTTTGTTAGAATATATATGTCGTTATCTTTTACAACGCAAATGCCTTCTACTGGGACCTAATCTTATCAAAATAATGGCTCGGGATATTTCTTTTGGATATCATGATTTTATTCAAGTAATGGCTTGGGAAGTTTGCATGTCATAATCTTATTCAAGTAATGACTTGGGAAGTTTGCATGTCACAATCTTATTCAAGTAATGGCTTGGGAAGTTTGCATATCACAGTCTTATTCAAGTAATGGCTTGGGATCTTTCTTTGCATCATAAACACAAACCAGCTCTATCAAGTTACACAGAAGCTTGCCACCGAGACACAAAACCACACTCTTTCTAAAGAAAAAAATAATACTAAGAATGACTGCACATAAAAAGGATTTTCACCACCAGTCTCTTGTAACGTACAAGTATTGAGTAATAAATTATTAGATTTCATTCACCCTTTTTAACAGAGGCTTTTATTAAATACTGCAAAAGTTGGGCATTGTGTCCCAGTGGAAGGCTTCTATTTGAGCTAGTTGTGGAACCCCAACTGGCACAAGCAGAGCTTTGAAGTAGACACTAATAACATGTCCATATATGGACAGTACACCACCTCGCAGGTGCCCGTATGCCGTGCCCGGAACTCCGGTCACACGTCACTGGATATATGTGGTTGTTGTTTAGGGTTTCCCTGTTCTATCAATGTCAATCAATCAGAGCAATCCCCTCAAAAATAGTGACATTATTCGCCCGCTGCACAACGAGAGGACCTTGATAGTCTTAATATAGATTTGGACTGCATAGTCTAGCTCTGAAGGCTGCGACGGGTTGTGCGGTAGTTTAAGAGAAACGACATTTGGTCCTCCTTGTTTTCTTCTGGTTGGGCTGGTCGGAGCAATATGACCGTCTCAGTGTCACCCCATTCACCCATGAAGAGATTCCAAACCACACACCTAGTGTGACATTCGCCTTTCTGATTTGGATTCACAAATAAAAAAGTTGATTTTCTGGCATTTTATACGAAGTAGTTGGTACATTTATATCTTAAAAATTATGATGCAAGCTTGAATACCAGCAGAAAATGAAAAAAATCTCAGTGCAGAAGACAAGACTTGTTGATGTGGGTGCCATCTTGTGTCATGTGACAAAGGTACTTGAGGTGCAGACGGGGTTTCAGCAAACTAACACAGATCATATGACCATTCACATCTGTTTGAAGTCTCCCACAAAAAATATTCTTTTTTCAATGTTTATCTGGATCAAAAGTGAGCATTTATTTCATGTTTGTCAGCGCTTCTGACAGAATATAGTTTCACAAGTGCAACCAGCTTGGGGCCTCTCCATGAACTACTTACGAAACAGCTAACATTGATGCACACTCCAAACACCTACGATGGCTCATCAGTGGGAGGTATTCACTGTCTCTGAAGTGTAACCCTAAATAACTTCTTCAAATGATTTAATTCAGACATGCAACTCGCCAGAAAGTAAGATTAGATGTGTAAGACATTTGGAATATCTTAATAATAAGTGTAGAGTGTGTTGGCTGTCCACACTGTCTCTTCACAAGTGATAGGGGACACCTCACAACCCGACGTAGCCTCCAGAGCGCAAGTCGGGGTTCCACAACTAGGTTGTGCGGTGTCCCCTCTCGCTCGCGAAGAGACAGGTCGCGACACAGTGTGAATAGCATACACACTCCACACTTACAATCAAAATGTAACAAAGGGCTTACACATCTAATCTTGTTTTCTGGCAAGTTTCCTGTCAGAATTTATTGAATAGCAGAAGTTATGAGGGGTTACACTTCAGAGGCAGTGAATTACACCCCCGGGGGGGGGTACTCTCATAGTCAGCGTTACCGGGGAAGCTGGGCTAAATAGGGTCCTTTTCGCTGATATTTTCCCTAAAACAGGGTACTATTTTTCAAATTTCTCCCTAAAACAGGGATCACAATCCTCCTTTCCAAATCCCCCCCTTCTGCATCATCCCTAAATGAGGGTATAAAAAATTCAGCTAGTCCTAAATCAGGGTACCAATAATGATAGAATATTTCCCTAAATCAGGCTCTGGGGTTTTCAGTTCCATCCGGGTTAAGATATTTTATCATTTTCCCTAAAACAGGGTACTGTTTTTCAAATTTCTCCCTAAAACAGGGATCACAATCCCCTTTTCCAAATCTCCTCCTTCTGCATCATGCCTAAGTGAGGGTATCAAAAATTCAGCTAGTCCTAAATCAGGGTGCCAAATTTCAGCTAGTCCTAAATCAGGGTACCAATAATGATAGAATATTTCCCTAATTCAGGCTCTGGGGTTTTCAGTTCCATCCCAGCCTCCGCGGGTTAAAATCATGAGAGTACCCCCCCCCCCCCCCCCCCCCCCCCCCCGGATTACACCCACTGATTAGCCATCGTAGGTGTTTGAAGTGTGAGTGTGGGAGGACTGGGCTGAAAGTAGGTCAAGTGGGTTGCACATGCATCCACATGTACAGTATATGGAACTGACTTGGACATCATCTTAGCTGAACAAAGTTATCTATCTTGTGTATGTTTTTTGGATTTTGTCCCTGTAAGCATTTTCCGTTGGAGATTTGAAGCAGATGTGAGTTGTTTATAATTTGTGTTGGTTTGCTGAACTCCCAACAGCACCTCATGGATCCAAGTCACATGACATAAGACGACATCCACATGGGCAAGGTTTGTCTTCTGCTCTGAGATTTTTGTCATTTTCGGCTGGTATTCAAGCTCACATCATTTTTTACAAAATATAAATATACCAATTAATTAGTATAAAATGCCAGAAAATCAACTTTTTTTGTGGAGCCATATTTGTGACGAGAATGTCACACTAGACGGGTGGTTTGAAATCTCTCCATGTCAAAGAGGACCAAATGCCATTTCTCTTAAACTATATCGGACCTAATTTTGTCAAATCCGATGATACAAAAACAAAAAACAAAAAAAAACGACTTAAACAGCCACTATGTGCCCTTCTCATCAAGATTCAAGATTTTGTGGAAAGAGAGACCAATGAATACAGGCCTTAGGGGCGATCCATTTGATTTTTGTGGGGTGGGGTGGGAGATTTTGGAAAAAAAATTTATTCACCCACCCCATCCCAGAAAAAAAATTTATTCATTCACCCTACCAAAGAAAAAAAATTTATTCATCCACCTCCTTCCAGTTTTTTAGATGGTTTATATTTTGTAGTTTTGTCCTGCCCCGCCCAGTAATTAATGACGGATTGTTAACAAGAAAAAAAAATTATTCACCCACCCCACACCAGAAAAAAAATTTATTCACCCACCCCACACCAGAAAAAAAAATTATTCATCCACCCTACCAAAGAAAAAAAATTTATTCATCCAGTACTGCTGTCCCACCCCACCCCACAAAAATCAAATGGATCAGACATCAGTATTTCTTATGACACAAATTTTGTACTCTACAAGGGGTTGCAGTACTCTGCTTTCCTGAGTTAAAAAAATATCTGCTCATCTCTTTCTCAAGTGTTTGATTTCTCTGTGTATATTTCAAGATGTCACCCAAATGTGACACTTTGACACCAAGTCATACTAATATATTTCAACTCCGGATTTAGGTCAAGTTATCAACAGCATTCTCCTAAAACATTTTTTGATCAAATTTCTCGTGTTTAATTTGCTTTCATATTTATTTAAATGGTATGATCATATTTACCTGGATCTTTATTAATTAGCTTCGTCATTTCATGTAGTTATATAATTTTGATAGATACCCTTCAATAATCTATTCTAATTGATGAGAGAATCAGCCACGTGAGAGGGGCGTGGTCTAGTGAACATCAATCAACCAATCAGAGAGCAGACAGTTTCAAAGACGAAATACCCACGTTGTTCCTCATAACAAGTGAATCTCACAAAATCTTCAAATCACTGATCATCAAAATCTGATTGAAAATGTTCATATGAATACTTATCGGAACACATAACAAAACTGAAGGAGGAAACACATTCTTCAGGATTTATTTCAAAGTATACAGAGAACAAAATGGTGAACGTATTTATGGATTCCGATGAATTAGAGTACAATTCTTGCAGAAAAATCCTAAATCAGAACCGAGTGTGTAGTTTGACGCAGTCATTTTCCCCGCGGTCGGACCTTTCAGCGGGGACCGGGCGCAATGTATATCGGACGGCGGGCCCATCATCCCACTCTAGGACCTCTACGCTTTTTGCCCCAAACAAAAGGAAAATAGCCAATCTCCTGCAGAGGACAGGCCACAGTATACACCAGGAAAACGGCCAGAGGATATATTCATGTTCCTGGAAATGTCAGAAGCCTCCCAGGGGCAGCGAGGTGTTTGTTGGAAAGTTGCCCCGAGATTGCTTTGAAGATGAACTGGTTCCGATATTTGAGAAGATCGGACCAATCCACGAGATGAGGCTTATGATGGACTTCTCAGGGTCTAACAGAGGATACTGTTTTGTGAATTATACTAAAAGGGAGCATGCCAAATCGGCCGTTCAGATGCTGGACGGTCATGAGATACGGCAAGATCGCTTCATCGGGGTGTCGCTGTCCGTCGATAATTGCCGTCTGTATCTGGGCGGCATTCCCAGAGACAAAACCCGGGAAGATGTCATGGAACAGATCAGCCAGGTAACAAACATTTTGCGAAATTTTGCTATATTTCTTTTACATGTTTTATATTTTTTTTCTTTATTAAAAAACATTTTTGAAAGATATATCCTTTTTGCTCGAGGATTTCTAGCAGTGAATTTACCTTTTGTTTATTTCGCCTTCTGATCTACTCTCCTTCGCATCGGGCTCAGCAAATAACACATCTGGTCAAAAACGTTAAAAATGCAAATAAAAGATACCAAAATGTGTCCTTGGAAAAGGACTAGTTATTTAGGGAGTGGATGGCATGACTTAATACCCTTTCAGGGTGGAGAGAAATTTTCAAAATTACGGGCAGGTTTGAATTTGACACGGCAAAATATATTCCGCAAAATCTCTCCTGTAGCAGAAAATATTATATAAATCGTGATTATTTAAACAAGTTTTACTTGTGATTCAGGTAACAGAAGGGGTAGTTAACGTGTTAGTGTACCCTTCTTCCACTAACAAGTCAAGGAACCGGGGTTTCGCCTTTATCGAGTACTCGAGTCACCGGGCGGCGGCCCTCGCCCGCAAGAAGGTCATCCCTTCCCGCCTGGAACTGTGGGGCCGACAGGTCATCGTCGACTGGGCAGAACCCGAACAGAACGTCGACGACGAGATCATGGCAAAGGTAACACAATTCTTATATAAATAAAAGGTGTGATTAACTTCTGTGAATCAGATGACTGTGTTGTGATGGATCACAAAGTTTTAAAGTATCCCAGCTGGTAAAATGTTCAAGTGATAAACATACTATATATTACTTCAATGTTCATAGCAGAATTTGGTGGATACTAACATTAGCATGCAGGGATCTTGTTTGAGGGGAGACAAGAGTCAATGGCTCATCAAAGTCACAAATGTCTCATTCTGATCCATGTCTGAGGAGACAATGGACCCATCTGAGTTTTAAGGTCTATAATCCACAATGAAAAACTGGGACAGACTTATGTTTTTTTTTGGCTTAAATGTGTTCAAAGTAATGTTATTTGTTAATTTAGCACAGAATAAGTAAACTTAACCAGCTAGTCTTATTATTTTATTATTTAAATTGAACCCGTTTTAACGGTAGTTTCGACTCAGTTTTTGCAGCTGGCGACTTATATCACCTATCTGGGCTTTGCCGATGGTTGGAGAACATTTCTTATCAATTGAAGAAAGTTGCATAATATTCAGTCTGAATTCATTGACAGTTAGAGTTTATATACTGTGCTAGCAGAATGTTGCATAATTATGACATTATATTAACATTTTAACAATATATGACAGAGAAGACCACCTGCCTCTGTTATCGTTTGGTTTGTCCGCCATGTGTGCTGAATGGGAAATACCCCCCACTGGCGTCATAGCCTCACTCTCATCCTGGAATCCCCCAGAGCGAAGGCAGTTACGGAAATATACCAGACCACACGAAGTTCTCCCCAGATGCTTCAGACTGATTGTGGATTATAGACCTTAATTTTAAAACCTCTTTTAACTATTATTTTATATGTACATGTTTGTGATATGCAAGTCTTTTCAAGATTTTAAACTTTGAGTATATACTTTGTGGTCCATACAAAAGACTGAAAAATAAGATAAGTTAAATCGCATGGCCAAGGTTCATGTTTTGTTTTCATAATTGTTAATTGGCACAGTGTGGTATGTTGTGTCATAACATACTATCTGCTATCATAACATATACTATTTTGATTTGTTGAAGATCATCCCCACTGTCAGACTCTTCTCAATCACGTTTGCCGGCTACGAGTCTTGTTTGTCGTGGGGGGTCAAATTGCCATCCCTGAACTTTATTTACCCTGCTCAATAAAGCAGCCTGAAGGTGCCTCAGACCCCACTTCTTTCATCCTCAGATGATCCACATAAACTGTGTACCTGTATTATGTCAGAAACACTTGTTGAACAATCACTATCTGTAAAATCTCCCTCCGACTCCATGATGCTGGGCTAGGGGTTTTCCCAAAATGTTACACTCTCTACGTCACCACCCCACGTCACCACCCCACGTGACAGGGGGTAATACAATTCCGGACTGACTTCGGAGATATGTCATGATCCAAACTTTGAAGTGAAATTTGATCATCACAATGTTTACAAGATACACTTGAAATTTGTGAGATGACTACTGGCAACCAAATGAATGATTTTATGACAAAAAAACACATGGTTTGGGGTACAACCCAATTATTAGGAACTCCCCCTTTAAGAGAAACGGCATTTGGTCCTCCTTGTTCTCTTCTGGCTAGGCTGGTCGGATCAATACCCCATTCACACATGAAGAGATTCTAAACCACACACCTAGCGTGACATTCTCCTGACAGATATGGATTCACAAATATAAAAGTTGATTTTCTACTACTTAAAACTAATCACCTGGTTCATTTGTATCTTTGTATACAATTGTGGAAGCATGATACCAGTCAAAATTTACACTCCTCTCAAAGCAGAAGACAAGCCTTTTTTATGTGGAATGTTTTCACAAATCAAGTGGATATTCACATCTGCTTGAATTCTCCCATTCTACCATTATGAAGTATTCTTTGTTCAAATGTCATCTGAGGGAAAAGCAAGCATTTATTTCATGTTGGTCAACACTTCTGACAGAATACTGTTTCACATGTGCAACCAACTTGGGGGGTACTCTCATGATTTTAACCCGCGGAGGCTGGGATGGAACTGAAAACCCCAGAGGGAAATATTCTATCATTATTGGTACCCTGATTTAGGACTAGCTGAAATTTGGTACCCTGATTTAGGACTAGCTGAATTTTTGATACCCTCATTTAGGGATGACGCGGAAAGAGACATTTGAAAAATAGTACCCTGTTTTAGGGGAAATGATGAAACATCTTAACCTGTTTTAGGGAAAATATCAGCGAAAAGGACCCTATTTAGCCCAGCTTCCCCGGTAACGGTAACGCTGACTATGAGAGTACACCCCCCCCTTACGAAAATCATATCGTATGGTCAAAGAAAACAATCATAAATAACACCAATGCACCCTGCCAATGTCAAGGGAGTACACAATATAACAGTCTTTGCCTGAAGTAGCCGTGTCTACAGAACTATCCCAGGATGCAATGTGCATGACTACAGTGCCACCTGGTGCATTATAAATATTGAATCTCAAGCAGCCTCACAACATTGTCTCATTTAAATGCAAATTGTCTCATCACTTATAGTTTATAAAAAGACAAATGTCACATCAACGTTTTTATCAAGCAGTATCTCTGGTATGTGTAAATTATATCAAACCATATTATCACTAGTAGCCACCCTTTACCTAATTACCGCCCCCTCCTGTCTGAAGCCTATCTGCAGACCAGGCCATGGTGGCTGGGTTCGTGGAGCTGCAGCTGCAGACTTACAATCCACAGGGGCTTGCTATCTCAATAATTAATATGTAAACAGTACTCACAGTTTCACTTGCAATACTCATGCAAACATATCAAAGAAAACGCACACCCCTTGTACTGCTTGCCACAAACACCTGTTTAATATTTCTCAATTTCAAGTGATGTTACACTGTAAATAACTCCTCATGTTGCATCAATGTGTAAGATCTGACACCTGAATGCTGAGTGAGGGTCACGTGTGGGTCACAGTATGGTGCCCTGTAGCACACCCCAACTTCTTGTGACTTAATTGGTTAATTACCCTACAGGCATGTGGTCAAGTGGGGGAACTACAGGGTTCAACACTGATTATAAGAGATTGTCATTTTCAATACTTAAACCAGGGGGGGCAGGACCCATGAAAAGCCATGAAAAGAGAGGGGGGAAGAATAAAAGGAGAAAAGGTGAACCTTATAATTTAAAATGTGCATATGTCATTTTTTACATGTGTATCATCTAGAAAACATAAATTAAGCACTGAAAAGTTTATCTGAAGAGGATCAGGAAATCAGATTCTTATCTTTACACAAGTTATATAATGAGTCTGAAGTTGACCGCTCCCCACCCAGCTGCAGCAACATCTAGCCCATGGGGGGAGGTATGGGGCAAATATCTTGTAACATGCTGGACACATGCACTCAGCCATGTGCTTGGTATTTATAAACAAACCTAAACCCACATCTTACACACAGTGTCAACTGTCAATCAAATTTAAAAAAAATTAAATCACTTTTATTGTTTAAAAGAGCTTTGATATCAAACAATTGGATTTCAGATTAAAATATGTTGTAGCCCTTGCAGCATTGTACCAAGTACCATACGTTTCTTTTAGAAAGTAACAAATATATTAGAATGTATTCAATTTATACTCAGGCCTTGACATAAAGAGAAAAATGTTGGTTGCCTAGCTGGGCCACCAAAGTAGGAGAAGTGGTGGCCCAAAGTTTCTAAGGGTAAATGGATTTGCGATACAATAAAGAGTATTGTTGTAGTGTGACAAGTGTCTGAGTGGGGGTTACTTGTCTCAATCAAATGTCCATTGATCGTGATATGAGACAACTATCTATCACAGACTAGATTAATAAAATCAAGATAGTTTGTACCACTAAAAGACCAAAATATGGTTGCCCAACTGGGCCACTACAACAGAGCATTCGCTGGCCCAAATAGAGGATCTGGTGGCCCCGGGCCACCGGGCCAGTGCGTATGTCAAGCCCTGTATACTGGCTGAGCTCTGGGTGTTTTGATGGTCAAGACCTGTTTAATAGGCTCCACCCCCTCCTTTTATACTTGCACCCCCTCCTTTATTAGTTCATCTAAAATATATTGAATACTGTGCTGTACAATTATTCTTACTGTCAAACTATTCTGTAAGTGCAACAAGATGTGACCATTTAGTGACTAAACATCTATTTCGAATTTGAAAAAATACATAGAAGTAAACAAAATTCCCTCTATTTAAACTAAATAGAACAATATTTGGAGTAAAACTGTTCTTAAATTTTGCTTATTAATCTTGCAGATATTCTCAATTTTGTCATAAAAATCGTGGAAAATTTTGAGAAAGGTATTTTGTTTACTTCTAATTTTGAGCAGCAGCCTCTGGCGAATGGATTAGTCATAAAAGATCACTGAATGATGTTTTCATGTGTATTAATAAACAGTGATCCCGTCTGAACCAATATATGGTATTTATTTAGTTGGTTTTGGTGGGTTATAATAGTGCACTATTTCATGTGAAGTCTTGTTGGTATCTTAGCAACCATCAACAACACATTCTATACAGCTGTGAGCCTCTGTATGAAGTGTCTCTGTTCCCCCTAATGTTAGGTTTTGGCAAAGAGTGCCTGAGGCACCATTGGGAGTTGTCGAAATATTAATTATCAAACTTATTTTCGGGATTGGATGACTGGTTGTGAAAGGCTGATTTGTGGAATTTTGTCTGTGTGATATTGCAAAAGAAAGATCCTTATTCACTCTTTGAAATGAGTAGGGCATTGAATACCAGTGACAGGTTTCTATCAGACCTGATATCATCTCACCAGTGCTTAATCAAACCTTACTTATTTTTTGTTTCACGTTTCAATATTGTGTTGCTCAAAACTCAGTATTTAAATTTTATATTTCGTGCAGTACTGAATTTTCTAAATAGAAATGAATCTATTGAACTTTATTTTTTATATAAATATTATTTGAGGAGACACCATTCTTGTGACCCTATATTTGTTGGGTTATTAAAAATAAATAAACCGGAACAAACCATTTCTTGGGCTCTTTGCCCAGGGTAATAATGCACAGTGTGACAGTAAGGCTCCCTGGCCAAGTTTATGATAAAAAGTTTACGTAAACTCATTAAAAGATGAAAATATTATTGTGATAATCAAAATATCTTTGGGGCATTGTAAATTTGACCTCAATGGAAAGTCACAAAAATGCTCCCAAAAGTCAAAAAAGAATGTATCAGAATAGCAGATTAAAGTTTTCTGGCAATGCAGTCATTGCTGGGTAAGATTCTTAACCCTGATCATTGGCAAGAACAATGGTCATGGAAAGGCCCAAATTGAATGCATTCAAGATTTAACCTGAAGCATGCATGTGTTAGGATTTGTTGCAAACTGTATTTTGTGGGAAATCGGATAGTGCAAGGTATTAAACCCTTCATAAAGGGCATAGAAAGGTCAACATTTAACTCATCCAAGATTTTATCATGATGAATGCATGTGTAAAGCTTGGTGCAAATCTCTGCATTTTTTTAGTAAATAAGAAAGTCTGAGGTGATATTGTAACCCTGAGCTAATAGCAAAGTTGAAAAAGTCATGGGAAAATCTGTCAATCCAGACATTTTTTGGCAAATATCTAAACCCTGATGCAATATCATGGGTCATGTCATGGAAAGGTCACCACCAAATTTGTTCGAGATTTAATCATGAAGCATGCATGTGTAAAGTTTAGTGCCAATCTATTTTTTGGCAAGTTAGAGTCAAAACACATTTGGATGTACAGACTAACGGACACACACACATGGAAGCTGTCCATTTTAATGTGCTCTAGGAATAAACATTACTGAGTTTAGAAAATAACTTTTATTTTCACATCGTCTAAACACTTTACTGGAACAGCCTCATCACTCGCAAGTCTGGTGTGGAAGATGAAATTTTGGGAATGCTTCACTTTGAGGTGGTATGCTTCACTTTGAGGTGTTATGTTTCACTTTGAGGTGTTATGCTTCACTTTGAGGTGTTATGTTTCACTTTGAGGTGTTATGTTTCACTTTGAGGGTTATGTTTCACTTTGAGGTGTTATGTTTCACTTTGAGGGTTATGTTTCACTTTGAGGGTTATGTTTCACTTTGAGGTGTTATGCTTCACTTTGAGGTGTTGTGTTTCACTTTGAGGTGTTATGCTTCACTTTGAGGTGTTATGTTTCACTTTGAGGGTTATGTTTCACTTTGAGGTGTTATGTTTCACTTTGAGGTGTTATGTTTCACTTTGAGAGTTATGTTTCACTTTGAGGTGTTATGTTTCACTTTAAGGTGTTATGCTTCACTTTGAGGTGTTATGTTTCACTTTGAGGGTTATGTTTCACTTTGAGGTGGTATGCTTCACTTTGAGGTGTTATGTTTCACTTTGAGGTGTTATGCTTCACTTTGAGGTGTTATGTTTCACTTTGAGGGTTATGTTTCACTTTGAGGTGTTATGTTTCACTTTGAGGTGTTATGTTTCACTTTAAGGTGTTATGTTTCACTTTGAGGTGTTATGTTTCACTTTGAGGTGGTATGTTTCACTTTGAGAGTTATGTTTCACTTTGAGGTGTTATGTTTCACTTTGAGGTGTTATGTTTCACTTTGAGGGTTATGTTTCATTTTGAGGTGTTATGTTTCACTTTGAGGGTTATGTTTCACTTTGAGGGTTATGTTTCACTTTGAGGTGTTATGCTTCACTTTGAGGTGTTGTGTTTCACTTTGAGGTGTTATGCTTCACTTTGAGGTGTTATGTTTCACTTTGAGGGTTATGTTTCACTTTGAGGTGTTATGTTTCACTTTGAGGTGTTATGTTTCACTTTGAGAGTTATGTTTCACTTTGAGGTGTTATGTTTCACTTTGAGGTGTTATGTTTCACTTTAAGGTGTTATGTTTCACTTTGAGGTGTTATGTTTCACTTTGAGGTGTTATGTTTCACTTTGAGGGTTATGTTTCACTTTGAGGGTTATGTTTCATTTTGAGGTGTTATGTTTCACTTTGAGGGTTATGTTTCACTTTGAGGGTTATGTTTCACTTTCAGGGTTATTTTTCAGTTTCACTATAAGGGTTATGTTTCACTTTAAGGGTTATGTTTCAATTTGAGGACCATGTTTCACCTTGAAGGTTATGTTTCACTTTGAGGTGTTATGTTTCACTTTGAGGGTTATGTTTCACTTTAAGGGCTATGTTTCACTTTAAGGGTTATTTTTCAGTTTCACTATAAGGGTTATGTTTCACTTTAAGGGTTATGTTTCAATTTGAGGACCATGTTTCACCTTGAAGGTTATGTTTCACTTTGAGGGTTATGTTTCACTTTGAGGGTTATGTTTCACATTGAGGGTTATAGTTCACTTTGAGGGTTATGTTTCATTTTCAGGGTTATGTTTCACTTTTAGGATTGTGTTTCACTTTAAGGGTTGTGTTTCACTTTAAGGGTTGTGTTTCACTTTAAGGGTTGTGTTTCAGGTGAAGAACCTGTACGTGAGGAACCTTATGCAGGAGACTACGGAGGAGCAGTTGTGGGTGGAGTTTGAGAGGGCCGCGGGGAGACAAGGCTGCATCGAGCGGGTCAAGCGTGTCAAGGACTTCGCCTTCGTACACTTCTACGACCGGCACAGCGCACTCACAGCCATGGAGATCATGAATGGTCTGCCAGCTTATCTATATCCTGTCCTCTTTTATCTTTAGGATGACAAATATTCATATCCTGTTTCAGGTTTCCAGACAAATGCTATTTGATAAAAAAAAATAATGTGCAATAAGGCATTGAAAAGCAGAGTTGTTAAAAGTGATCAAATATATTGAGAATGGATTTTATGTTTTGTTAAAAGCAATAAAAATATATTGAGAATGCATTCTATGTTTTCAGGGCACGTTATCAGAAACAAGGTTTTTATTTTTACCTAATTTGCTGTTGGGGAAAAGTAAACAATTTATTTGGAACAGGGCTTATCATAAAAAATGTAGAATAACTTCAGAACATCTTCTGGTGGGACACATCATGAGAAGATACTCTGTATTCTGTGGACACAGTCCTGAGTGAATCCAGGATTAAAGTGCCACCTGTTGGTACAATATTTCTGACTTAAGTGCATGTTACTGTGTGTATCACAGTCATATTGTACCCTCTCCATGTTAACTATGGTAGGGGGGAATACTAATATCAAGAAGATTAATGTCATACTTTACGACAGGCGAGCTCCTACAACTGTTTAATATTAGCACCTTAGGGCAGGTTTTATGTTACGTTATGCTATGTTATGAATGGTGACAGGTAAGCTTCTATAACTGTTTAATGTTAGCACCCTAGAGCAGGTTACTGATAGATGGCGCTTTATAAGTTTTATGTTACTTTATGCTATGTTATGAATGGTGACAGGTTGTGTGCTGGATGGAGCAGTGATTGAGGTCACGCTGGCCAAACCAGTGTTCAAATCACTGATAGATGGCGCTTTATAAGTTTTATGTTACTTTATGCTATGTTATGAATGGTGACAGGTAAGCTTCTATAACTGTTTAGTATTAGCACCTTAGGGCAGGTTACTGATAGATGGCGCTTTATAAGTTTTATGTTACGTTATGCTATGTTATGAATGGTGACAGGTTGTGTGCTGGATGGAGCAGTGATCGAGGTCACGCTGGCCAAACCAGTGTTCAAATCACTGATAGATGGCGCTTTATAAGTTTTATGTTACATTATGCTATGTCATGAATGGTGACAGGTTGTGTGCTGGATGGAGCAGTGATTGAGGTCACGCTGGCCAAACCAGTGTTCAAATCACTGATAGATGGCGCTTTATAAGTTTTATGTTACTTTATGCTATGTTATGAATGGTGACAGGTTGTGTGCTGGATGGAGCAGTGATCGAGGTCACGCTGGCCAAACCAGTGTTCAAATCACTGATAGATGGCGCTTTATAAGTTTTATGTTACTTTATGCTATGTTATGAATGGTGACAGGTTGTGTGCTGGATGGAGCAGTGATCGAGGTCATGCTGGCCAAACCAGTGTTCAAATCACTGATAGATGGCGCTTTATAAGTTTTATGTTACGTTATGCTATGTTATGAATGGTGACAGGTTGTGTGCTGGATGGAGCAGTGATTGAGGTCACGCTGGCCAAACCAGTGTTCAAATCACTGATAGATGGCGCTTTATAAGTTTTATGTTACGTTATGCTATGTTATGAATGGTGACAGGTTGTGTGCTGGATGGAGCAGTGATTGAGGTCACGCTGGCCAAACCAGTGTTCAAATCACTGATAGATGGCGCTTTATAAGTTTTATGTTACTTTATGCTATGTTATGAATGGTGACAGGTAAGCTTCTATAACTGTTTAGTATTAGCACCTTAGGGCAGGTTACTGATAGATGGCGCTTTATAAGTTTTATGTTACGTTATGCTATGTTATGAATGGTGACAGGTTGTGTGCTGGATGGAGCAGTGATCGAGGTCACGCTGGCCAAACCAGTGTTCAAATCACTGATAGATGGCGCTTTATAAGTTTTATGTTACATTATGCTATGTCATGAATGGTGACAGGTTGTGTGCTGGATGGAGCAGTGATTGAGGTCACGCTGGCCAAACCAGTGTTCAAATCGGCATCACCCGCCATCAGGGAACCTCTGACTCTGGAGGTAGGAAAACCACGCGGAAATTTGCTCTATCTGAGATTAAGTTTGGTAAATTAAATGTCAGACCTGGTTGTTTTTTTTTGTCAAGAATGCTTGAATTTCTGCATCATATTGCTGATCTGGGTAAGACATAAGCTATGCGAGTTCAAAATATCTGAGCAATAATAATAATATGGATATATTGGCAAAGTAAAAAAGCACTATCTTTACCATGTAAATAAAATATATCCATGTTGATAAAATATATCCAGGGATGCAAGTAAAATTTATCCAATTAAATAAAAAATAAAAAATAAAATTGATCCAAGTAGATAAAATATTCCTGTCTTGAATATCCAAGTTAATAGAATCTTATTGTTTCAGGATACGTACAGCACTCCTTCGTTCTGGGAGGGACTCGGCACCAAGTAAGCTTTGCCACACATTAAATGTAGACCATAATATATATCCAGACTCTGTATTGCTCTGAAATGATTGATATGGATTCAAAAAATTGTAGAGAAAAATATATATATTTGGTGTGTCATGATGATGATCGTCACCATCATAACCATACCATAATCATTAAATCGAGAATCTATTTGGTTATATATCAACACTTTATTTGGTTATAATATCTTTGGTTATGTTCTAATTGAAAATGTTGTTCGGATTGAAAATGTCTTTCTAAAGGACATGAGTATCTGTTTTCTTGTCAGGACTATTCCCATGGAGATTTGTCAAATCTGGGCTTCAAAGTCAACCTCCAAGATACAATTCACAAAATTTCACACAAATACTTGTTTTCACTTGACATAATCAGACATTATTAAGAGCAGTGACCCAAATCAAAATTGTATTTAGCATAAAGCATAAGCAGAAAAGAAGGGAAAATGTTCCTTGTTTTATAGTTCCTTTTTATTTAGAATTATATCCTGAAATCAGGTATGTTCAAGGTATTCTTGAACAAAGACATTTTGTTTTTTGTTTTTGTTTTAGATAGTTTTATTTTATTTTTATATCAGATTCCTTCCCAATCTACAAACAGATATAAGTCAGAATGCTGAGTTAGGATCTAATTTAAAAATTTATACAGTTTATAATAATAATATGATAATAATATGGATGGTACAATGGTTCATGGCATATTGATGTATTTAAAGTTTGTAAATTTTACTTTGTATTCATGTAAATTTCCTTACATATTTGGTTACTACGATGAGCTTGTGTTTGAATGTTGCAGTGGTCAGGATAAGTCACTCATTAACAGTCACTTCCACAGCAACTCTGATCCTGGCCTCCCAACACTAGCGCCCCCTGTCCACGATGAGGTGAGTTACTACAGGATACCATAGAAATGTGAATCAGCAGGAGGTACGAAGTGGAACTCTGGGCAACCTCATTAGATGTATGAATATAACCAAGAAATGGGTATAAGTGAATCAAAAGAAAACATTTAGAAAGATAACTAAGAAATGGATGAAAATGAAGTGAAAGAAACATTTAGAAAGACAACTAAGAAATGGATGTAAATGAATCAAAAGAAAACATTTAGAAAGATAACTAAGAAATGGATATTAGTGAATCAACAGAAAACATTTAGAAAGATAACTAAGAAATGGATATAAGTGAATCAACAGAAAACATTTAGAAAGATAACTAAGAAATGGGTTTAAGTGAATCAAAAGAAAACATTTAGAAGGATAACTAAGAAATGGGTTTAAGTGAATCAAAAGAAAACATTTAGAAGGATAACTAAGAAATGGATATAAGTGAATCAACAGAAAACATTTAGAAAGATAACTAAGAAATGGGTTTAAGTGAATCAAAAGAAAACATTTAGAAGGATAACTAAGAAATGGGTTTAAGTGAATCAAAAGAAAACATTTAGAAGGATAACTAAGAAATGGATATAAGTGAATTAAAAGAAAACGTTTAGAAAGACAAACCAAGAAATGGGTTTAAGTGAATCAAAAGAAAACATTTAGAAGGATAACTAAGAAATGGATATAAGTGAATTAAAAGAAAATGTTTAGAAAGACAACCAAGAAATGGATATAAGTGAATCAAAAGAAAACATTTAGACAACTAGGAAATGGACATAAGTGAATCAAAAGAAAACATTTAGAAAGATACCCAAGAAATGGATATAAGTGAATCCCAAGACATAATACAATGGTGAAGCACTGGCTAAATGAATTTACAAAGGCAAACCATATCACAGGAAAAGGTCTTGTAAAATATCATTGGAAATAGGACATTTCAGTGTCGAGGTAAAAGGTCATAGTTAATATTGTTGGAAATGGGAGATTTCACTGTCAGAGGAAAAGGCCATTGTTAATATCATTGGAAATGGGAGATTTCATTGTCAAAGGAAAAGGTCATAGAAAAATACAATATAATATAGAAAAATAAAATATAATATCATTGAAAATGGGAGATTTCAGTGTCAAAGGAAAAGGGCATAGTTAATATCATTGGAAAAGGGAGATTTAAGTGTCAAAGGAAAAGGGAAAGTGGGATATCACAGGAAATGGGAACTTGGTTTATCATAGGAATGGTCATGTTTTACATATGAAATGGATAATTACAGTATTATTAGGATTAGTTACAGAAAGATGGGCAGTTTTATGAAGTACGTGATAATGACAGTTTAAATTTGGTATTAAGGGTACATATGTGTACAAAACTTATTTTTGTCTTTAGGTACGTTGAAAATGGTTTCTTTCTTAAGAAATGAATATTTTAAAACTCGGCCTGCAGATTACTCAAAAGAAAAAGGCTTTATTTTAACCATGTTGGTGTTTTGATTACAAGAAGATTTACTGTGATCCAAATGAATTTTCTAAGCTTCAAATAGGAAATCGCAAAGGTCCTCAAACCTAAGACCCCATGGAAAGAACGTTCCCTAAGAACATTTTTTACACCTAGCGTAGAGAACAGTAACTTCAACAATAACAACGAAAACGAACAATTGAATAAGAAAGACGATCACTCACCATATGATCCGAGACTCGACGTATTAGACAATATACCACCTTTGAACTGCAGCAACCACAACCCAATAAGGGATGAATTTGTCATCAAATTTGCTGATAAATCTGCAAAAATCAAAAGCAATAAAGATAAATTAGTGGTAAATCTATCGAGTCATGTCTTAACTCCCGACGAACATGCATTATTAGAAAAAGGTCTAAAATTCTCCCCGACCCCGGGGAACCCAAAATCCACGAGATCCTCTCAGATCTAAAAATGTTTTTTAGAAAACTGAAATTAAACTATTATTTCCATGACGAGGATCAGGCCCAAACCCAAGAACTACCCCTATTTGAGCTGACCCCCACGAAAAATTCAGGCCCAAAAGCACATGGGAACCTGATTCTACAAAAGTAGACCCAGTAGTAGAAACCTTCTGTAGACTTGTCAAAGCTGAAGTAGAATCCTACATCCCGAGGACACCCCACACACACAACTTAACATTAGGAGAGAAAATAGCCCTCCAAAATCTAAGTTCAAATAGAAGTCTCACCATTAAAAAGGCTGACAAGGGGTCAGCAGTAGTAATAATGGACACAATAGACTATATAGCAGAGGCTGAAAGACAATTATCAGACACGGATTTTTACGTAAAAACGGACGAGAATAAAACGGACTCTCACGTTACGCAAATTAAACAAATCCTTGAAGATATGAGATACTACAATGAAATAGACGATCTGACCCTGGAGGCAATAAGCCCCAAAAATGTCAAAACATCAAAATTCTATTTCCTACCAAAAATACACAAATTAGAAGTAAAAGGTCGCCCCATCATAAGTGGAAACGGATGCCCAACAGAAACTATCTCAGCATTCGTGGACGAACATCTCAAACCCTATGTGAAGAAAATTCCTTCATACGTTAGAGACACAACGGACTTTATCAAAAAAATTGAAAATATCTCAAGCAACAATGAACTGTTACTAGTAACCATGGACATTACCTCACTGTATACCAATATACCTAACCAGGAAGGTATCGTAGCTGGAAGCAATATCCTTAGAAAATATGGATATGAAGGTAAAACGAGTCTGAACAGTATATTGAGACTGCTAACTGCAGTCTTACATATGAACAACTTTGAGTTCAACAACCAAAATTATCTACAAATAGGGGGCACTGCGATGGGCACACGTCTCGCCCCTTCATATGCCAACATCTTCATGGGGGACCTGGAAACAAAACTATTAAAAAATAGTCCAGTAAAACCTGAAATTTACCTGCGATTCATAGATGACATCTTCATGGTGTTCACCTGTGGAGAAAATAATGTCAGGGCCTTTGAAGAATACATGAATAATGCACATCATTCCATCAAATTCACGATGGAAATATCTCGGAAAGAAATTGTTTTCTTAGATACCCTCGTAAAAATTGACCAGAGGACGAACAGTATCTACACAGATCTTTACAAAAAGAAAACGGATACTCATTCATACCTACGCTTTGACTCTTGCCACCCCACTCATTGTAAAACGGGAGGCCCAACCAGGACATGAACGGAATCTTGAAAAAAGATTGGCACAGCCTTAATAGAAAGACCATTAATTGTGTATAGGAGGGCCAAAAACATAGAAAAAGAAAAAGCATATATACCCGACATGCAAAATGCCATGGAGATGCGACTTCTGCCCACCCACCAAATTCAAAAACACATTCCTAAACTCCTCAACCCGAAGATCGTACACAGGCCCGAACGTCTACACCTGCAATACTAGAAATATCATCTATTTAATAATCTGCAAAAAATGCGGAAAAAATTATATTGGAGAAACTTATCGCACATTCAAAACAAGAATGATGGAACATATCGGATACGTCCGTAAAAACGATAAATCCCAGGCAACAGGAAGACACTTCAATCTGGAAAACCATAGTCAAAAAGACATGGACATGAGAGTAATAGAAATAATGCAAACAAAACCGGAAAGGTTCGATACAACTCGTAAAGAACACAACTAAAATGGTTTCACAACAAACAAAAAAACAAATGGCAGACCAGGAGACACACCCCTGCATACTTTGCGGCGAGATCTATGGATCTGCAAGTTCCTTAAGTCGCCACAAACGAGTAACCCATAGAAATTCTCTCTATGAGTGTGAAACCTGCCATCAGCGGTTCACGCGTTGCACTGGGCTACGAAACCATCGGAGGAACCGGCACCCGGTAATACAAATTCCTATAACCTACAAAATACTGTTCTGAAATTGAGAAAATCAATTCTTAGTAGCATTAGATAATGGTAGAACACCTACCTGTTTCTGGAACAGAAGTATAAATACGTAGTGAGGTAAATCCATATTAATCCCGTCATTTAATGAGAAACTTTTACAGGACGAGACGCCATCACAACAAGTGCAGGGTTCGTCCAACACGGTGGCTCCGCCAAACGCGGATGACGCACACCAAACATCTCCAGTGCCACCTATGTTTAGTTCGGACGACCTCCTCGCCCAAGACTTCTTCAACGAAGAAGAAGTAAGGGAAGAAATAACCCGGCTTGAGGAGAACTTTTACCATCCTTACAATATTTCTCCACAGACAGATGACAACTTCAATTGGAACTTGTACTTGGAGCGATTCCATCATGAATTGGACATTCAAACTGCTCCAATACAGGAATTTGCGAGGGTTCTTAACAGAGACCCAGCACAACAATAATACCGAGAACACTTTCAGATTAAAATAATAAAAAATGTCTATGAACCCTCCTTGTTATTCCCCCAGACCCCCCATAATCATATGGAGGGGGAGGCATCTATAGGACACAAGGAGGGTTCCATCTATATATAGACATACACTTTATTTTTTTAAGAAAGACACTACACCTCATTATATCTATTAGTACTGTGCCTTAAAACATTATAAGACAACCCTACAAAAAAGATACAAACATATATGAAATTCAGAGAAAATTGTCAATAAAAAGTATTTTATCAAAAAATAATAGTTGTCTCTCATGGTTTATACAGATTAAATATTAAAAATGGTGAAAAATATTCGAGCTCTACAAAAGAAAATATGAGCATCGGATTCCCCACAAAATTCTCAATAAAATACACCTAAATCTTTTTCAAAAATCATAGTTTAAACCCCTCAAATTGACTGGGATACCTTGTGACCAATGAAAAGGCCCGTATGGCTTGTCCACCCAAAGTGGACAACTTGTGCACCCACTTGTCCACCTGGACAACCTCAAAAAGGTATATATATATGAGAAAAAAAGATGTTACTGCTCATACCACTGATGAGACCAATCGTGTCGAAACTAGTCTGGTAGTTAAACATCCCACACAACAAAGAAGGACCCGCTAAGATCTGCTTCATTTCTAGCCTATATACTTCCAAATGAATTTTCTCTTTAGGTGGTAAAGGTTCGTAATATAAGAGTTTGGCAATATAATGACAATAAAAAGACAGATTTTTCAAATGTTCTAAGTGTAATTTACAAATTTTTGTCTTTAAGGAAAAAACAGTAAATAACTCTTTCTGTCTTTGAGGATCACAGTAAATAATGTTCAGGAGACATCTCCAAATTTTACAAGTGATGTATAGCCATGCCCTAAAAAATATCAAGACATCAAGTATTTAAATGTTATTTGAATTTTTTTAAAGGTATAATAAATTATTTTGATTGTACTAGTGCAGTATGAAAACTGAGGACTGAATTAAAGGGGTTAAATTTTCAGCTTTTGGGTAGTTTTCCAGTGTTGCGTAGTTTTACCATAAAAAGAAAACCTGCTACCAGAGTAAAAAATTCCCACCCTGGGTGATTTTATAAAGTGAGAACTTCCCAAGTTCTCCCTGCTCACAGTAAAGACACACATGTTGGTTGACTGGATACTATTCAGGAACTGACTTTATTGACAAACATAGCAGCATATATACACACAGTTAAACGCTACACATGTGGGTGTGGTACTTTCCCACAGTAAACACATCTCTTGTTGAGACTCCCAAACTCTCACCTTTCACCTCCATTAAACAGTTGGGGCCACTAGCAAAAAGCGTCACAAAATAATGTGATGATTTCACGTCACAAAATGTAGTGTGGTAAACTGTGTGACTCATAGCCGTCACAAAATCCACCTCTGGCACTGAAAAAATAATTCATGTAAAATCACCCAGATAAGTGTCAACTACGGCACATGGTGCATTAGAATCCCTGTAGATTTATCTATTACTGACAGAGACCCCTTGAATACGGAATCGCTAGGAAAAAAACGGAACCTGATTTTCTGATGTTGTAGCTCTAAGAATGTGACGTGTGTGCTTCACATTTTGGAAAATTGATGCAAGCCAAATGAAGGTAGTTTACATTTAAATCACCAGCTGGTGCTTTGATTTTATTTGCTCATTTTATCAGATACTGCAATTGTGCATTATAACATGCATGTTTATGGTGAGATGTTCAAAAAGAAATTTAAATGTTAAAGTATGATCAGAGTGCAGGCAAGGGGTTAATCCAATCCATGGAGGGCATGCTGTGGGAGATTGCTATCTGGGTATGTGTTGGGGGTCATAATGTTTATCTTGATAATGTCTACTTGATGAGGTGTATTTAAGTTTCATTTAACTGACACCTGTTTTTTTCCTCAGTTTATATATATATATATATATATATATATATATATATATATATATATATATATATATATATATATATATATATATATATATATATATATATATATATATATATATATATATATATATATATATATATATATATATATATATATATTATATGGATACAATGATATTTCCATGTAAAAAAAGTAATTCATCCAATATATCCTCATCATTTTGATAATATTACATTGTTAGATATATGAAGCATTACATCTCATTGCAAGTTTCATGCCATGACATATGGTATGAGATATGTTGTGCTTGGTTATCACCACTTTTATATTGTTGAAGTATCATGACAAGACATAGTATCAATAAATCCCATTAATATTAATTTAGATCTAACATGACTGCCATATTGATTATTTATATGTAACATTACTATAGTATTGATGAGGAACATGACTACATGACTTTTGTAGTGATAAGGTGAAGCATGACTGCAACAATGAGTAGATGAAGTATGACTGCAGTTTTAGTGACAGGTGAAGCATGACTTTTGTATTGAGTAGATAAATGAAGAATGAGTTTTGTACTAAGAAGATAAATGAAGCATGACTACATTACCTAAGCCAGAACGAGCATGACTACAGTATTGAGATGAAGTATGACTACATAATTGAGTGGATGACACATGACTTTTGTATTGATGACAAAGATGGTGCATAACTATAGTAGATGGATGAAGCATGACTTGTATTGATGACACACATGAAGCATGACTGCAGTATTGAGAAGGTAGATGAAGCATGACTGCAGTATTAATGACATGAATTATGCAGTGTTTATGAGATATTTCAAGCATGACTGCAGTAAGGATGAGTGAGATATAGTAGGACTGTAGCATGAAGATAGAAATAAAGCATGACTGCAGTATTGAGATAAATGAAGCATAACTGCAGTATAGATGAAAGAGTGATGGTTGAATTGATGAGTTAGAAGTAGCATGACTGCAGTATTAATGACATAAATGAAACATGACTTTTGTTTGTATTGATAAAATAGAGGAAACATGATTACAGTACACAAGATAGAGCAAGTCTTTTGTATGGCATAGATGGAGCATGACTTTTGTATTGATGACACAGATGAACCATGATTACAGTATTGATGGATAGATGAAGCATGACTGTAGTATTTTTGACAGAGAGGAAGTATGACTTCAGTGTTGAGTAGATGGATGAAGCATGACTACAGTATTAATGACATCGATAAATAAACATGACTGCAGGATTGTTGAGATATATGTAGGATGACTGCAGCATTAAGATAAGGCATGATCTTTGTATTGGTGACATAGATGAACCATAACTTTTGTATTTATGAAATAGATGAAGAATGACCTTTGTATTGATGATATAAATGTGGCATGACTGCAGTATTAAGAAGTAGTGTCTATGAGCTCTGTCTTGATAAAGAAATAATTCAAAATCATCAAATAACTGTGCAATGAATATCTAATAGTAATATTGCACATCAAAACAAAGACATTTCACTAATCAGAGTTCAATATCTGATCCATATTCCTTAAAATGTCTCATATTGAGCTGATATTTCAGTTTGATAGCATGATCAGGCATCAATTTTAACATCTCTCGGACCCATATCACAATAAATCTGTTCTGTAGGCCATATATCTGTCAAAATCCTCAAATAACTGAAATGAATATCTAATATTAATATTGTACATAAAAACAAAGACATTCTGCTATTAAGGGTTCAATATTTTATCCACATGTTTTATAATGTCTCATATAGAGCTGATATTTCAGTTTGATAGTATGATCAGGCATCAATTTTAACATATCTTGGACCCGTATCACAATAAATCTGTTCTGTAGGCCATATATTTTGGTGATTTCATCCTCAGGAATGTAGACACATTGAAATATGAACAATTTCAGCCATTTTCCATCAAAATTTCAAAAATAATTATTTTATCACAGCAAAAAATGATTTACGACTTCTGAAAAATGGTGTTTATGAGCTCTGTCATAATAAAGAAATAATTCAAAATTCTCAAATAACTGTGCAATGAATATCTAATATTAATATTGTACATCAAAATAAAGACATTCCACTATTCAGAGTTCAATATTTTATCCAAATGTCTTATAATGTCTCATATAGAGCTGCTATTTCAGTTTGATAGCATGATCAGGCCTCAATTTTAACATCTCTCAGACTCTTATCACAATAAATCTGTTCTGTAGGCAATATATTTTGGTGATTTTATCCTCATCTGGGGACCAGGCTTTGGTGACTGGGGTATTCATATGGTAGTGGAGTGGCAGACTTAAAATCCACAGGGGTTTGCTATCTCAGTAATTAATATGTGAACAGTACTCAGAGCTTCACTGGCAATACTCATGCAAACATATCAAAGAAAACACACACCCCTTGTAATTTTGCCACAAACACCTGTTTAATATTTCTCAATTTCACATGATGTTACACTGTAAATAACTCCTTATGTTGCATAAATGTGTAAGATCTGACACCTGAATGCTGAGTGAGGGTCACATGTGGGTCACAGTATGGTGCCCAGTAGCACACCCCAGCCTCTTGTAACTTAAGTACCCTAGAGGCATGTGGTCAAGTGTGACCAGGCATCAATATCTCTCAGATTCATATCATGATAAAATGTTTTACAGTAATGTATAAAGTGATTTCACGATCAGACATGGAGACATAATGAAATGTTAACTGTTTCAGCCATATTTAACAAAATTGATAGACAGATTTTAGGCATCAGACCTCAAATGTTTCTGTGATCACCATATAAATGCTGAAAATAAATTTATTGAATTGTAAAAATCTGCATATGATGAGATGGTGTGTGATGAGTAAAATATGTGCTGCCCAACTCCACTAGGAAAATGGGTTAGGTTCACAAATTTCACTCTGTGGATTAAATCCCCTGCTACCTGTGATATCTAAATTTACCAGCAGCCTGATGGAACGCCACTCCTGACACCCTCCCCAAATCCTCTTTGATCACCCATCTGTGGTCAGTGTACTATATCCACAACTTGCAACCCCATCAAAATGTGACTTAATTGTATACAAAGTGTAGCATTCTAACCATAATCATTTGATACAAAGACTTATCCTGTTATCTGTGGTACAATTTTGCATGCTTCACTTATTAATTTAATATCTTGTGTGCAAAGACTCGTCCCTAATTAATGTACTGTCAAAGTCTAAACCCTCTCCTTCACTACTGGCCTATTGGTTTATCCCTCACCACTATATGATCCTCTCCCTCATCACTGGACTGTCCATCCCTCACTACAATGTGACCCTCTCCCTCACAACAATAGTCCCTACTTCACCACAATGTGACCCTCTCCCTCATCACTGAACTGTCTGTCCCTCACAACAACTGCCCCTCCCTCACCACAATGTGACCCTCTCCCTCATCACTGAACTGTCTGTCACTCACAACAACTGCCCCTCCCTCACCACAATGTTGCCCTCTCCCTCACAACAACTGTCCCTCTCCCTCACCACAATGTGACCCTCTCCCTCATCACTGAACTGTCTGTCACTCACAACAACTGCCCCTCCCTCACCACAATGTTGCCCTCTCCCTCACAACAACTGCCCCTCCCTCACCACAATGTTGCCCTCTCCCTCACAACAACTGTCCCTCTCCCTTACCACAATGTGACCCTCTCCCTCATCACTGAACTGTCTGTCACTCACAACAACTACCCCTCCCTCACCACAATGTGACCCTCTCCAAAATCACTGAACTGTCTGTCCCTCACAACAACTGTCCCTCCCTCACCACAATGTTGCCCTCTCCCTCATCACTGAAATGTTTGTCCCTCACCACAATGTAACCCTCTCCCTTATTACTGGACTATCCCTCCCTCAACACAATGTGACCCTCTCCCTCATCACTGAACTGTCTGTGCCTCACCACAATGTGGCCCTCTCCCTCATCACTGAACTGTCCCTCCCTCATCACAATGTGACCCTCACAACCTGCCCTCACAACAACTATCCGTCCCTCACTACAATGTGACCCTCTCCCTCATCACTGAACTGTGAGTCCCTCACAGCAACTGTCCCTCTCTCACCACAATGTTGCCCTCTCCCTCATCACTGAACTGTCCCTCCCTCACCACAGAGTGGCCCTCACAACCTGCCCTCACAACAACTGTCCGTCGCTCACCACAATGTGGCCCTCTCCCTCATCACTGAACTGTCTGTCCCTCACAACAATGTTGCCCTCTCCCTCATCACTGAACTGTCCGTCCCTCACCACAGTGTGACCCTCTCACTCATCACTGAATTGTCTGTCCCTCACAACAAATTGTCCGTCCCTCACCACAATGTTGCCCTGTCCCTCATCGCTGAATTGTCCCTACCTCACCACAATGTGACCCTCTCCCTCATCACTGAACTGTCTGTCCCTCACAACAACTGTCCCTCCCTCACCACAATGTGACCCTCTCCCTCATCACTGAACTGTCTGTCACTCACAACAACTGCCCCTCCCTCACCACAATGTTGCCCTCTCCCTCACAACAACTGTCCCTCTCCCTCACCACAATGTGACCCTCTCCCTCATCACTGAACTGTCTGTCACTCACAACAACTGCCCCTCCCTCACCACAATGTTGCCCTCTCCCTCACAACAACTGCCCCTCCCTCACCACAATGTTGCCCTCTCCCTCACAACAACTGTCCCTCTCCCTTACCACAATGTGACCCTCTCCCTCATCACTGAACTGTCTGTCACTCACAACAACTACCCCTCCCTCACCACAATGTGACCCTCTCCAAAATCACTGAACTGTCTGTCCCTCACAACAACTGTCCCTCCCTCACCACAATGTTGCCCTCTCCCTCACAACAACTGTCCCTCTCCCTTACCACAATGTGACCCTCTCCCTCATCACTGAACTGTCTGTCACTCACAACAACTACCCCTCCCTCACCACAATGTGACCCTCTCCAAAATCACTGAACTGTCTGTCCCTCACAACAACTGTCCCTCCCTCACCACAATGTTGCCCTCTCCCTCATCACTGAAATGTTTGTCCCTCACCACAATGTAACCCTCTCCCTTATTACTGGACTATCCCTCCCTCAACACAATGTGACCCTCTCCCTCATCACTGAACTGTCTGTGCCTCACCACAATGTGGCCCTCTCCCTCATCACTGAACTGTCCCTCCCTCATCACAATGTGACCCTCACAACCTGCCCTCACAACAACTATCCGTCCCTCACTACAATGTGACCCTCTCCCTCATCACTGAACTGTGAGTCCCTCACAGCAACTGTCCCTCTCTCACCACAATGTTGCCCTCTCCCTCATCACTGAACTGTCCCTCCCTCACCACAGAGTGGCCCTCACAACCTGCCCTCACAACAACTGTCCGTCGCTCACCACAATGTGGCCCTCTCCCTCATCACTGAACTGTCTGTCCCTCACCACAATGTGGCCCTCTCCCTCATAACTGAACTGTCTGTCCCTCACAACAATGTTGCCCTCTCCCTCATCACTGAACTGTCCGTCCCTCACCACAGTGTGACCCTCTCACTCATCACTGAATTGTCTGTCCCTCACAACAAATTGTCCGTCCCTCACCACAATGTTGCCCTGTCCCTCATCGCTGAATTGTCCCTCCCTCACCACAATGTAACCCTCTCCCTTATTACTGGACTATCCCTCCCTCATCACAATGTGACCCTCTCCCTCATCACCAAACTGTCCCTCCCTCACCACAATGTGACCCTCTCCCTCATCACTGAACTGTCCCTCCCTCACCACAATGTGGCCCTCTCCCTCATCACTGAACTGTCCCTCCCTCACTACAATGTGACCCTCTCCCTCATCATTGAACTTTCCCTCCCTCACCACAATGTGGCCCTCTCCCTCATCACTGAACTGTCCCTCCCTCACCACAATGTGACTTAAAAATAACTTAAATATCTATTGGAGCCTACATACTAAATAGTCTTCAGAGCCTCCATACCTGCCTCATTCAAATATCATTCAGAGCCTACATTCCTACTTGGAAGTAGGAGTGTGTGAAGTGGTATATTTTTGTGTTCTGGATAACAGTGTACACTATGGAATACCTTCAGTTAATCAACTTCAAATTACCATGAGTCATTAGAATTAGGCTTATCTAAAGATTCCCAGGAGGCAAATGTAAAATGTGATGGAAAATCATCACATTTTGAGAATGTGACGGCAAACAGTCACAAACTGAAGTCTAGGTTCATCAGCTGGAGCTAATCCATTTTCATGGTTGATTACAAGGTTGATATCACTTTCATCCCCCAGGCTATTTACCCATGATGCCTTGATGATGAAAATGTGACGTTATACGGTCACAAATCTCAAGGACATAATACAGAGAGTCACACCTGGTGTCTGTTAAACCTTGGAGTAATTATGTATGGAGGCATGACGGCCGTTATATGAACTATGACGTCATGGTAACGCATTGTTTTACACAATGGATTCAAAATCCTTTGATCCTATCATAGTTGCCGACTTCAGAACAGTGGAAAATTGAAGATTCATATTTTTTTAAAATGAATTGGCCAAAATTTTATTGAATTATTATACCACATTTTGTTTTATTAAAAAAAAAAAATCAGAATAGTTGCTCTTTTGAAGCTTACAAAACCATCCACTCAAAATTACTTCAAATAAATCTGTTCATTTCTGTTCTGATTTCTTCAATAATAAATGTTCTGAAAAAAAAGAAAAATACATATTCCAAACCTTTTATTTTTTCATATATGTTTATAAAGGGAGTGGTAGTATTCATATTACTTTTTTAAAACTTTTAAAATAAAATATTGTTAATGATATAGCATTTATAAAATTCTTGTATTATTTTATTGTTATTTTTTTGTTGATTTTAAATGATGACATAACATTTCATAACGCAAAGTATCTATGTCAGCGCATATATTGGCAGAAATATAAATTGCTTTTTCTGATAGTATTTGTTTTACTGAACAACCTGGTATATTTTTCCAATCTGCCAATATATGCGCCAATAATTAAAAATAAACTGGAAAGACAAAAATAACAAAAAAAGTACATGATTTCCTGATAATCTGAGAGGAAAACGGAAATTTTAATCATTTTCATAAATATGATATGAATTTTGATATCTCCTCATAAAATCTTCTAAACTTGTAGCAGAAAAATAAAATTTATATCCCCATAATCTGTATGAAATAAGAAACATTTCATTCGCGATATGTTTAGCTCTAACTTGTGGTTTTGATGACTTAAAATAGTTCTGAAAAAAAAATGTCAAAACTTTCATATCTTGCACCTATATGGCGTCATCATAACAATGGCCATGGCGGCAACTATGATGCCCCTTTTGATCTTGCGACGTTGCGCCTCCATTCATAATTACTCCAAGGTTAAACCAACTACAATTCCATGTCATCAAATTTGTGACTGTTTTGCGTCACAAAATAAAATCAATCATGCATGAAGTTAGTGGTGGACTATTGCTGCCTCCTGGTGAATTAAATGTGCTACATCATTTTGTGACTCCTAAGCATCACACATTTTGTGATGGTTTTTGCTAGTGGCCCCAACTGTTAAAGCGAGAGTTCCTAACCTTATTACCATATATTTCATTACATGTTAAAAGAAAATAAGATATCATGTCACACACATCCTACATTAATCTGGCCAACTGTTTATTTACAAATTGGATCTTTGTTGTGGCAGCAGGCTGTCCTGGAAAGAAAGGTCAGGTTCGGGAGGGTAATAAAACTTCAGAGATTATACGTCACGGGTGTAACTCCTTATCCCGGGGAATTGGGTCTCACAATGGTGGGTGAAGCTGGACCCTCAAGATGTACTCAAAATTAGCTGCCCTCATTGTCAGGGGAATTGTGTGTTATAAATATTTGCAACAAAAGTAATTGACAAGGGATCAAAGTTTTCAATTCCCCAAAAATTGTGGCAACAAAAGTTTGAAATACACAAAATACGCAGGTTTGAAACACAGCCAGGGTTATCTTTGAAGAGAACATTTTATTACTTATTACACCACATCCCAAACCTAGTGATGATTAGATTAGCTGAACAGAGGTCATTTCACAATCCACAAAACAGAGGAAAGAAGTTCTAGACAAGTCTCCACTACTGATACCATGATCAAGTGGCCGATGAGTGTCAGAAACACTAGCATACTAGGTCAGGGTGCTGAAATGAGAGGTGAATGTAGATACCTCAATGATTCAATGTGTTGTCCCCAGGAAAACATTTACCAAAATATTGTCAAATTTAAAGAAAATGGTCCTTAATTTTAAAACCTCTTTTAACTCTTTTTTTATATGTACATGTTTGTGATATGCAAGTCTTTTCAAGATTTTAAACTTTGAGTATATACTTTGTGGTCCATACAAATGACTGAAAAATAAGATAAGTTAAATCGCATGGCCAAGGTTCGTGTTTTGTTTTCATAATTGTTAATTGGCACAGTGTGGTATGTTATGTCATAACATACTATCTGCTATCATAACATATACTATTTTGATTTGTTGAAGATCATCCCCACTGTCAGACTCTTCTCAATCACGTTTGCAGGCTACGAGTCTTGTTTGTCGTGGGGGGTCAAATTGCCATCCCTCAACTTTACCCTGCTCAAAATACACCTAGGCCAGCTTCTCTCATAATTCACAATTTTATTATCTTACTACTTACTTTCACTAGGCTTTTTATTAGTATGTATTTTTAGCTGATATTTTTAGATCACGCTACTTAGCCACTTTTACTCTTGTTCATCAACATAGGCTAGTCAAACAACTGCCAATTCAGGCTCACTCACCAGTGCTCACTGTCTGATATCCTGCAACCTAGATAGATACAATGAGTCAGGCAGTAGTCTCACATAGCAATCCTCCCAGTCGCTCAACCATGGACATCGGAAATCAGAGGGAGCTCCTGGCTGACGAGACAGAAAGCGTCATATATGCCAATGCCCTTACGCAGAAGAGGAGAGCCACTAGAACAAGAAGAGGGAAAGCCATGACGGGATCCAGTCCCCCCAGTGCCGAAATTGCTGAAGCCTTGAGAGGTAGCCCAGAGGTCAACATCCCACATGACAGGATAACACTGAAAAGGATGTCATATCAGTTGGATCAGGCCAAGGCTCTGCATAAGAAACTTGATGCCACAAAAAGAAGCCGTATGATGGAAGTGATGGAAGTGGACAGTGACAACTCAGGAGTACGCATATTATGTCAGGCCGGCACATACGAAATCCTCAGAAGAGCATGCTGCCTATATTATGGGGAGTACAATAGTGCGGGCAACATAGTGACTGCTGAAGTGTCCACAGACAAACATGGAAATATTGTCCAAGTGGTCTACAAAGTAAAAACATATGCCAACACCACTATATACAGCTTGTCCCTGTACCACACCACCTGCTCAGCCCTAGTGAATGGCAGATCCTCAGATCGATTCTTGAACAGAGACTGGCATGGAATAGCAGAACATATGGACGGGATAAATGATGTTTGCAAAGATGTTGACCCCAGGACACTCAATGACAACATCAGATGCTGCCTAGAGGACATGTTCCATGCAGTACACCAGCAGAAAGAAATCATCAAGAAAAAGAAGGCAAACAAGAACTCAAAAATGCCAGCCTTGCCTGACCACACAGACCCACAGACACAAACCTCAGAAGGCCCCCCTCTGGAAAATGTGCAGCCCTCTAGTCAACCTGCTATAACATGGGAAGCTACCCAGATGAGACAGCAAACATTGAGTGACTTGTCCCCTCCACAAGGCTCGCGGATCTGCAATCCTCTGGCTGGAACTGACATGGGCCTCGTGTCTGTCAGAAATGAGATCCCTATAGGAAACAACACAGACAATGATCCCACACCCATGCATGAACCACATCAGGAGCAAAGCTTAATTTCCAGTGTACAGCAGATACAGATAAGTGTAGAAGATCATCCCCAAGTCCATGAAGTCCATGAAGAGGAAGAAAGACCCACAATGCAAACTGGTAATCAGAACATTGATGTATATAACCCAGAATCTACCGCACCTGATAGGCAGCTAAGTCAAACCAGCCTGGTGAGACCAGAGAGCACATCCAACCAGGCTACAGGAATCAGCATCCCAAACATACAGGAAGCACATGGGTCACAGCCTGCACCCCCAGATACAAGGATTATAGATGCAACAGATAGTCAAAACCAGGATGACACCACCCGAGCCGCCACCAGTAGGCAAAATCCAAGAGATGCTCAAATATCCACAGCCCCTCCACAGACGCTCAGAAAAACAAACACCTGTGACCGATGCAGAGACATAGGGGCTAGAGAAGAGCTGCTCAGAAAGGAGACTGCTGCTCAGAATGCAGAGATGAACAGCAGGGAAAGAAAAGTCAAAACCCTCCAGAAGGAACTAGAAAAGAAACACAACTCCAAGCCTTGAGAGCCAGCCAGACAGGGCTGGAGAGAAGAGTAAAAGATCTGAAAGAAGAGAACAGCATCCTGAGGGCCAGAATTGCAGCCACTGATGACATCTCCAGTACTGCAGGAAGAAGCCCCCAACAAGCAGGTCCTCCTAGTGTATCCGACAGAACCCCATACAGCACAAGAGGGGAGCAAAGCCCAGGGGCAGGGGCAGAGACAGGAGCAGGGACAGGGAGATGCCAGTGTGTCAACAGATGTCCAAACAGATGTCCAATGACTCACACAACCCCTCAACAATGCCAGCCCAGCATAGTAATTGCTCCATACTTTGGTGGTACATCATGGAACCAACCGACACCCCAGGTTATGGGACCATCATGGATGCAGACAAATGGAGGCATGCCGTGGCTTCAACCACCCCCACAGATGGGACACGCAGCATGGACCCCACCATTCCATCCAAATATGAACGCACTATGGGCACAACCGCCACCTCGCCCAATGCCCATGTTCCCCCAGTCAGCCCCTGCATACCAACCCTGCCCACCAGTAGGGCAACCTCCAGCGCCACATGGACCATTTGTACACCCATATGTACACCCCAATGTCAGAAGGGGGAAGCAGGGACAATCTAGGTCTCAGACGCATGGGGTCAATGCAGGCAGGCCCAGAGCACAGAGTCCCGACTTAGATAGATCCCCTGGGAGAGCAGAGGCAGACCTGAACTGGAGAGGCAGACGGAACCGGGAAGAGGGAGGAGACATGGCTAGCAGTCAACCACTGGGAACCGGGAGCGTGGATCGCAGCCCGACTCCTAGTGTCCATAGCTTTACGGGAAGCATACCAGAAGATGACCAGCCCCAAACCTCCTATACTGAGAGTGAGCCTCAGACGGGCAATGGCAAACCGCCATTACCACCGACTCAAGGTGCAGAGGCCTCATACAGAGCAGAGAGGGAGGAAGGGGCCAAACCCAAAAAGGACAACACAATTCCAGTCAAGCCCTGTAAAAATCTAGAATAGGAACGAACAAGCAGGAGGGATGATCACCAGGAGATAGAACTGAAAATTACCACCTTCAATGTGGAAAACATCAGGGCAAATCACTGCATGATCACTACAGAACTACAAGATGGTGACATCCTCCTGCTGCAGGAGCATTGGCTCTTTGACTTTGAGAAACCGGATCTACTACAGAACCTTCAAGACTGGAAGGCAGACATCAGGTCAATAGATGAATACAACAACATAGACTTAGGAGGGAGACCATGTGGTTATGGCGGGATTGCAACATTGTGGAAACCATGGTTGCATCCATATGTGAAGAAAACCAAAGAAGGCAATGAAAGAATCCTCCCAGTACTGATAGAACTACCCTCAGCCAAGATATGCATCATAAACTGTTACCTTCCCTCTGGTACATCAAGTGGTGCCACCACTGATTTTGAATCCGACCTGGCTATCATCCAGAGCCTGACGGAGAAATACATAACCCAATTCAGAGTCATTATTGCAGGAGACCTTAACTGTGACATATTTAACAGATCTCAGAGAAAAGAGAAAGCACTTCTGAAACTGATGAACAATCTCAATCTACTCAACCTTAACCAAAGTATCAGCCATCTCCACACATTTCACCACAAGTCCATGCCAGCCAAGTCCCACCTGGACTACTTCCTATCCACAGGACCTGAATTCAATGCAAAACCAAGGCTCCTGGCAAATGAGGCCATCAACACATCTAGCCACACTCCAGTCAGAGTGATTGTCCCAGGCGGCTTTAATGTCAGGAGGAAGAGGAAGGAACTCACCACAGCTGCATCACGCAGAATTCTGTGGCATAAAGGGGATCCGGACCTGTACAAAGCCACCCTAGACGAGGAAGCGCAGCTCCTCCAGCCTGATCTGATGAGTACAGAGGACGCCATCTCGGTCCTGAATGCTGTACTGGTCACAGCAGAGAAAACTGCATTCCCCGCCAGAGAGGGTAAACAGAAGAAGACCAACAACAAACCCTGGCCACCTGAGCTGGCTAGTGCTGTAGCAGTCTCAAAGCACATGCACCACCTCTGGAAGACTGCCGGCCGACCAGGACATGAACATGAGACCAGTGAGGCAAGAAGGAAAGCAAGTAAATACGTCAGAAAGACACAAAGACAAGAAGAGGCAGCAAAGAGAGACCACCTGTATACTGAAGTAATGGAAACTCATGAAGGCGACCCAATTATGTTTCACAAGCTCCTTAGACACAGACACGGTAAAGAGGCCTCTGATCTGGCCATTATGCTGGACGGTGACCTGGTCTATGATGTTGAAACACAGCTGGATGCCTGGGCCGACTACTGTGAAAAACTCGCCACCCCGGGGTCGGACAGCTCGGCACGCGCAGTAATCACAGAGGCGCTGAGATGGCTGCACCAGAATGATATAGAGCCGCAACGCGTAAGAGTAGAGGCAGTCCAGAATGCTGTGAGCAAGCTCAACAATAACAAGGCGCCAGACAGAGCCGGCATACAGGCAGAACACTTCAAGCTGGCCAGCAGAGAGCTCTTAACCCTACTCACCCAAGTTATCAACAACATCCTGGAGGAGAGGAGGATCCCCACAAGCTCGAAGTCAGGGTACAAGATCCCCATCCCAAAGAAGGGTAAAGACCAGCTACAGAGAGAGAATCACAGAGGTATTACAATAACAGCAATTCTGGGCAAAATCATAGAGCATCTACTCCTGGATATCGGGGGCCCCAGACTGCGAGAACACATCAGCAAGCTGCAGTTCGGATTTGAAGTTGGCAAGAGCCCCTCAATGGCGACCCTCTGTATCACTGAAGTAGCTGCAGAAGCCAGAGCCCAAGGACACAACCTGTATGTGGCAACATTGGATGCCCAAAAGGCCTTTGATGTCGTGGACCACGATATCCTGAAGCAGAAGCTCCATCGCTCTGGCATTAAGGGCAGCCTTTGGGCGCTGATTGATGATCTTTATTGCAATGTCACAGAAACGGTGAAGTGAAGAGGCATCTTCAGCCGCCCCTATGAGGTCAAGCAAGGAGTCCGCCAAGGAGGAGTGTTGTCCACACATATGTACAAAGAGTACATCAACAACCTGTTGATAGATATGGAGGAAACAGCACTCGGCGCCCATATTGGTGACATCTACCTGGGCATACCCACTGTTGCAGATGACGTTCTCCTGATGTCCTTCTGGAGTCCCGAGATGCAGGAAATGCTAAACATATCCAACAGGTACTCAGATGAAAACCTATACTCACTCCAGATTGAAAAGAGCAGCGTGACCCAGCTCTTAGGAAAGCCCGACGGGCAGGGTCTCAGGTGGCAGCTGGGATCCGGCCTCCTGGAGTCAGCAGAGGGTTTCACGCACCTAGGGCTGAACTGGAAGGTTGACCACACCACACCCAATATAAGAGACAACATCAGCAAAGCGCAAAGAGCAGCCTACATGCTGATGGGACGCGGAGTACACGGACAAAATGGGATCAGTCCAGATGTGTCTGCCCACATATTAATGACACAGATTCTGCCTCGCCTCCTCCATGGGCTCGAGGCAGTATGCCTGAAGAGGAAAGACGAAGAGGAGCTGAGTGCATGTCACAGGAAGTTGCTCAGGAAGTACCAGGGCCTCCCGGAGAGGGTCGCCAAAGAAGCTGTATACCTGATGATTGGAGCACTCCCTTTACCAGCCTACATCCACATAAGAGTACTATCCCTATCTGGCCGTATATGTAGATTGGATCAGGACGCCCCTCTCAGGAGACTCACCCTGAGGCAGCTGTCAGGATTGGCGCCAACCTCAAGCTGGTATCTGTATGCCAGAGACATAGCCTTAACATATGGCATACACCTGGTCAGCCAATGTATACTGCCATGGACCAAAGAAGGTTGGAAGAGGTATATTAAGAGCACTGTACAAAGCCATTGGTTCGCAGAACTTCTGAAGGGAATACTGACAAAATCATCACTCCTGTGGCTGGACGCCCAACTCCTCCAGAACAACACACCTCACCCCATCTGGGCTACTACAAATAAACAAGTCTCTCAAGTTTACAAAGCCACCGTTAGGGCAAAAATGCTGAGTGGTACCTACATCCTCCAGGAGAAGGCCCACCGATTGCAGATCCAGGAAGACCCCACATGTCCTCTCTGCAGCAAGGAGCCGGAGGACATGCCCCACTTCCTGCTCAGATGCGAAGGCCTCCAGCAGACCCGGCATACTCCACTGGGCAAAATCGTGAGCATGCTGACCGAGGCTGGTGTGAGCTGGGAGGATGAGTTAGAGCTTTGTAGATTAATCTTAAATGGGGGGAAAACAGGGGTGGCCCAACTCAAGTTCAAGAATGATAGACCCAGAACAGATATATACACAGATAGTTTAAATGAGATCACTGAGGTAGAAGGTGCAACAGGTAGTTTCCTGGTTAGATTCAATGGTGAATGCAATGAGCTATGCTACAGGCTACACAAGAGCAGAAACACAGTAAACATTCCATGATACTCCAATAGGAGGTGGTTCGAGATACCGGACGAATATACTCAGAAAGAAAGAAGAAGAAGGGGGTAATAAATTTCCGGACTGACTTCGGAGATATGTCATGATCCAAACTTTGAAGTGAAATTTGATCATCACAATGTTTACAAGATACCAATACCTCATAAGAATACCTTGCAAGTCCAGTATGGGTTAGCTTCTTTCCCTCACGCTGAGCGTGACAGGATGTAACACACATGGCTAATTATCATACCACATGTGGTTTATGCAGTCAACAGCCACAATGGGGTACAGAAGGGGATTAGCACAAGGTGAAACATAATGATTGATTGTATGTTCTAGCTTGTTTTATGTAATCAGCAAACGAGAAAAAAATAAATTATAGCAATAAATATATAAATGTATTGCTATAATTTAAGAGGTCCTTAAATTATAGTAAGATATATATAAATTACATTTTTTATTAATAGTTAACCAATATTGTCATAACAAATTATAAGAGAGGAGATATTTGTTTTTGTAGCAGATATTATAGTTCACAATATCCAGATTTACACTTTATTTCTTCTATATTGTATAATCTGATATCAAAACTTTAATTAAGATTGGACTGTTTGCTACAAGGAAAATGTGGCAATGTCTACACGATACTAAGCATACAAAGAACCATAAATTGCATGAATATAAAAATTATCTTCTTGTTAATCAATTTAAATAAGTATTAGAAAGATTCATCTCACCTTTTGTTCAAAACTACGCCGAGCAAGAACATCTTTTAGCTTTAACTTTACACTTGTATTCATATTCCTTGACATGTGCTCCTAGCTGGTCAGCTCAGCAGATATAATATTGCCCTGTTTCACCCCAACCTGGCCTCTTTCAGGGTGCAACACACATCCTCATGGGACTGTCACCATGACTACTGCCAACTGACCCCAGTTATCTTTGGATACAAGTGCATCTAAGAATAGCCAGCTGAATGGCCTATCCTCGGTTTTGACACTCAGAAGACCATGCAATTTCTCAGAGGCAAACTTTTCTTACAAAACTTATCAAAACACACTTAAAAACATCACAAATGAATTTTATTACTCCCAAGGTCCAATAAAACATATTAAAGGATACATCTCATCCAAAAATAAAAACAAATATCATTTTTGAAAGTATACTTTTGAAGCTGAAAACATATAGCTCCTGTATATGTGTATATGGGACTTGCAAGGTATTCTTATGAGGTATTCTTATGAGGTATTGAAGATACACTTGAAATTTGTGAGATGACTACTGGCAACCAAATGAATGATTTTATGACAAAAAAACACATGGTTTGGGGTACAACCCAATTATTAGGAACTCCCCCTTTAATCTAGCAACATTGTTCCTACATGGGTTTATCATTAGTTATCTGAGGGTCAGTGTTTCGGACCTAAAGAGAGACACAAACCGCATGCCAGTACAATTCTACTTAATCACTGACACCGCAGTGACACTCTTGAGAGATGTATAAACGTAGCCCCAGTGTCATGTTTAGTGACATGTCAAAACAATACTACATGCTGCCCCTTTGTAATGGGTTTTCACATTACATGCCAAATGCTATATATGCTAAGAAAAAAATAACAAAACCATTTCTCACTGTTAAATATTCAGAGATGAACAAAACATAATCATTGAAAATATTTGTAATAATTTGTAAACAATTCCTAAAATAATTAGCACTGAAGCCGTAGACGTTACAAGAGGACACTCATTACCAACAGCTATAGACTATCACTACATTTGCAAATGCTTGCTTCATCACTGTTGCTTGAAACTCCTTAAAGTAAATGACAGCCCTGAAAAATCCATTCGCTGAAAATTTAATTAATCAAATCAAACCTATATAACTACCACTACAGTCTTCCCGATAGTCACCAGACCTTCAACGGACATTCGGTCCGGCAAAGTTGACTTTTTTGCCAGACCGAAAGCATTTTTACCGAACCGAAAAAAAAGAAAAAATATGAGCGTGAAAAGTAAACAAGCCAGGTACAAGCTTCCCAAACGGCGATATAATTAAAATCTTTGTTTTATTTTACACATAGAAATATTCTGACACGTGTCGGCAATAGTCCGCCTTCATTTAATAAGTTTAAAGTATGCACAAGTCAGAGAAAATGTGAGTTTAACAATGCTTAAATACACATATAAGACATGAGGTTACCATTGTGAAAACCGGAAGTGATGGGGACAGGCTCTTATTTTTGGCGCAAAATTGATCTGACGCATTGAAAATATTAATGTATTGCACAATGATGGATCCCTGAAACTTCGTATTTACGTTTTACTTTAGAATTAAGTTAGAATTTTCACAGAAATACACGGTCCGGCGGTTATCGGGAAGACTGCCATTACATTTACAAATGCTTGCTTGAAACTCCTTAAAGTAAATGTCAGCCTTGAAAAATCCACTAGCTGAAAATGTAATTAATCGCACCTATGTATTTCAGTCTGTGTTCAACCCCTGGCTGAGTGTTCTGCCGAACTTCAACTATTCCTCCTCATCCTATCGCGTGAGTAGTTTTGTATGCAGCTTATGTAATCGGAAACTTTAATGTTAAACATCTTCCAAGGTAAAAAGCTGTTTTAGTAAATTCTTGGTATAAAAGATTGTAAATTATATCATCGCCAAGTGTTGACCCCTTTGGAAGAAGACACTAAAAGACAAAAAATATGGTTGCACAATTGAGCTGCTACAACAGACCATTCACTGGCCCAAACAGAATCTGGTGGCCCTGGGCCACTGGGCTAGTGTCAAGGCCTGCACTATGAGCAGACATTGTCTGGAATCAACTTTACTTAGTGTTGATAACTTTTGGTCTGATCAAGGAGAAGCACAAGTCAAGAAGAGCAACTGTAACTAGTGGACACTTAACCAAGATAAACTGATGATATTATGAATATTCATTTTTCTTTGTAATATGAATATTCATGATCTGTGGCCAGAACTGGCAATGGAGGCAGAGGTATCGGCGTAAAACACTAAAAGAAATTAAATCTAAACTTTAAACTTATTTGTATACAACTGAGTTGCTAGACTGGTGTTCTGTAATGCATTAAAAAAAACAAAAAAACTTGTCCACCCAGATTACAAAATTATGGCCTCAGGAGTGATGATGTTGGGCTCGGTGTGTTCTGTTTTTTCAACAAAAATACAATATTTCAGAACATTTGGGAGCTTTTTCTTTAACCATAGCACCCCACTCTTTGCTGCTTGATTGCACAGACATCTCATCTGCTAACACCAGGATGTTCATGACTTTAAATAGGAAATAGGTCATGTCATTGTCATTGTATACATGTATATATATTGATATATTTTGTTATTTTGATGTCTTGTACATTTACAGGGTGACCCCAGTAATAGCAGTGGGAGACACCTTAACAGGGTCTGCCTGACCTTACATTTAATCTCTATGTAAAAACATGTGTATGTGTAACTGATTTTCTATAATTTTAAAAGGTCTGAGTAAATGAAATGTAGAGTATGGAGTGTTTGTGACTATTGCAGAGGTTGAATATCCTGTGCCTGGATCAGGGCTGGGAGCCTCCTGTTTTCCACCTCCACTCCAGAGTGGACAAAATCAACGGCCGAAATACACTGGTCTATGTGTATAAGGTGGGTGGATATCTCCGCAGAACTTAAAGTACAAATCCTCCCATCAGGGGCTGCTGCTTTCCTTAAATAATATTGCCTTTACTGGTCTGGCTATCTGCAACTTAACAATGTCCTGGCGACAAATAGAGATAGCTTTACTAAAGTTATGAATTTACCGTATTAATGTCTTGATATAGTGACGGTGTTTGTGACCTCAAACCTGCAGCGAATGAGGACACAAATTTAAACTCAGAATGCATCATATCAATGTTTCAAATATTGACCTTGACCGACATTTCAAGGTCAAAGGACCTCATCTCTGAATTTGAGAGTGATAAGTTGAATATGATAAGTCTACCTAAAATCAAGATTGCTTTAGCACTGGCCAAAGGTTCCTGATCCAAGCTGTCTGACGTCATTACCATGAATACATTGTAACCAATTGCAGCCCAAGAGAATGTTAAAAAATTAAGCCAGAACAATAGGGACGTTAACATCACTCCCCGTCCGTTGCTGGTGATGGATGTTGCCGTCCTTCCTGTCTGTCACGGGTTAAAGTCATGACCTGATATCTCTAAATTTTGTTGAAGACAAATAAATGTAACATTACCAAACCTAAACCATGGATGCATGTTATCAATGTCTCAGAATAAGTGCCCTTGTGGGTTACATCAGCCAGAAATCCTGTGACCAAATCTCTGAAAATAAATTGACAATAAATTCAGACAACATTTCCAAATTTAACCATTGATGCATAACAGCACTACAAACCAAGGGGCCTACTGTCTGACTAGTGTTTTTAATTTTTAAACATTTTTAAGCCGGTACTTTGAATATGGGGAATATGTGATCTTTGTGTTATCTGATAAAGAGGAGTGATACATACTTTCAGGTGATTATAGCCAGTTTGGCCCAGTACCAGGGCCAGTGGATCTTCCTGCCATCGGAGGTGTGCGACAGTCTGGACCAGGCGCGGGAGAAGGCTGCAGCTTACACACTCGCTAGAATCAAACTCCCATCACACAGTGGTGAGCAACCTCGGGGGTTTACATCTGTCATCATCGAACTGTGCATCTTAATATCAAGGGGTTTGCATCTGTCATTATCGGGCTATGCATCTTAATATCTAGGGGTTTACATCTGTCATCATCGGACTATGCATCTTAATATCTAGGGGTTTACATCTGTCATCATCGGACTATGCATCTTAATATCTAGGGGTTTACATCTGTCATCATCGGGCTATGCATCTTAATATCTAGGGGTTTACATCTGTCATCATCGGACTATGCATCTTAATATCAAGGGGTTTACATCTGTCATCATCGGGCAAAGACTATGCGTCTTAAAAGCTAGGGGTTTCTGTTGACATTTAGAACAAATTAAGGTAACATACTTCACCAGGAATCTTGAGGTCTTTAAGTTGAGACCATGACTTTCACAGTTTATCCTGTGCCTTACCTTTGCTGTACCTTTTTACTTTGAATGGCAAGCACTTTATATTTGGTGAACAGCACCACCTTGGTGGTAGGTGTGTAATGTCACATTTGATTATCAAATATGGCCGATGGTTTTAAGTATGTTCAATAATTATTAGTCTTCTGGTTTTCACTTCCTAAATGTTATGATACTTCATGTAATGTTTGCTGACATGTAATATACGAATGTCAAAGCTATCACTCAGCAGCCACAAATAGAAGTTCATGTTTGATAAGATCACAACCTGCTACGACAGTTTTGCTGTATAATTTCTACCCCTCTGCAAATTGTGCAGAAAGGGTCATCTGTCCCTTATTATGGATGCCATTGCTTATGAACAAATAATGTTTGCTTCTTGAAACTTGAAACATTTTGAGTGACCAAGACTTAAATTTCAAGGTCATTTGACTCGATTTCTAAAAGCCTTGTGTTGATAACAAACAAAATTTAAACCATGCATGTACCTTGTGAACAGATCTAAATGACCCAGTTGTCATTGACCTTTATTAAGGGATTGGGACCTGATCTCTAAAGACATTGTGAATGATGTTAGTTGACAACAAATTAAAATAGCATAATAAAATATAAACCATAGATGCATCTTATAAAGATCACTGAAAATCTTTTGAACCCACATGTTGACATCAGTTAAAAATAGTATACCACACTTAAATTATGGATGCACCTTGTCATCTTGAAATGATGCCCATGTTGGTGACCTTGACCTCATGCCAGGAGATCTTGTGATAGTGACTACAGCTTAATATAGCATTACCAAACTTAAACCATGGATGCACAACAGCCCACAATTTCTACTCATATTGGGGTCTGACCAGTATTTTTAGTTATTTTATTTTGTTTGTTTCAGAAACTTCATTGAGTCCTGCGCTGTCTGACCAGGTACAGACTCCAGGAAGCTCAACATTTAGTTTCATTTCTCCCCAGCAGGTGGCACCCCCAGGTACACCACTGCAGTATGTTCCACAACAGGGCAACTTTATGCCACTACAGAATCTTGGAACAGGTAAGTTAGAAATGTTATGCCCATACAGAAGCTGCTAATGAGAAGGCTAAAAGTAGAAATCCCTCCCACAGGCACACGAAGAGTGCTTAACCTACCCACAGGAACATGAAGAGTGCTTAACTTAACCCCCAGGAACATGAAGAATGCTTAACTTACCCACAGGCACACAAAGTGCTTAACTTACCCATAGACACACGAAGAGTGCTTAACTTACCTACAGGCACATGAAGAGTGCTTAACTTACCCACAGGCACATGAAGAGTGCTTAACTTACCCACAGGAACATGAAGAATGCTTAACTTATCCACAGGAACATGAAGAGTGCTTAACTTACCCACAGGAACATGAAGAGTGCTTAACTTACCCACAGGCACACAAAGTGCTTAACTTACCCATAGACACATGAAGAGTGCTTAACTTACCCACAGGCACATGAAGAGTGCTTAACTTACCCACAGACGCATGAAGAGTGCTTAACTTACCCACAGACGCATGAAGAGTGCTTAACTTACCCACAGGAACTTTTTTCACATCTAGAATGTATTCCTATGTAACTAAATGAAATCGAATGTATTCCTATATAACTAAATGAAATCCGAGTCCCTATTCTTATGCAGAATAAATTCTCTTGTAATTGAACAGTACATGTTGGAGATTTATCAGACATGTTGAAAAAGAAAAAAAAGAAAACACATCCAATTCAGTTTTAATTGATAGTCATAAATGAAGTTACACATTATGCATGTATAATTTTCAGGACTTATGGGGATGTCATCCACAAACCCGCTGGCCTCCATCTTTGAGTCATCGATGTCCTTCTCATCTCCTCCAGATTCAGACGGTGTGTTCACTCCACAGTAACTACAGTCTACGTAGTATCACGGCCCAGATTCCAATCTCCTCCAGATTCAGATGGTGTGTTCACTCCACAGTAACTACAGTCTATGTAGTATCACGGCCCAGATTCCAATCTCCTCCAGATTCAGATGGTGTGTTCACTCCACAGTAACTACAGTCTACGTAGTATCACGGCCCAGATTCTCATCTCCAGATTCAGACGGTGTGTTCACTCCACAGTAACTACAGTCTATGTAGTATCACGGCTTAGATTTAAAGGCAGCAATCACTATTTGATACATGACTATGTGCACTTCTTGCATATCACTTACAAGTTTACATAATACATTAAATACTTGACTCTTGCACATTAGATATATCTAAAGTTATCAAAGTGTTTAAACTACTTTTAGAAGGAACATTTCTAAGGTTGCAGTATTGATAAAGTTGCGAAAAGAGGTATTATAATGTGTTGCAATTAATGTTATAAACATATGTATATACATACATCTAAATATTGAACAACAGATAATTGGAGGTATTTATTGCGAGTACTGTGAGCTGTATTAGAGAAAATGTCAGGGATAACTCCAGATATTTAAAACTGTCAAGAGTTATTGGTCATTAATTTAAGGAATAAGGGTGGATATAAGATAACTAGATATTGAAATCCCATGGGGAGAACTGCAAATATTGAACACAATGTCAGGGATAACTAGATAATAAAATTCCCTTGGGAGAACAGTAGATATTGAAATCTATGTCAGGGATAACTAGATATTGAAATATGAGTCAGGGATAACTATATATTGAAATATGAGTCAGGGATAACTAGATATTGAAATATGAGTCAGGGATAACTAGATATTGAAATATGAGTCAGGGATAACTAGATATTGAAATCTGAGTCAGGGATAACTAGATATTGAAATCTGAGTCAGGGATAACTATATATTAAAATATGAGTCAGGGATAACTAGATATTGAAATATGAGTCAGGGATAACAAGATATTGAAATCTGAGTCAGGGATAACTATATATTAAAATATGAGTCAGGGATAACTAGATATTGAAATATGAGTCAGGGATAACTAGATATTGAAATCTGAGTCAGGGATAACTAGATATTGAAATCTGAGTCAGGGATAACTATATATTAAAATATGAGTCAGGGATAACTAGATATTGAAATATGAGTCAGGGATAACAAGATATTGAAATATGGGTCAGGGATAGCTAGATATTGAAATCTGAGTCAGGGATAACTAGATATTGAAATCTGAGTCAGGGATAACTATATATTAAAATATGAGTCAGGGATAACTAGATATTGAAATATGAGTCAGGGATAACAAGATATTGAAATATGAGTCAGGGATAGCTAGATATTGAAATATGAGTCAGGGATAACTAGATATTGATATATATTTATATGTCAGGGATAACTGCAAATGTTGAAATCCATGTCAGGGATATTAAAATGTGTTCGAGGAATAGATTAGTTAAGTGGCTACATTCTATCATGCATATTGGTTTTAGTACCAGTTAAGAGACCCTCTTTGCATTATCTTGACTTTGTATAATGCATGTTGAAATATTGTGTTAATTTCAATACTGAGATGATATTTATTTTTATTCAAAAATATACTTAATTTTTTGTTGAGTCTGATATATGCATTTTGTGCTCAGCATATCTTCTGAGTTGTCATAAGGTTAGAAAGTGTATTTGAATATTTTATTCATTTTTGAAATAAAGTGTAGTTCAATGTTTTATTCATTTCTTTGTGAAAGAAAGTTATATTTCAATGTTTTAATTCATTTGTGAAAGAAAGTATATTTCAATGTTTTATTCATTTCTTTATGAAAGAGTGGATTGCAGAATTTCTGCAAAAAGTTTAATCTTTTAAACTGCAGTGAATTCATGAAAAAGTGAATGTATAATAAGCGTTTGATAACGTTGCCAAGTGCCATCTGGTGGCCAAAAACCACTTCTTATGTCATTGCATCTGCTGCCACCTGGTATGTGTTTTTTTCTCTTTCAAGATTGATTTGTCTTCATTTTACTCTGGTTCTACTTGTGGATAAACATGTTCAGTGCCATTCCTTGTTCTTGTCTACTTTGTAAATATGTTAGGTTATTTAATGTTTGCCTTATGAACATTTTGAAAAGTTCTATTCCTTTGTGGTTGACAGAATTGCACTTCTTGACAAAAAGATTATGGTTGTATTTTAACAAAAAATGAACCCCCCAAAATGTTTTGTGGACCAAATTGTCCTTTTGCCAACCAACACAAATGAGATACATGTCTCGACTATCATCTTTGAATAATTATGAGAAAACGTTATACATTTAACAGTTTGTAATTTTTATACATTTAACAGTTTGTAATTTTTATACATTTAACAGTTTGTAATTTTATACATTTAACAGTTTGTAAATTTATATGTTGGTTTATTAAATTTGGATAAGTTTTTGTACTTTATGCTGTCACAATGTTGACAATATTGTTCTTTATAAAATGTCATATATGTGTGTGTGAAGTCAGTCAATATATGATGGTAAAGGATAAAGATTCAGTTAGGGTAAGTAATATTTCACAATGTAAAATAGTAATGAAAAGTGTCGAATCAATAAGCTGGATATGGTATTTGAATCAATAGCAGTTTATGTGAAATTATATAAAATCATGTGAATTGAATTTGGAGAAAATGATAGTTTTTGTGTGAAATAAATGCACGTTTTTTTTAGTGTCAGTGAAAACCAGTTTCATCATTGAAATGTGATTTTAGAGGAAAATATTGAGCAAAACATTGAAAATACACATCAATAGTTTAAAATTTTGATTTTATAATGTGAATTGATAAGTCATATCAAATGAATTGCTTTGCAAGCCAAAAATAAAGGTGAATGATTTTGTAATTCATTTTTCTGCATATTAGTTTTGAACATTTACCTGTAAGAATCACCTGATAATGAGCCATATGTGATGAGGAAAATCTGAAGAATGCTGAATGCATCTCGAATGAGGCCAGGAAAAAAATGATCATCTAATTGCTGAACAGGTAGAGTGACTGGGCAAGATAGAGAGTAAAGTGTTTTAGAACGATGACAAATGTTCTGGAATGAAAATTTGTTGCAATTTTCACAAATACGGTCAACTTTTCTATTGCAGAACATTAATGCATGTGATATCTATCTGCAAGGTTTGCTATGTACTTAAAACATCAATTTGGTTGTGTGGAAATGTGATCATATAAGGTCATATAGTCATACAGTAATGTGACCATATAAGGTCATATAGTCATCCAGTAATGTGACCATATAAGGTCATGCAGCAATGTGACCATATGAGGTCATGCATGACCATTGTGTGACATCATCTTGTAACACAGCTGTTTGTTGCATTATTTGGTCACACATAACTTATGCATAGTACAATATAGTCATACAATGGCCCTGCGTGACTTTATTTGGTCATGTCCATGCATGAAAAAATAGATGTTCAACTGAAACTGCTTATTTAGAAGGTTCAAGGACAAGGTCGCAAAAGTTACAATTGTTTTATTGTGAAAAAAAAAAAATGGGTCCTAAGAAAGACGTTAAACTTGATGACAGTAATTTCTGTCAGTATTGGACTGAGCTGGGAATAATTCTGTAGATGTAATTTAATTATCTGGTGAAAATTATCAAGAAATAGTACGTTGGTGTGACGACTTTACGGGAGACATATTCTGTCGGATTGTCAAACTTGAGCTTTTTATCTCGATTTCTTAGCTATTTTTATGATTTTTATCAAATACAATGGCACACAGTGATTTTTTTCTTAAATGCATAGTGGAGACCTGAAACATTGAGTGCCCCAATCTGTTAATATTAATATTGCCTAAATGTGAGGTTTCTGTAGAACAGTAGGAGTGAAGTCTGGCAGCCATAATGCTATAAATTCCTTTTGCTCCATTGACTGTTCTTGACATGTTAACCAGAGTGAATACTTAAAGGTATCATTTTAAAAAGAATTTGCAGACATTTTGAGAAAATATTACGAAAAAGCAATTGTCAGCACTCCTCTTTGGCCTTTGGTCTTGGCTAGGTAAAATCAACATTTAGCTTAACTGATCATCTGAGTTTAAAATTGATATAATTGATAACTTTTCTTTTGATAATGAAGACAAATATGAAAGTGCCATAAGATCTCTGTACACCATATGACTGAATAAAGAGTTTGATATTGTCTTGTGCCCAATAAAGGTCCAGGTGTTGCAGCAACATTGACCGATACCATCCTATTGGACCGTTTACATATACTCTAAGGGGCTGGGAAGGTATAAAACAAGTGTTGAATCTTTGTGAAAATTAAGAAATGTTTCTATGATTTCAAGTTCAAATATTGTCTATCAGTTTTATTATTAAAATTATTTTAGCTGAGAACTGAAATCATTAAGAGTATTATTGAGAATGAAATGTGGTTGAAACATAATTGGATGTTTAACATTTTAGCAAAGGTTAAAAGTTTAGATTATTACAGTTCAATTTTATTGATTATGTTTTAAAAACTTAGGTTAAGTTTTCTCAAATCATCACTTGATTGTGTATAAATGTTTTATGTGTTTGTTGATGTGTTTTATTATTATTAAACACTATTGGAATTTCTGTAAGATTACAAAATAATTTGTTCAATAAAGCATTCTATTTGACTTGACACGCATGTTCTGCTTTATATTGTGCCAATTACGGTAGCCCAGGATATTTAATTTGTTCTAGCATCTGACCAAAACATTATGTAGACACGCTGTTGAGGTGTTTAATCTACTCATTAACATAACCCCCTGGTTTGATAGATCTGCCGACTGAAACTATGAACTGAGATAAAGTCTAACTAACAGATAGGTTATGGTTTTCCATACATGATCCCAGTTCAGATTTGATGTGAAATTCTTGGGTATCTCATTTATTATAACTGCAAAAAATATAAAAATTGATATCAACAAAGTCCTTTAATATTTTTACAGTAGAGTTATGGGTAGTGTTAATTATTTGGCTCATTTTGACGCATCCTCTGCTTGTCCCTTACCAATGCGATATGATATTATTATGTGTCTAGGGGGGCACTTGTACAAAAGACAATCACACTGACATATCAAAGATACCTACATTTCTTATATTATCCAGCAGGATCCTCTGCCAAACATACAATAGTCTCATTCAATAAATCTATGACTGGTTGCTGAGATATTGCTAAACCCAATATTTAGTATCTATAGTTCATAATTCATTAGATATGGCCTGCACAATAATACAAAGGTCAATCTGTAACAAATGTATATGGTGCTTGACTAAATGTTAATGTATAATAGATATAAAGTATTCTTTATTCAATTAATGGTTGTGAGATGTTGCATGCATTTTCACATTTTGAATTCAAGGTCATTGTCAAGGTCAAAGGTCATATGAATAAATAAGTATGACGAGTTACAGCTATGACCCAATACATTTCTGTATACCAAGTATTAATTTCCTCCACTAAGTGGTTGCTGAGATATGCTTCATACAAAATTTCTCACCTCGAGGTCACTTCACCAAGGCCAATGGTGTCATCACTAAGATTTAAAGGAATCAGAATCTTCACTTCTATATATACCTCTGTATAACATTTGAAACATATTCAGGCTTTATCATGTCAGAAACCTGTCACCAGGATTCAGTGACTAGCTCTTTTCAAAGAATCACTGGGGATCTTTTTGCATTATCATCTTGTGCATATTTCTACATAAAACATGCCTTGACATAAACTCTGGCCCCGGGCTGTATTGGGCAATAACATTTTAGGTTGAAATGAATAGTTAGATAATATGCTATTAGAATTCAACCTTTAACATGTAAAACATGGGATAATTTATGGCGATCAATTGTACCTCTTAAAATTCTTAAAATGTTAAAGCAAAAAACAAATAAGACAAAAGCGGGGTAAAATGCCAGTTAAATTGTTCTTATTATCAACAAAAATTTAACTTCAGATCATTTCTGTCAGAAAATTGTTGGCTTTTTTTCACTGATGGAAATCTTGCATAATGATTTTATTCTTAACGATGGACAGAAGATGTATGTAATTTTTCTTTTTATTTTTGGAACAAATTCCTGTATTGTAGATATTAATTAATGCATTCCTTGCATGACCAAACAATTTATTTGCATATAGTTTCAGGGCTGAACAACTTATTCTTCCTTATAGTTTTCACCCCAGACTCAGCATTAAGAACATATAACATTATACTGTATATTCTCTTTTGAATTGATCTCTTTGTATGGGTACATCCCATTCAGTTCTTTCTTAAAACGTTTTACTTTTATTTTCCCCCATTTCTTTGTGTGAATCTCATACAGTTCATTTCAATGCTGTTTTATATTGAACTGTTTCTAATCGATTTCTTTGTCTGGGTACATTTCCTCCAGTTCTTTCCTGTTCCGCTTCTGCCACATGACCTTAGTCTTGATTTGTTTTAACCTTTTCTCTCGCAATAATTTCAAATAAGGTACTGTCCAATCTCCTTTGAGCAATCTCTTTCTCCTCATGTACGTCTTGTTCATGTGTGGTGGCATATAATGTTCTTTAATGGTTCTCCAATGTCCAACGCCTATTTCGTTTAATATCCACACTTTCTCTGGTTCTCCAGACTTTCCAGTTTCGAGGTTGTTAACAGCAGCATCTCGCTCGGCGATGACGTCCAGGACGTTCTCCATGCTCTCCTCGACCTGAAAGAATCAAAATATACCACATGTTGTATATCATATACCATGGCAGACCGTGGTGTAACTAAACTGTGGTGTATATAGCTTCATCACCATTCCACCATTCACAATATATCACATGTTGGATATCATTACCATGGCAACCCATGATGTAACTGAAAAGTTACATAATAAATGAAGAAATTAACAGTTTCTCAAGAGATTCTCTGATTTCTACTTCATGATCATCTTTATTTCAAATTGGCGATGGACTGCATATCACAAATTTTCAAATGCAGTTTTGTTGCCATCAATATAGGTTGATTGTCAGATGAAATGTTACAGGCCACCAGTATAGGTTGATTGTCAGATGAAATGTTACAGGCCACCAGTATAGGTTGATTGTCAACTGAAATGTTACACACCATGAGATAGGTTGGTTTAGACTTAAATCAAGCATAGCTGACAATCAGTACAGAACAATACCTTGAATATTCTCTCTGGGTTGGGGAAGAGTTCACACTGACGTTTGTATTCCTCTTCCATGGTCAGTAGCATATTGCGCTCCTTCAGGAGAACATACCTACAAAGTATAGAACAAAAGTACAAAAAAAATGTCATATATCTTATTAAAGAATCTTTACCTGGCCTTGGGACAAAAGTATCATGAAAGCTATAATTGAATTGTTTACAGTTGGCCAAAAACAAAATTATGAAAAAATGTAACCAGCTTTAAAATGAGTGTATGCTGAGCATTTCTTTAAAAGAAAAATTCAGTTAAAATTTATGCTGTTAAAAATCATATTATTTTTAAACACTCGCGTAAAGGAATTTTCATAAAAAGCGTCAAAATTATTCTTCACAAAAAAGTCATTAAAAACATATGAATCTTCAACATTCATTTTTCTTCAATTGCTGATTATTATTTCAAAAAGTAATTTCACAAACCTTCAATGTTGTTTATTTTTGAGGACCTAAATTTTAAGTTGTTTGCATTCTGTAACTTGTAGGAAATTCAAATTTGGTGCTAAAATTTGACTTCCACACAAACTAAGGACATTTTATATGTCTAGTGTTCAAATATTCAAGTATCCAGTCCCGAATTATTTCATAATATACTCATTGCAACTGTATATTATGAAATAATGGAAATAAACTTCATATATTGTGAAATATCTAGATGGCACTGTACAAAAGATCTAATAAGATAATGACAATAATTTATCATGATCTCAGAAAGAGGTCTCATCATTTAAAGTTAGCACGTACCATAGTTTATGCAAATCTGTGTTACTCTTCAATCGTAATTCATCTGGTTTCCAAGGACGTCCTATAAAGAAAATGAAAAAAAATCCCCTTTTAAAATGTTTATTTACATTTAAAAACAAAATGGATATTAAACAAAAATACAAAACAATGATTGAGATGTTAAACTATTGCATCACCATTCTGTGTCATGTCTGATCATTTCGGTTACATCAAATGTGAATGGCATGAGAAAGATCAGGACACACAAGGTCATTCATTCCCAAGGTCACACTGTTCTTAAGTGGCTGTACTTGGTCACACATGCCTCACTGAGGGCACATTAATTCACACAATTTTACTGTTTGACTAATTTGGCCACATTTATCTACAACAAAATGTTTATAAGTTGCTCACCAACTCTGACATTGGACTCTGCCCAGTTTTCTCTATCATCAAAGAACTCCATGAGTTTTTCCTGCGACGAGGATGTTGAAGTTGACTGACATCTTATTTGAGCTACACTACTTGGCGACACAGATCCACACCTACAAAAAAAGGTCCAGTTTTATAATTTTTCATCATTTATCACAAATCTTCAATTGATCTATAGATACACACTAATACACATGTACATGTCACTTGCATCCTCCAATCTTCAACAGGCATGGAGGCTCACTCCATTATTTCTGAATTAGTCCTTACTTTACACCCATTCCATAACCAGTGGTTGCTAATGTTCTCTGAAAACCCAGGCTCTATAGGCAAATTAGTACTTAATGCGCCATAGATGTGCCATAGAAGTTAACCCCTAGCTATAGATGATCAGACATTGAGATTATCAGATACATATCTACAAGGTTACTCAGCAAACCAATTGGCATCCCACTGAGAGTACAAAAGGGCTCCCCACTGTTTGAACTGTTAGTAATTTAAGCTCTTATAAGTTTTGGCACAGAAGGAGAGTGTCCATCATTTACTGATATTCTCAACAGGATGCCAATTGGTTTTGCTCAGTAAACATGTAGATGTCGATCATTCAGATTAGAAATCATAGATTGCTAACAAACTGAGCAAGGTTAAGAAGTCTGTGTGTGCCACAGTGACCATTCAGCCCCAAGATTGCAAGAATCTTTCTCTACTTGTCCATGACTACGAATGGAGTATTTTGGGGGGTAACCTGGCCTTAAAGTTAGCAGTGGCCTTGAGGGTCAAACAGCTTTTTTGGGGCTCGATTCACCTAGGAACTGAGTCTACTATTTGATATGTGGGACTAGGGCATACGAAAGTAGTGCTTGATAATTTCCTACTCCCCCTTATTATACATGATAATAACGTGATGCAGATCACATTAGACATAAAATGAATAGTGATATTTAGTAGCACAATAATGGCTTGTTTTGTCAAAGTTATTAGAAAAATAATGAGAATAATTGAAGGGACTATATATTGATCTTTGCTATCAGGGGCTCATTTCTATATTGCCATGTTCTGTTCTTTGTTTTCAAGGTAGGTGGCGCTTTAACAGATCCTAGCAAAAAATTTCAATGGTCAACCTAACTTCATACTCTGCTTTTAGAAAGATAAATATTTTTGCCATCTTATAAGTATTTTTCAAAAAACCCTAGGTCGATACTAATATTTTCTATGAATTTTTGAAGGTGAGGCATTTACTATGGTTTTCAATGGGACATTGTAATAGTGGTCCGAGGCCCTATTGGACCTGAGTCTACTATTTGATATGTGGGACCAGGGCATACGAAAGTAGTGCTTGATAATTTCCTACTCCCCCTTATTATACATGATAATAACGAGATGCAGATCACATTAGACATAAAATGAATAGTGATATTTAATAGCACAATAATGGCTTGTTTTGTCAAAGTTATTAGAAAAATAATGAGAATAATTGAAGGGACTATATATTGATCTTTGCTATCAGGGGCTCATTTCTATATTGCCATGTTCTGTTCTTTGTTTTCAAGGTAGGTGGCGCTTTAACAGATCCTAGCAAAAAATTTCAATGGTCAACCTAACTTCATACTCTGCTTTTAGAAAGATAAATATTTTTGCCATCTTATAAGTATTTTTCAAAATACCCTAGGTCGATACGAATATTTTCTATGAATTTTTGAAGGTGAGGCATTTACTATGGTTTTCAATGGGACATTGTAATAGTGGTCCGAGGCCTAATAGGCAAACAGCATGGAGTTTAACTTTCAACTGTGAATCTTTTGAGCAGTGATTTGTCAATTAATTTAGTAAATTTATGTAAATAGGAAATAGATCCAGTGTAGTTTAATCCATATCAGGTCCCTTTTTGCCTGATATAATGTATGACAATGCCAACAACCCCTATAAACCTCTATATTGAAGTGCATGCTCTATTGGCACCTGGACCACATGCTGCACAAGTCAATAGGTGTATTTTATATAATAAATATACACAGCAGAGAGAGTTTACAATGTGAAGATGTATAAGAAAAAACTGTATAAAATGTCCATTGTGAACTTCATGCTCATCAATTAGGCAAAATGCATGCTCTCAGACTCTCTGTTTTCTGTGTAACATCCTAATATATTGCTCTTAGAGGGATCTCTATTTTTAATATTTCATAAATTATGCATGAAATCAGAAGGTAACATTCAAATTTAAATAATTTGCATAATAAAGTATCATTTGGTACTCTTTATCCTATAAAATCGACTCAAAACAACATTTTACAGCACAAAATAGCATTTTTTCATGTTTTCTTAAAAAGTTTTTGATTTTTTTTGGCGTTAAGAAATACTTTTGCGTAGTTATTTAAAATTTATACATGTGCATACCTACTTTACAATTTGATTCTGAAAGTTTGAAGTCAATATAAAATGAAATACTAGTTTTAATCATCCCTTATTGTGTGGCACCAAAATGCCCTGAATGGTACTCTAATCTGGTAAGACCACGGGAGCCAATAGGTGGCACTATGGTATATAGGTAAGCATGCATGCTTGTTTTAACACCTGCACTTAATTAGGGTAATATCATAGATGACTATAATTGGCATAAAGTTGCATTTAGGTCTATATTTGATCTCTATTAGACCTGAGTCTACTATTTGATATGTGGGACCAGGGCATACGAAAGTAGTGCTTGATAATTTCCTACTCCCCCTTATTATACATGATAATAACGAGATGCAGATCACATTAGACATAAAATGAATAGTGATATTTAATAGCACAATAATGGCTTGTTTTGTCAAAGTTATTAGAAAAATAATGAGAATAATTGAAGGGACTATATATTGATCTTTGCTATCAGGGGCTCATTTCTATATTGCCATGTTCTGTTCTTTGTTTTCAAGGTAGGTGGCGCTTTAACAGATCCTAGCAAAAAATTTCAATGGTCAACCTAACTTCATACTCTGCTTTTAGAAAGATAAATATTTTTGCCATCTTATAAGTATTTTTCAAAATACCCTAGGTCGATACGAATATTTTCTATGAATTTTTGAAGGTGAGGCATTTACTATGGTTTTCAATGGGACATTGTAATAGTGGTCCGAGGCCCTAGATATGGCAAAGTTCAGTTCGAGTCTGATGTTCAGATGAAAAACATTTCCTTGTGCTTTTCCTTGCACAACCAAGTTGTCATATATACAATCCTCAACAATTTAACAATACTGACAGTTTTCATGCCATGACAAAAAGATTGAATGCAGCAAAACTCACGTTTTATGCTGAGCGATAAAATGCCTATTTGATCAGCTTTGATCATAAAAACTAGAATTGTTGTTCATGCTTTAACTTTAGCAATTTCTGCCAAGATATTACTTGGGTATGACTCTAAAACTCACCAAATTTGTGCATTATTCTTCCTTAATGAGAACGCACTCGATAGTTTGTTTGTTAGAGGGCATTTTGGTGATAATTTACTGAATAATTTCACCGACGACCTAAAAGTTTGTCCAATGACAGCGGCCATATTTGTTGTCAATAATTCGCCGTGTCTCCCATCTTTAAAGATAGCAGAAATTCATTCTCGAGCAAGATAGAGCACCAGGCTATCAAATACTAAGGAATTAATATTACGAATTATTATTAGACTTTTACCTTAATTCTATATAAAATTTGATATATTAGTGTAGCCTTAACATAATCAAAACTGTATTTTTTGTGTTTGGAAATTTATTAAATGACTGGAATCAGTTCTCCCATGATTCAATGCGGTCCGCCATTGATGTTTTGGCTCTCGGTGTGTCAATTTCTTTTCTCCTCTGTTCCAAAGAAAAATCGCTTTTCTCACGAATTAACCAGGATCGTAGGCCACTGACCATCATCGATACTTTCCGGTGACATTCCTTGAGGTATGTGTATCGTTGATATGTCATGTAATATTAGAATAACGAAACTATCACAAGTGAAAATAAAGACTTTCACCGGGTGCTGAGACAGGGCGAAAGACGATCTGTCAAGTGTCAAAGATTGAATTTTTGAACCTGTGAGTGTGAAACCTGTCAACAACCACCAAGAAACGTGATGCGGACAGCCTTATTGAAATGTAAAAAATATATTTGTGCACATATTCCGCAATTTGCATTCGCTGAAATATAAAAGTTGGCCATTCGTTCAAAACATGAATCCTTATTCTGAGATTTGAGCTGCTCAAATCATGACAAATGAGATAGTTAAATAATGTACACATCTCCTGGTAGACTTAAAATGACATGTATACAGTGGTTACCTACAATAAGATATTTGGTCAAGCTTTCAGGAAATATTTACCAGTCTCCATTATCAATGAATAAATTTAGAGAAGTTGTACAGTTCTGATTCCGGTAAAGTTGTAGAGTTCCGGGCCCAATCCGGGGTGTACTTTAAAATGAGGGGAAAAAACAATATGGAGGTTGTTAATCTATTGCTTTTCTTCAGTTTTGATGTCGCACACCATTTGACATTTGTAATTTTATGTAGTAGCATGGATAATCTGTCAAGCAAAAAGGGACCATCCCTGTTACTCTATGTTAGGCATGGTCATGAGGATTCATCTCCTGTCACAGGATGTGGCTTAGAAATTTGTTTTCATGTTTCTCAAATTGTGCACAATTTTAGCCAATATGGAGCCTTTGTCAAAGACCTTGTACTGAACTGTAATTTGTGAATGCACTGTTGTGTATGAATACATTCTTATATGATGTAAACAAAGTCAAAAATATTGTGTGATGATGTCATCCTTTGCAAAACTGAAATAAGGCAACATGAAGATTGGCACAAAGATCATCGGCATCATTAGATATGGCTTATACCAGGACATCTTTAGTTTACATTGCATAGATATTCTTACCAATAGCCAAAACAAGAAATTCTGAGATAGTTCAGTTAAAATTTGATGTAAATCAGAGAAGAAAAAAATTTAGAACCTTCCATTGAGGTGGGTCTGATTTTTTTTGTTTTACTCAAATGTTAACTATGAGAATTAGTCCCTTGACCTGACCGAGATGTGAAAAACCGTCGTGATATCCATCATTAATGTTCAGACTGGTTACTTTTATTTTGTTTCTCACTTTCAGCACATGTGTCTAATCTTTCCAGTTTAGAATGTTTCTGATACAGCTGCCTTTCAGATGTCTTGGAATATAAGTTTTTATTGAACTGAGTAAAATTTCCACAGTGATTCATTTTTTATTGTTCTTTAACGAAACAAATAGAACATAAAATTAAAACTTTGAATCAAATTTTATATCTGAGTGAACAGATGAAATTAAAACTAAAACACATTTTTTTTATGATTTTGAATTTCATGTCTACAATATACAAGACATATCTGCCTTATATATTCAAGAGCAATTCTTTGTCAAATTTATATATATATAAGAAGATTTATGTGATAAATATCAAGGAACAGTCCGGTAAACCATGATAAATATCAGAAAGGCTATTTGAAGCCTGCAGATTACTTTGATTGCAGTTGAAAGATCAAGTGATATCCGACTCATGCTGTAGGCTCCACTGAGAGGCTTTGTACCATCAAACACGAGAGAAAAAAACATAAAGAGCATTATTACTCTGAGGGATCATTATGTGCAAACCAATGAAGGGAAAAACAAGAATTTTAATCATGTTGATCTTGTTGTTAGATTTCATTTTCTGAAGTCGGTATCAGTATGATAATATAATAATAATAATAATAATAATAATAATAATGATAATGATAATAATAATAATAATAATAATAATAATAATAATAATAATAATAATAATAATAATAATAATAATAATAATAATAATAATAATAATAATAATAATAATAATAATAATAATAATAATAATAATAATAATTAATAATAATAATAATAATAAATGTCTGTTCATAATGCTTTGTGCATGAAATTCTTCCTAAATACTGGTAGGTATGTTTTCAGTCTAGTCTTGAAGTCACTGACTGAGGCACTCATCCAAATGTCAGTACGAAGGACATTCCAAAGTATTTGTGGTGCAGCTGAACATGCTCTCTTCACAATATTTACTTCTAAAATCCATTGATATTTTAAATCTCCATTGATGCAAATAGAAATCATCTTGGATTGAGAGAGATGTCCAAATTATTTGTAATTTGTTTAACTTGATAGAACAATTCAAAACACCAGACTCAATTAATTGGAGAAATATTTAATATTTAACACCAGACTCAATTAATTGGAGAAATATTTAATCATTCTTCAAAGGACTATTAATTATTATTATCATTATTATTATTTAATTAATGAATAAGAATAGTGATTCTTCACCAATATAATCAAACAGGCATTCTTTCTGAGGCTGAGTTCTTTTCATCTTATTTTTCGGCTCTGAACATTATTTATCTTGCCTACAATCAATCTGCACTCAATATCAGTATCATATCAGAATAATGTAGCAAATCTGTTCCAAGATGATTGTACTTAAAGTCTAAAGTTCAAGATGGTTGTATTTTTTTCTATTGCACTGTATCAGCCCAGTTCTGTCACTCTCCACTTGCCAAATATCCATTTATGACAGTATACTCGATAAACGAGAAATGCTTATTGTAAGACTGACTTTATATTGTATCTAATTTTTTTCATAGTCAAACTGTAATTCAAATGGAATTTAGTTAAGTGATGTAAGTTGTAGCTAAGATCAATGGAGGTCGAGCAACGTGAACTCAAAACCCATGTACAAGCATGTGTTTGTACAATGTGGTCCCAAAATGGCCGTGCGTGACCTTATTTGTTCATGTTAATGCGTAACCATATAGATATTTGGCCCTGACTGCTGAGAGTTACTTAACTGTCAGACAGGGCCCCTGTGGGATTTTATATATATTCCCAATTCATCATATGAACCCACATTGAAATTGGGACACGACTCTTGTCATCAAAGATTTAATTATTGGTTGACAGTTGACATACCCTGGATGTTGTATGAAGTCACTTGTTACAGATATTTGGACTGCATTAGATTTGGACGTGACTTTAGTTATTTGATACTCTCCATTGCAGGAAATCTCACTTTCATATCAGTCCCTGCTGACATACAGCATCAAAATCAGATGCAAGTCATAAATTTCTACACATAAAAAATCAGGCTGTGGACTGATTGGTGAAAGACGAGATGAATATTCATACAGCTTTGTATTATACTGACAGCTGTTAATAATAATAATAATAATAATAATAATAATAATAATAATAATAATAATAATAATAATAATAATAATAATAATAATTAATAATAATAATAATAATAATAATAATAATAATAATAATTAATAATAATAATAATAATAATAATAATAATAATGATTTATATAGCGCTATATCAGACTAAGTCTGCTCTAAGCGTACTGATGGGTCACCTGATCAGACACCAGATCAGAGTTGTAACAATACTGAAAAATCATAATCAGCAACTAGACAGTTGGGCTAGCATCAGGGGAAGGTGTGCTAGCCTGACAGTGTTTCTACTAGTCTGGGACTATGGGCTAGCATTAAGGGAAGGTGTACTAGTCCGACAGTGTTTCTACTAGTCCGGGACTATGGGCTAGCATCAGGGTAAGGTGTGCTAGCCTGACAGTGTTTCTACTAGTCCGGGACAATGGGCTAGCATCAGGGGAAGGTGTACTAGCCCGACATTGTTTCTACTAGTCTGGGACTATGGGCTAGCATTAAGGGAAGGTGTACTAACCCGACAGTGTTTCTACTAGTCTGGGACTATGGGCTAGCATCAGGGGAAGGTGTACTAGCCCGACATTGTTTCTACTAGTCTGGGACTATGGGCTAGCATTAAGGGAAGGTGTACTAGCCCGACAGTGTTTCTACTAGTCTGGGACTATGGGCTAGCATCAGGGGAAGATGTATTAACCCGACAATGTTTCTACTAGTCTGGGACTATGGGCTATCATTCAGGGAAGGTGTACTAGCCTGACATTGTTTCTACTAGTCTGGGACTATGGGCTATCATTAAGGGAAGGTGTACTAACCCAACAGTGTCTCTACTAGTCTGGGACTATGGGCTAGCATTAAGGGAAGGTGTACTAGCCTGACAGTGTTTCTACTAGTCTGGGACTATGGGCTAGCATTAAGGGAAGGTGTACTAACCCGACAGTGTTTCTACTAGTTTGGGACTATGGGCTAGCATCAGGGGAAGATGTACTAACCCGACAGTGTTTCTACTAGTCTGGGACTATGGGCTATCATTAAGGGAAGGTGTACTAGCCTGACATTGTTTCTACTAGTCTGGGACTATGGGCTAGCATTAAGGGAAGGTGTACTAGCCCGACAGTGTTTCTACTAGTCTGGGACTATGGGCTAGCATCAGGGGAAGATGTATTAACCCGACAATGTTTCTACTAGTCTGGGACTATGGGCTATCATTCAGGGAAGGTGTACTAGCCTGACATTGTTTCTACTAGTCTGGGACTATGGGCTATCATTAAGGGAAGGTGTACTAGCCCGACAGTGTTTCTACTAGTCTGGGACTATGGGCTAGCATTAAGGGAAGGTGTACTATCCCAACAGTGTTTCTACTAGTCTGGAACTATGGGCTAGCATCAGGGGAAGGTGTACTAGCCCAACAGTGTTTCTACTAGTCTGGGACTATGGGCTATCATTAAGGGAAGGTGTACTAGCCTGACATTGTTTCTACTAGTCTGGGACTATGGGCTAGCATTAAAGGAAGGTGTACTATCCCAACAGTGTTTCTACTAGTCTGGAACTATGGGCTAGCATCAGGGGAAGGTGTACTAGCCCAACAGTGTTTCTACTAGTCTGGGACTATGGGCTAGCATCTGGGGAAGGTGTACTAGCCTGACAGTGTTTCTACTAGTCTGGGACTATGGGCTAGTGCTAATATCCCAGACTGCAGTAGATGCAATGCAGAGTAGTCATTCGGTTATCAGTTTATATTTTTGATGAGGGGTTCTCCTCACTTACCAAACTTGACTTATAGAGAAGTTATGAGGTCTATTTCTATCAGAGCACTGATATGACCCAGACAAACACTTCAGTACATGTATGCTGATATGACCCAGACAAACACGTCAGTACATGTATGGTGGTATGACCCAGACAAACCCTTCAGTACATGTATGCTGGTATGACCCAAACACGTCAGTACATGTATGCTGGTATGACTCAGACAAACACGTCAGTACATGTATGCTGATATGACCCAGACAAACACGTCAGTACATGTATGGTGGTATGACTCAGACAAACATGTCAGTACATGTATGCTGGTATGACCCAGACAAACCCTTCAGTACATGTATGCTGGTATGACCCAAACACGTCAGTACATGTATGGTGGTATGACTCAGACAAACACGTCAGTACATGTATGCTGGTATGACCCAGACAAACACGTCAGTACATGTATGCTGGTATGACTCAGACAAACACTTCAGTACATGTATGCTGGTATGACCTAGACAAACACGTCAGTACATGTATGCTGGTATGACCCAGACAAACCCTTCAGTACATGTATGCTGGTATGACCCAGACAAACACGTCAGTACATGTATGCTGATATGACCCAGACAAACACGTCAGTACATGTATGCTGGTATGACCCAGACAAACCCTTCAGTACATGTATGCTGGTATGACCCAGACAAACACGTCAGTACATGTATGCTGGTATGACCAGACAAACACTTCAGTACATGTATGCTGGTATGACCCAGACAAACACGTCAGTACATGTATGCTGGTATGACCCAGACAAACACGTCAGTACATGTATGCTGGTATGACCCAGACAAACACGTCAGTACATGTATGCTGGTATGACTCAGACAAACACGTCAGTACATGTATGCTGGTATGACCCAAACAAACACGTCAGTCCATGTATGCTGGTATGACCCAGACAAACACTTCAGTGCATGTATGCTGGTATGACTCAGACAAACACGTCAGTACATGTATGCTGGTATGACCCAGACAAACACGTCAGTACATGTATGCTGGTATGACTCAGACAAACACTTCAGTACATGTATGCTGGTATGACCCAGACAAACACTTCAATACATTTATGCTGGTATGACCCAGACAAACACATCAGTACATGTATGCTGGTATGGCCCAGACAAACACTTCAGTCCATGTATGCTGGTATGACCCAGACAAACCCTTCAGTACATGTATGCTGGTATGACCCAGACAAACACGTCAGCACATGTATGCTGGTATGACCCAGACAAACACATCAGTCCATGTATGCTGGTATGACTCAGACAAACACGTCAGTGCATGTATGCTGGTATGACCCAGACAAACACGTCAGTACATGTATGCTGGTATGACCCAGACAAACATGTCAGTACATGTATGCTGGTATCACCCAGACAAACACTTCAGTCCATGTATGCTGGTATGACCCATACAAACCCTTCAGTACATGTATGGTGGTATGACTCAGACAAACACTTCAGTACATGTATGCTGGTATGACTCAGACAAACACGTCAGTACATGTATGCTGGTATGACCCAGACAAACACGTCAGTACATGTATGCTGGTATGACTCAGACAAACACTTCAGTACATGTATGCTGGTATGACTCAGACAAACACGTCGGTACATGTATGCTGGTATGACCCAGACAAACACTTCAGTACATGTATGGTGGTATGACCCAGACAAACACGTCAGTACATGTATGGTGGTATGACTCAGACAAACACTTCAGTACATGTATGCTGGTATGACTCAGACAAACACGTCAGTACATGTATGCTGGTATGACCCAAACAAACACGTCAGTACATGTATGCTGGTATGACCCAAACAAACACGTCAGTACATGTATGCTGGTATGACCCAAACAAACCCCTCAGTACATGCATGCTGGTATGACCAAAACAAACATGTCAGTACATGTATGGTGGTATGACCCAGACAAACACGTCAGTACATGTATGGTGGTATGACTCAGACAAACACTTCAGTACATGTATGCTGGTATGACCCAGACAAACACGTCAGTACATGTATGCTGGTATGACTCAGACAAACACTTCAGTACATGTATGCTGGTATGACTCAGACAAACACGTCGGTACATGTATGCTGGTATGACCCAGACAAACACTTCAGTACATGTATGGTGGTATGACCCAGACAAACACGTCAGTACATGTATGGTGGTATGACTCAGACAAACACTTCAGTCCATGTATGCTGGTATGACTCAGACAAACACTTCAGTACATGTATGGTGGTATGACTCAGACAAACACTTCAGTCCATGTATGCTGGTATGACTCAGACAAACCCCTCAGTACATGTATGCTGGTATGACCCAAACAAACATGTCAGTACATGTATGCTGGTATGACTCAGACAAACACGTCAGTACATGTATGCTGGTATGACTAACATCATCTTCAAAACATTCAACTACTGTCGAGTAAAGGTCAGGGGAATGGCGTTTCTGTGAACAGTTCAGAGAATAATTATTGAGTTTCATAAACAATTCAGAAGGGCAATTTGTGAATTGTTTAATTGGTTGGACATGACACTAAGTCAATTAGGACCATTAAATGTGAGCGTAAGGCTGAGCATAAGAGGTGCATGACCAAGTAGACTGTAGCTCGACAGACTTGGTGATTGTTGATTCTACAGACAGTATGGAGATACAGTTATGTTTGTCAGTTCAGAAGACAATCTGTAGATTCAGTTATGTTTGTCAGTTCAGAAGACAATCTGGAGATACAGTTATGTTTGTCAGTTCAGAAGACAATCCGGAGTTATATTTTGTCGGTTCAGAAAAAGAAAGTACGGAGATACAGTTATGCTTGGCAGTTTTATTGACAATCTAGAAATTTTGTTTGTCAGTTTAGCATATAATCAGTTAAGTCTCAAAAATTGGTTTCTCATTTTCATAAAAAAAACTTTGAAACATAATTTTAGAGATCTTCAGGCAGTTCAGAGTTTCCCTTTGTCTGTTTTGGAAACAATCTAGAAGTATGGTTAGCCAGTTCTGTCCTCATTCTGAAGATATAGTTTATCAGTTCTATGGATGTACTTACATCCGAATGTTTTATTTAAAAGTGAACTATAAACTGTAGACATTCCAGGAATTGTCTCTCATCTGATATATGCGGTGGTCGTGTTATCTGTCCATGTTTTGCTGTTTGCTTTCAAGAACCACTCAATAATGACGCACACTCCTGATGATGAAGAGAAAACTGCCGCCTCCCCCAGACTGGTTTATACACAATATAGTCAGGTTTTGTCCTCACATAACTTGTTGATATTAAATGGAGAGCAACAAAAAGTTGGGCTCCAACTCAAAAATAATTCAAAATAATTTTGATATACAGTTATTTAGCGAGCGCTTATTGTATACTATTTCCCATTCATAAACTAAATTTTGTGACTTATGTATATATGTATTGTTTTGTTTTTTCATGGCTTTCCAATATCTGCGGTTCCATTCATCATAGATAAGGAGAGAGGATGAAAACGGAGCAAGCCTCGGGCTAGCCAGTATACATGCCTAATGCTAGCACATTGCTATTAAGTATAAAGTATCGCGTGTCCAATATATATGTCCTTCATCGCATCATTTTGCAATAGACAGATAAGACATCAGCATATAAGCACATCCATTTCACAGGATCAATGAAATGCATCTCGCGGGAGCCTGAAATCGACGACAATGTCAGATACCATCTGATATATGTATAATTGAAATTGATTTTCTACCTTTGCTTGAAATTAGTTTTTGTTTTATGCACGCGAGGGTGGGAAGAAACGTCAATTTCTCAGACGGGCACCGTTTATGAAGTGTCCGCATAAGTGAATGCGTCGGAATTAGCGAGATAAGGAAGAGTGAAATGTGCCGCCATGATCAATGCAACGTGGACGCAACTAATGAACAGTTAGAACCATACATCCATTCAGTCACATACAAACCTGACCAAATAAGGTCATGCATATGAACCTGACCAAATAAGGTCATGCATATGAACCTTACCAAATAAGGTCATCATGTTGTAACTCTACCAGATAAGGTCATGTATGGTCATCATGACCTTACCAAAGAAGGTCATGCATATGAACCTTGCCATATAAGGTCTTGCATGTAAACCTTACCAAATAAAGTCATGCATATGAACCTTACCAAATAAGGTCATCATGTTGTAACTTTACCAGATAAGGTCATGTATGGACATCAGGCCTTGACATAAAGAGAAAAATGTTGGTTGTCCGGTTGGGCCACCAGAGCATGAGAATTGTTGGCCTGAAGTTTCTCAGAATAATAGGAAGTGGGATACAATAAATAGCATTGTATATAAGGCTGTATAGTGACTAGTGTCTGAGTGGGGGTTATTTGTCCCAATCAAAATTTACAAGTCCATTGACAGTGATATGAGACAAATGTCTATCAAGGATTAGAATGAAATCAAGATAGTTTGGGCCATTGAAAGACCAAAAGTATGTTGGCCCACCTGGGCCTACTGGGCCACTGGGCCAGTGCATTTATCAAGGCCTGGTCATTATCTAACTCGGTTTAGTCAGCCATGGAAGCTCCGATCTTTCACCCACTGTATAGAAGTTCAGACTCTTGCAGGGAGGGCAGATCAAAGTCACTTTTCTCACAGGGTTTCCTCACCCGGCTTGTAATTGTCATTCCTTGAGGAAGAAAGGCAACACCACAACATAGGCATGTTTTCCAAGGTTCATTGGGTAAGGAGTTTGTGTGACTATTCAGTACTTTCTTGTTTTGCCAGTGAGGCTGGATGTTTGAGAGCATCTTTGTACATACTGAATCATATTATGGTGTTTTTGATAGTCATCTTGCATTAAAACTAATAAAACATGAATGTTTTATCAGCAAATGGTCAGAAAGATAAACTTGACCTGTTTAATTATTTTATATTTGAAATTCATTCATAATCTTTAAATGTAAAGACTTCAAAGTTGGTTTTATTTATGTTTGTATCATGTAGAATGTGTACATGTTTTGTATCTGATGCAATGTTGAGTTCAGATACATTGTACGTGTAGGCATTGCAAGGCTTAAACCCTGACTTGGGCCCTTCAGGGTTTTTAAAGTCTCTGAGCCAGTTAAGTTCAGTGGTTTTACATTTCCACTGAACAGGATTCTAGTGAATATTTCTTGCCCCATAAATATTTTTATAGACCAGTAGACTTTGTTAAAAGGGCCAGTAGGCTTTGTCAAAAGGGCCAGTAGACTTTGTTAAAAGGGCCAGTAGACTTTGTTAAAAGGGCCAGTAGACTTTGTTAAAAGGGCCAGTAGGCTTTGTTAAAAGGGCCAGTAGGCTTTGTTACCCTCAGCCCCTGATGTAATCAGGCTGAGGGTATTGCAGTACTCCTGGCGTGGGTATGTATGTATGTATGTATGTATGTATGTATGTATGTATGTATGTCTGTATGTATGTATGTCTGTAGCGAACATCCTTGTCATCGCGATAACTCAAGAACAAATGATGGCAGGTTCATGAAACTTGACACACATATGCATCTGATGAAAACCTCGGACGAGTTCGGTGGACGACGACCTTGACCTATTTTTCAAGGTCACAGGGACAATTATGTGAAATCCCAAGAATCACAATAACTCAAGAACGAATGATGGCAGCTTTATGAGATTTGACACACATAAGCATCTAGTGAAGCCCTCAGAATTTTTCCTATGAAACATGACCTTCACCTACTTTTCAAGGTCACAGGGACAATTATGTGAAATCATCTTGTCATCGCGATAACTCGAGAACAAATGATGGCAGCTTCGTGAAACTTGACACATATAAGCATCTGGTAAAAACCTCGGACGAGTTCGATGGACAGTGACCTTGACCTATTTTTCAAGGTCACAGGGACAATTATGTGAAATCCCAAGAATCACAATAACTCAAGAACGAATGATGGCAGCTTTATGAGATTTGACACACACAAGCATCTGGTGAAGACCTCAAGACTTCTCATGATGGAACATGACCTTCACCTACTTTTCAAGGTCACAGGGACAATTATGTGAAATCATCTTGTCATCGCGATAACTCGAGAACAAATGATGGCAGCTTCGTGAAACTTTACACACATAAGCATCTGTTGAAAACCTCAGACTAGTTTGGTGGACGGTGACCTTGACCTATTTTTCAAGGTCACAGGGACAATTATGTGAAATCCCAAGAATCGCATAACTCAAGAACAAATGATGGCAGCTTTATGAGATTTGACACCCATAAGCATCTAGTGAAGACCTCAGAATTGTTTTTATAAAACATAACCTTCACCTACTTTTCAAGGTCACATGGACAATTATGTGAAATCATCCTTGTCATCGCAATAATACGAGAACAAATGATGGTAGCTTCATGAAACTTGACACACAAAAGCATCTGGTAAAAACCTCGGATGAGTTTGATGGACGGCGACCTTGACCTATTTTTCAAGGTCACAGACAATTATGTGAAATCCCAAGAATCGCAATAACTCAAGAACGTATGATGGCAGCTTTATGAGATTTGACACACACAAGCATCTGGAGAAGACCTCAGACTTCTAATGATGGAACATGACCTTCACCTACTTTTCAAGGTCACAGGGACAATTATGTGAAATCATCCTTGTCATCGTGATAACTCAAGAACAAATGATGGCAGCTTCATGAAACTTTACACACATAAGCATCTGTTGAAAACCTCAGACTAGTTCGGTGGACGGTGACCTTGACCTATTTTTCAAGGTCACAGGGACAATTATGT